>VZRH01002696.1:316730-394972 GCA_013397555.1 Urocynchramus pylzowi | reverse complement strand
ACCGGCGGGGAGGGAGCAGGGACCGGCGGTGGCTCCGCGCTTTGTTCGCGCCGCGACCGGGGGCGGGGGGAGGGCGTGAGGGGCGAGGGCGGTGCGCGGCTACTCCGCGCTCTGGTGAGAGGTTTTCGCTAACGATTCCTTGTAAAATCAGCCTTTTTACGACGCGCCCCACTCCGGCTGCTGTGGCAGGCTTGTAAAATTACTGAGCGGGCCGGGCGGAGCGGTCGTACCTGTGTGGGCGCTCCGGCGCTGCGCGCCCTGCGGCCCCCGGGGTCACCGCGCCCCCCGCCCGTGCCCTGGAGGTGCCGGCTGCGGTGTGGAGGGCGCTGGTTCTTTGGCTCCTTGGCTTTTTACAGCCTGAGGGCTTCGCGCCGCTCGGAGTCAGTACCAAGTTTCCCCAGAGTTGTCCGAGTTGGGAGCGCTCGGAGCGTGTGCGGTAGCGATGGCTTCACCTCGTGCTGTGGGTTCCGCGGGATGACTCGCGGCTCATAGTGCGCTTGGTAACTTGCATGTCTCTGCTTACATGTCTGTCCTTACAGGCAAAACCATTTTGTTTCTTTTTTTTCCCCCCTTTTTTTTTTCTTCTCTCTTAGGAGTGTGGTGCTTTAGTGAACTGTTTTTTGTGAAAGAGCCTCAGGACGTTACTGTGTCGAGGAAGGATACGGTGGTTTTAGACTGCCAAGCCCGTGGTGAAGCTCCTATAACTATTACATGGCTGAAAAATGGAGGCAAAGTGTCTGAAAATGAACGGATCTACACTTTATCCAATGGCTCGTTGTATATCAGTGAGGTAGAAGGAAAGAAGGGAGAACTGTCTGATGAAGGATTTTACCAGTGCTTAGCTCTGAACAAACATGGGGCCATTCTCAGTCAAAAAAGTCACCTCACACTAGCAAGTAAGTCCCAGCTCTTGTTTATTAACGTGCTCCTGAGTTTGTGACAGCAATTCCCTGAATAGCACGCAACAACCTATTGTTTTGATTGTGTACCTGAAAAGTTAAAATGCATAATTATAGAGCAATTCTAGAGAACCTTTATTTATTTTTAAATGTTTAAAGATTATAGGAAAAACTTATGGTGGTCCCTTTTTCAGTCTCTGATGTGGCAGAAGTGACACAGGCACCTGTGAGACCTCTTGGGCAGTGGTGCCTTGTGTGGGTGGCTTATGTGTGTCACTAGTCTCTGGAGCAAGTGGTGATGCATGCTGGCTACAGAAGTTCTGGGTCTTGTTTCCCAAGTGCTGTTCTAGCTGCCTTACAAGAGTTATCTACAGATCTGATTAAAAATAAAATAAATTCCTTGTTCGGTAGCTTGACGTTGTGTTGTGCCATCTTGGGGCAGGGTGGAATGATTAATGTAGATGTTTATCTCTGGGAGAGGAAAGAGGAGAAAAGCTTTCTGGGCAGCTGTAAGGCCTTGCTTTTGTGATGTGTTCAGCCAAGCAGATGTGGGTGCTGTCCCTTTTGGTTCCTCTGGAACCTCCCATAAGGGCCTGTTACGTGGTTCCACTGGGAAGGGAGAGTTGCATTTCTGGAGTGACTCCCTGCTGCTGGGTGAATGGTGAAGGAAATAGTTGTGTCTAAGTGCCTTTATGGCTTTAACAGACTGACCCCGGGTGTTTGTTGCCCTCCGTTTTCCTATCATCTTTAAACATTGAGCAAGAGATGTGTGTGAGGGATGGAATGCTGTGCCTTTTTCCATGGCAGAGCAGAGCTTTGCCACTAGACTACTTCTACAACATGATCTCCCTTTGCTTCCCAAAAGTACATGGGAATGCACCTTTCAAAGAAAAGTAAATTTTGGCAAAGTAAAGAAAACTTTCATTTCAAAGTATAACATAGAGAGAACGCAGTTTATGTAGTCTTCTCAAGTTCCCTTTATAACAGGACTTAACTGATGAACTTAACTGATGTACTGATGAATCTAATAGGAAAAGACTTCCTATGACCTCTTCGACCCTCTTCTTAGTAGCAAGTAGAATAAAACTAGTGCCGGTACCTCTGTGAAAACCTGACATTAATTCTAAGTTGCAGCTTTTACTAAATTCAATCTGAAACTAGTGAATGAAATTGGTATATTAGCTTACATTAAAAAACGTGTGAATGTTAACATTTGTTAATTTTTTCCTGTGTGCTTCTGACCTGATTCTAAATACTGTCCACGAGATCCCCCAGGAAGGTGTGAAAAGCCTTGTTCAGTGAGCCAGAGCACTGGGTGATTCAAAACCATCCTGGAAGCAGGTGGCTCCAAGTGAGTGCTGAGTTTTCACATGCTGTAAGAATGTGAAACTCTGAAGTCTCAATTTCAAAAACCTGCCTACATATTACTTTTTATCTTGCTCATGTACAGGATTGAGAGACTAAGTAATTTGTGGGTGCTTTTGGTAAAATGTTGAAAAATGAAGTATTACAATTTTTAACATTTAATCTCACAAAGTTTCAGAGTGTCAGCATGATTAAAATTAAACAAGAAAACCCTCCTAAAGAGGATAGGATTTTTTTGTTGTTGTTAACCGACATAAAGCTAAGCAGTGGCTGATGGATTCTGTGGATAGGACTGGAAAATTCAGGGCCACTTTAAATTGGAGACATTGCAGAATGAGCTCTGTGCTTTATACTAGAGAACTTCTGGAATAGTACAGACCACTATAGTAGAATAGGATGGTAATGCAATTGTAGTATTTTATTCAGACAGTACTGTACTTCTGTAAATATTTGTTTCTCACAAGCACATTTTTTTCATCAGAAAGGTGGTTTAATTATGCTGATTTTCACCAAGAAGGTCTTGTAAACCAATACAAGATTGTGTGCTTTGGAGTGAGATTCTTGGTTTGCAGCCCTTTTTTTTTCCCTCCCTCACCTTCTCTGTAAGACTGTGACAAAAGGTTTCTTTTTCTTGTTTGAATACTTGAAAGGCTCTCTATGGCTGTTGGAGAAAACTGGAGGAGATAGCGGATCCATAATGATCACAGTAGGTATTGTTGACTTAGTGATTAAGTGGTTAACTAGTGGCCAAACATGAAGTTATCCTATGTAGCAGTCTCTTCTCTTTAGTCATGCACCAATCTGACCCATTTCAGAGAATGTCATCTTTACTGTAAAGCTGTGAAATTGGGCTGTATTTTGTATTGTGATAATTTGGAGCCCATAAAACACGTGCAAAATTAGTTTTCGCTCTCATTTTCACAGTGTTTCTGCCTGCTCTCATGAACTGATTGAACTTTGCAGACATTTAAAGTGAAATAAATGAAGGTCTTGTGGGGGATTTTGTAGCCTTACGGTTTTTCTTTTTAGAAGAAGTTGTCGGTTGCTGCAAAGGCAAATTACCTTGTGGTCAGGGTACAGAAGGAACTATACATATTAAACAGGTGGAGAATAGGCATTAAATGGGCATTCTTTCTTTGGAGGAAAAAAGCAAATGCTCTCTTCAGTTACTGGTAGCAGCAGGGTGTGAGGATGTTCTTTTACTTTGCCTGGTCAGAGGTTTTGCCAATAAGCTTATCTTTTGCTTCAGAATTGTAATGTTTAGTGTTGCATTTGGAAATCAAAAACTTTAATCTGTCCAAGAGTTTAAGATCTGAACACACAAGGAGATCAGGTCTTGGTTTCTAAAGTTAGAAACTGGAAGCTGAAGGTTGCACTCTTGGCAAGAATTCCATTATTCATGTGCAAATTAAGAATTCACAGGGTTAAAAGGTTAGAAACTGGCCAGGATGAGGTTTACCCTTGTGATAAAGAGCAGATGACCCTCATTCATTGGCCAAAGCTTTCATGTAGCTCCTCTGCTAAGTTAGTGATTGCCATGAATTGTTCTTGAGGAATGCAGAAATTCAAATGTGAGCAGGCCTTTCCTTAAGTGTCACTATGGAGCCTTATCTCCTGAGCACATCAGAGTAGGTCTGCAGGGACAGGGTTCCTCCCCAGAGGCCCCAAGGCTTTGCTTTCCTGTTGTTCATCCATGCACAAAAGAATTTGACTAATTTAGGGCTTTTTTATTGGTGAAATCCCCCTACTTTTTAAAAAAGGAAACTCTGGTGCTGAGGTAGTGCTTAGGTAAAACTAAATATTTGTTTCAGTACATGCTTGTAGTTACTTCCAAAGCTGGCTGATTGATGTGGGGGCAGAAGAGGTGGTCCTCTCTGCTTCTTTGTGTGGGGAAAATGGTACTACTTAAGAGCATGACTTACTCAAAATTCAACTTTTGCCAGTGCTACTGAGAGAGATCTCTTTAAACAGAATATAAAGGGAATGTAGACTTCAGATAAAGTCCTTTTGGTACAACTTTGAATCAATCAAAAGTAAACAAGTTGAGATTTTTGCTTTCCTGCACTTCAAAATTTTGATTATTCAACCACAGTTAACTAAGATTCTGTCTAAAAATAAAGCTAGATTTCCAATAAAATATTATTCAGGAGGAATGGAGAAGGCAGATCATGTTCTGAAGCTGGTAACATGGGCATTGGGCAGTGACTGGATAGGTCGCTCGCTGTTTATGTCCTTTTCACAAAAAGTAGAAATTGAAGTCATGAATGGTTGGATGGTATATAAACAGCATTCCTGGATAATCTTTTCTCATCTCATAACTTGGCTGAATTGATTTTAATGTGTGTGAATTAGAAGAAATATAAGCCTAATTCTTCTTGTACAGGTTTCTACATTTCACAAGAGTGAAAGGTGATGCAAGCAGGTTTCTGGGAACATGCTCCTGGAGGGAGACTGTGTGTGAGCCCACTGCACTGCAGCTTGTGGAATGCTGGGCCATTTACACAGAGCAGGCTGTACTTGGTGGGAAGTTCATAACTTTGCTTACCTGCTGAGGCAGTGATGTGACTTCAGGTCCCACTGTCCTGCCAATAACTGGCTGTACTTATGTTTTTGTAGCCTAGTAGCATCTTTTGCGCTGCTTTTAAATATTTGCACTGAAGAGCGCATCCAGCTGAGCCTGGTTCTGTACTGTGACAATCATGTTTCCTTAGCACTTCCAGCCGTTTGTTCCCATTTTGGCATTGTGCTTTTCCTTGTGTGAGCACAGCTGCATGTGTAGCTAACTGAACAGGGAACTGGTCTGGGTTAAAATAATAGAATTAAAACAAAAGATGGTGTTTAACCCAGGTGAGTTCCCCAGTATGGTTTGTCTTAGAGCCACTCAGTGATTGCACTGGTGTAACTGAGAGGACCGAAGTGGAGGTGGAATGACTTATTGGGGACAGGGGAAGGTTAATTAAACTTACACTCATCAAACTATGGCCTTTGTGAAACGTGTAGGCAAAACTTTTGCCCCTCTGCTACTGATTTTTTAAAAATAATCTTGCATCTTGCCTTAAAATAACAGGATTAATAGCTGTGGTCTATCAATATAGTTTTTGCTTTCTATTGAAGCTGTCATTTCAGGTGTCTTCCAAGTGCATCTAGAACTCAAAGTTATTTTTAATTATTTTAAATAGCAATGGAGAGAGATACAAATTGTGAGAGAGAAAGGTGGTGTTAGGGGTTAGAAGTGGTTTTGGACTAAGGTGGAAGTGAAATGGCACATGGTAGCTGTAGGCAATAGTATTGTATTCAAAGAGAGCAAAGGCTTAGTCCTGTAGAACTGGTGTGGTCACAGACAGCTTGAGGAACCTAGTGGTCTGGATTTTGACAAGTGCTGCCCTATTGCTGTTGCTTTGATTAGTTGATTGAATATCCTGAGAGGAAAATTTGTTTCTAAGCTAAGAGTGCACATGGCTGATTATTAGTGCATTTAAATTCCAGTGATTTTAGGCAGGAGGATGAGGTTCCAATGTCTTAGTCAGCAGTGTCAGTTGATAACAGTGAAGAACAGTAAGATTTTTGCTCTTTAACTGAGATATCCTGAAGAAATAAGAAAACTGGGAAATACTATCTTGTTAACCCTTTTTATTGTAGTATTTTCCTCTACAACTCCCCAGGCGTCTTTTGACCTCAAGTCCTGCAGCACCTTGACAGAAGACAATTATCAGCATCCTTTTAAGTTATGACCATTAGTTACTTTTTGTTGTTGTTGGTACCAGGGCATTCCCTCCTTTTTCAACAATGGCTGGGCTGTGCTTGTAAGAGCTCTTCCACAGAATGAGGAATGGGCTTTTATATTGTTACCAAGATTAAAAAAATTTATAAAACTTTGCTTAGTGCACAGGAACAGTGTTTATTTCCACTACCATGTCACTTGAGAGGTGAGCTTTTTATGGGTTTCCTCAGCACCATAGTTTCAAATTTGTGTCAAGCCTAATGCCAGACTGAGGCCTTCCATGCCCTTCCTTTTCTTCCTAGCTAGTCAGACCAAAGCTGTTAGGGTTTATTTACTAGTTTTCATCAGTGTAACTTTACAGTGTATAAAGTTTTTACTAGCTTATTTTTTAAAAGAATGCTCAATCTTTTTGGAAGTGCACTCTGTAGCTAATAAAACCTTCGCCTACATGAGAAACGTTGAAGGAAAACACTCTGCTGTGCTAGATGTTGTTCAGATCTGTGGCCAGAAGCACTCACTCCTCACCTGGTGCTGAGTTCTGTGTGTGCTGTGTGCACAAACCTTTGGAGATTCCTTTCCTACTTGCAAAGCAATGGATGGCAGCAAAAGATGCTGTTCTGTTCCTGCAGTGTGGTGCTCCCACCCCACTGCTCCCTTTCTTCCCCCTCCCTTTTTCTCTGCATTTCTTGGTGTAGAAATTGTTGAAAGGGCATTCAGTAAGGCCCCCTTTTGTCAGCCAGCTCTGATTATCCTAAAGAAAAGGATCTCACTCTGAGCAGTTGTTTGCCTAGAGACTTGTTGTCACGTCTTCACAATTTAACAGCTGTGGCTATTGATGGTGTGCAGAACAATTTAAGACAATGACAAAAGAGAATCTTGGAGGAAGAATTTAAAAGTTACTAAGCGTTTTCCTACAGAAATATGGTTATGCCCATTGTTGGACAAACTTGTGCTTAGTATTTGTTTTCCTCAGCATTTTGTATTTTTTCCACACTTTATCTCCAAAATTGTGGACCTAATCTTTATTTAGTTTTGCATTTTTTTTTGGTTTTGTTTCATCAATAGGCCCAGCTGTTAAATTGGGATTGATTACTTCCAGTCTTTATAACTGGTAATCACCACCTAAGTGAAAAAGTAATCAACAATGTCAAGACTCCACATTTTGTTGAGTAAGTGTGGGTTGTATGGTCAACATTAGTTACTAAGGTCAAACTCTAGGTAGCTTTTAAGCAGCAGCATTTGAAGCAGTGTCTACATTTTAAAGTTGATTGTCTCAGCAATTGAGTTAGAGGTGGAAAAAAAATTCCTCTAGATCATTTGTGTTGGGAGTTAGAAATCCATCTGGCAGCCTTCCAAAACCTGCATCTGTAGTGGAAATGATTTTTGGTTAATGGATTAAATGGTTAATTTTAAAGACATAAACAGTAGACTTAGGGAAGAAATGTCTGTGAAACCACCTGTATGGACAGTTTGCTTTTGCCTTAGTGTATGGAATTATTGTAAACTCCTCCTCTGTTTTTTCTGTATGTGAAAACTTTGGAGGGAGATGGCCTTCCTAATTTATTAGAGGAAAATAGAAATAAGCATTACTAGACAGATTTTTTTTTCTGCTGCTTTTACTTTGTTTTATAACTCTCAATAATAATTCTGTTAGTTTTGCTGGTTTTTTTTTTAAATGAAATCAAATTTAGTCTTAGGTGAGTGAAGTTTTTTTGGTTTTGTTTTTAACAACATAAACGCCATCAAAGACAAAATAAACTAAGTTGCATCTGGATAATACAGTTAACATCTCAAGGCCCTGTTCAAAGTGCTTGTTTCTCAAGTGCCCATCTCTTGTAATTCCAGTAAAGGTTTCTGACAGAGCATCTGCAGCGTAGGGAACTAGAATCTTGGTATCATTTCCCCAGAGACAGACAGGTCTGCTCCTGAAGTTCACTTAGATTCTTATTATCAAAACCCAGCAATGACAGAATGTGTAAACTTTGTATTTTGGGGTAAAAATTTCAGGGTTCCTGAGTCTTTCTGTGCCAGTATTACACTAAACAACTTTTAAAATTCCTGCTGTGGTCAGGGTCTCTTCTGAGTTTGGCTGATGAGAAAACTGTAAATTATTTGGTAGCTAAGCTTGAGCAAGTTTGGTTCTAGCCTGAACATTCTAGCAATAGTATTTAGTAAGTAGCTGCTTGTTTACTGGATGTCAGAGAAGTAGAATGTAATGTGAGAAATGAAATACTGAAAATGAACTTGTTATAAAAGACATAGGAATACTGACAACAAGCTTTATATCCAAAGCTTTTATCAGGATTTAATAATTTGAGGCAAAAGTTGCAATGTACCAAGACACTACTTCCCCATCTCTGGCAGGGTTATTGGGGAGGAAGAAAGTCAGCAAAGAGTGGAGTTGTTTAACCTTCTGTAGTTATGATTCTTGCATTTATACCTGTTTTAACTGACTTTCTCTTCTAATTGAAGTAGTGAGAATACACCCTTATTCTTAAATTATTCAAAAGTTCTGCATGTGGGCAAAGCTCTGAGGAAAGGAATGATTTCTGGAACACACAACAGAAACCAAGGATCAACTCTCTTCCTCTCAAGACCTCACAGCGACATTTTCACTTGTATTTTACCAATTTTTTCAATGGTAGAATTCTGTTGGGTGAATGACACCTCCAGCCTTGGAGAAAAACTGTGTTTGAAAGCAGTGTCTGCCACCAGAGTCCTGTACAGTTCTGGACAGCGAGGAGTAAGATGGTTGTTTTTTCAGAATGGTGGCAGAAATGTGTTGTGAAAAGCATGAAGCCAACTGCAGAGGGGCCTTTGATGTATTTTCTCATCTACAGAATCTTAGGAAGAAAACTTCGTATGTACTGACTGATCTCAAGGGACTGGTGGTCAGATGGGTTTTATCTCAAACACTGCAACTCACTGTATCTGCATTCTAATGTGGAACATCTTTGCCAAGCATGTGTTTTAGATAGATGGCAGCGTGGGCAACAAGACTGGGGTGCAAGACTTCTGGAATTGCAGCTTTAGGTGGAGCAAACACAGTGTTTTAGAAAGGAGAAAAGTCTTAGCTGCAAGCTACTCTGAATGGTGTACTGATGACAAAGCAGCAAAACTTACCTTGTTGTAGTCCTTTAGCCTCAGAACATGCTAAAATTATGATTTATAATTTAATAATAGCAATAATTTACCTTGGCTTAGAAGTGTGTTAGAAATTTGCTCTTTAGCTCCGAGGTGGAGTAGTTTAATTTTAAAATGATTTGCTGATGAGAGAGAGTTTTAAAAGAAATAATCACTGATTGACCAGGCATAAGAGGTACTTTATTACAAGAGGTAATAAGCGGTAAGTTATTACAAGCATTAAACATGTCACTTGGTGTTCTTTTAATACATAGCTGGGAGGAAAGTTAAAATAAGTCTTTACAGCTTGTGGTGTGCATTGTGTATATAGTGATGAATGAATGTTGGAAACTGGAGAGGATCCTGTGAACAGAAGCATCTTTATATTTTCAAATTTGATTTTTAGTTGTCTTCAGATAATAACTGTGATCACATTGATTGATTGCATTGTTTGTTCTCATTCCAATAGACCAGAATTACTTGTGTAAAACCTTCATCATTCCTGGGGTTTTCTTGGCTCTACTTTGAGCCTTTTCAGATTGAAGTCCAAACAATTTAAAATAAGTTTAGAAAACCAGGTTACATCTCAGCCTTTGCAGCATGTGAAGTAGCAGTGCTCTGTCTTTTCCCTCTAAAATCATAAGTTATCTATCAGCATGTCCATATCACCATATTTTACAAAGTGGGTTTGTCTGATCTTTTGAGCTGTATCAAGACACTTTCTGTACACCTTAAAATGGAGAGGAAAACATATTAAATAGCAAAGCTTTTCATTGATTTGCTGATCTGTTCTAATATTGAAAATTTTCTCATTACTTGTGTTCTCTCCCACGCTTGCACCCTTTCTTCTTTCTTATGTCATGTGCAGGCTGATTTTTCTGCATTTAGTTAGTTTTTGTTTTTTCCTTTTCTCATATAAATTGTCATGTATGTGCTACATCATTGCTTTGGATCTGCAAAACTGCTTCTGGTGACCCTCCTTTCTTATTCCTGTCTGATGCCTGGAAGGAGGTGCTGTTTTCCAGTGGAGCTTATTTTCACAGCTGTGGCAGAGGAGGGAAGTGTTATAAGATACTTTGAGTTTTGACCCCAAATTTAGATGAGGTAAAAATGATTCTACAGAAGTATAATATCTTGTCTCAGGTGGTCTGCCTATCACATAAAATCAGACAATAATTATGATTAAGAAAAAGCTGTTTTAATAGCCATTGCAATAATTTACAATAAAACCAGGTGTTACACAGTATTGTTTTTTTGCTTTACAACTTGTTACAACTGGAAGTTTTCAAATAATCCGTTATCTTTTCAAAGAAACCTTACAACTAAAGTCTTTGAAAATGCAGAAGAATTTTAAATGCTTACTCCTGTTTGTACAATCTTGAACATATTAATAAATTGCTTAAGTGACTTATCAGCAAATTAACTAGGGTAAATGATTAAATTACCATTTCACCATTGACATCAAGATCTCTAGTAAACCTCTAATAACTGTAATATGTGCCTCAGGCAGAACTGTGCATTATGAATGTTCTTTGTAATGGGAATTCGTTGACTTTATGAAGCCATTGACAGACATTTATTATTTTGTTCATTAAACTTGGCTGTGACATCCGGTAAATTGATGTTAACTGGAAATAGTCTATGGGAGTTCTGGAACGACTCTGTCATTTTGCCTGAGGAGAAACTTTGTACCTAGCATGTCCCAAATTACAAGGGTGAAACTTCCTTCCCCTACCTCCTCTCTGAAAGCCTAAGCGAGCATATGATCAGCTCTTTTTTTTCCCCCTCTTGCTTTTAATGCTTATTTATGCAAACACCCCTGTAGCCCACAGTTTGTAAGCAGATTTATCACTGATCTTCAATAGAGGTTGAAAGTGGATCCTGCTTTTTTTAGTTCAGCCAGTCTGTGCCAGGAAGGCAGCTCAGTTTTATCCCACAGCATATAAAAAATTAACTGTGAAATTCTTGGTAGCATTGATGGGAGTTTTGTGACATTCCGAGCACGTGGCAGTTAGTATTTGTTTTTAATGGTCATAATCTTTACCCAGTGTTGCTTACTGCTGATTCTTACAGTGTTTGGTAGGTGACCAAATGCATTGCTGAAAGCCTTTATAATAGTGCTTTGTGTGGTCTTTTGAAATTCCTTTGTTTGGAAATATGAACAATATTTCATTTTTTTCCTGATCTTAAGCACCCAGTGTGGAAAAAAATGCACACTTTTAGCACCTGCCAGTGTTTGATTCCTGTGGGATGGCTATCCCTGGTAGGGGTAGAGGTAGTTAATAGGATATCTGCCTGCCTTCTGGTGCTCCTGTTGAGCTACCTGAATCCAGCTGTATTGGGGATCTTTCAAACAGAAATGAATGGACTAACAAATTGTGCCATAACTGTCCAAAACATTTATTAAAGGGTCTAAGATACCATCAAAAAATTGAATATCCAAAAAATCTATTACATAAATTTTTTTGTCTTTTGAGCAAAAGAGTAGAGCAGTTGGCTCTTGAAAATATATTGTGTCTCACTACATAATAGTTCACTGGATTAAATGAATTTATTGATTTCTGCTTCTTTACTGACACACATTTATGAGCAGTTTCTTTGGCACCATGGCCACATGTCAAAGGTCATAACTTTCCTTCACTGTGGAAGAATAAAAGCTTTCAGATGGTGAATCCCTGAAATCTAAACAGGGCTTTATCCTCCCTTCCCCCCCCTCAATATAATTACTGGTTTTGCATGGATCTATTTACGGTAAATATACAATAATAATAAAAAACCTGTACATACTGAAGGAACCCCTATATTGTCTATCATAAAATAGCTGCAGGAAACTCTATACATGAAAGGTAAAATATCTAATCTGCAAATAGGTATCATTATGGAGCACGTGGTAGTAGATTAGACTCCTTTATGGTCAGAGATTTTATTGAAAATGGTCACTTTTTAGAACAGAATAAATGTTTTTCATGAAGGATTTTATTAGCTATAGTTTAGAAACAGTATTTCTTTCCTTTTAGAGCTGTGTATACTTTGTGCACCAGAGGAGATCCTGCAAGTAGATCCTGCTGAGAGAGTGAAGCACATTCAAAATCTGTGCTTTGTGTTTAGATGAATTTTTATAATGTTGACGTTTTCTTTAATGACCTTCATTAGTAGTAAGTAGCCTGTGGGTTTTTTGATGTATACTAGATATGAAAGTCCACTCATGACATAATCATGAAGTTATTAAAAAAAAGAAACTGCAGTGAAACATAAATTTAAGTTTAATCAGTCCACTAGTTTGTTAGGGGTAAGTAGGCAGGAGTAGTGGGGCTTTGGGTCTATCTGGGAAGAACTTGTCTTCTCTTTTTGTCAGCTACTGACTGGTAGATGAGCTCTGATCACATCAGGGAATAGCAGTGTGAAGGTAACCTCACCAAGGTGTTGATTTAAAATAATTGAAATATTTCTGCTAGGTAAGGTGACATAGGTTTGGATTGTTAGGATGGTCTGGCTGTAGTCCTCTTAGCAAGGATGTTTCTGAAGGAACAGCAGAGCCTAGAGTTCTATCAATGGGAAAAATACCCCATGATTTTCTAAGAAGGCATAAAAAGTCACCCCACTGCCTGCCCCAAGAAAGAATCATTTGCCAGACTTTATTTTTGCATAGCAGAGATGAAACCTATTGATGCTTTTAATCATGATTCTTAAAAAAAAAAAAAAAACAAACCCAAAAAAACAGTGGTAGACTTTTCTTCTGCTCTGTTACTTTTGTGTGTGTGTGTACAAATGGTGATCTTGTTCTAACGGGGCTATTGGCACTCTGATCTTAAATTTACCAAATATTTATATTGTAGAACTGTAGTTGTTAATTTTCTGACATGTTAACTTTTTTGATAGAAATTTGTCATGTCAGTATTTATCTCTGGTTTTTACTTTTTCTAATACAGTATATTTCATCAGGACTGTTTATCCTATTCGCTAGAGCAAATTGAAGATGAAACTGTTTTCTCTGTATTTTTTTTTTTTTTCACTAGGACAGCATGTAAGTGTTGTAGGGAGCAGAGACATGGAACTTATTGGGGTCTTTGTGTCTGGAAGTAGCTTTTGTTGCTGCTATGACTAGAATTGGTTGTCCTGTAAATTCTGAGGGAAAATCTCAAACATTTTTTTCATTTTGGCATATGTTCACACATATTTACTCAGCTTGACTAGCTCAAGACAGGAGGTGATATTTGTGCTGAGCCTGTTGCTCATGAACACTGAGCTGGGCTTTCCCTCTAAGCAGTCCTGGACAGATGTAGATCTGCTTTTTTTTCCTGTTCTGCATTAA
This sequence comes from Urocynchramus pylzowi, assembly GCA_013397555.1. NCBI lineage: Eukaryota > Metazoa > Chordata > Aves > Passeriformes > Fringillidae > Urocynchramus > Urocynchramus pylzowi. Next base: position 381,552 of record VZRH01002696.1, on the reverse strand, counting down.
TGAGGAGCTGAAGTGTGATCTAACACTGCCTGGAGAAACCAGCTGGCATCGAAAGCTGGAAACAATGCCTTAATTACCTGGAGAGGAAGTTTGGGAGGGGAAGAGGGTGAGGTGGAGGTGTGAGTGATCTCATGTGTCTAGAGGTCAGGAGGGGTATTGGTGGGAAGAGGCGAGTGCTGAGGAGAATCTTGTGGAGTGAGTGGTCCTGGGATTGGCTCATTTGCAGATTGCCATGGGTACAAGTTAAGAGTGGAAGAGGCATCTGGCAAAGACAGACTCAAGAGAGTGTGCCCATCAGAGCACCTGATCTTTCAGGACATCAAATGGGGACCCAGGAGGCCTGGACTTCCCTTGGGAACTTCAGAAAGACAAAGAATAATCTCGTAGTGATGCCTTGTTATGCCTCAGGCATCCCTAGTCTGAGGATCTTTAGAATATTAAAAATGCATTTCTGCTCCAGCCAGAAGCTTCTGCAATATGTGACATAAGTCCACTTGTCCCAGCTTTTCATGGGAAGTCTTTGGTTACGTATTTCTTATGACCTCAGTATTTGATACAAGGTTCTGAGGTCCGATCAGTTGGAGCTGCAACAAGCTGGGGGAGCTGTCCACGACTGCAGCACATGGAGTGCTGTGAAGGATCAGTGTTGTGTCTTGGATATCTAAATTTAGTGAATATTTCAGTCCCCCATCCAAATGTTTGTCCATACCCAACAGTAAAATTCAAATAATAATAGAACATAATCTCAAGGTTTGGTGAAAGTACATGCAGTAACATTTGTGGAGAACTGTAGTGCAGAGCCCTGCAGGGAAGGCCAGAAGGAAGTTGATAACTCTGTTCAGGGCAGTGTTTAACAGTGAAATAAACAAGGAATGAGGCCACACACTGAACAGAGAGGAGAAAACAAAATATTGAATAGATGCTCAGTATGTGAGCACCATTCATTTGGTGCTGTGAATAGTGGGGGAAGTGTGATCCTGCACTTGTATTGTTTCCTAAAGCATGTAGATAAACAGAGCAAATCAGTTACATAAACAGAGTAATTTCTTCAGTTTCCCAGCTTCTGAGCATTTGGGAAATTGTCATCATGTGTGTATACACACATGTAAGAGCTATATTGAATGTGTGAGTGGGAAAGTTTAGGGATTAGCTTCATTTATGTAATGATGTATGTAATTAAAAAAAAATGAAACAAATATGCTTGAAAGTATTAGAGTTTTATATGGGCAGGATGTAATGGATAAAAGATTTGTAACAGACGGTCTTGTGGCAACTTCTTAAAGAAGTAAGTTTGTCAGAACCTTCTGATTCAGCCAAAACATGGGCTGGTATCTGAGCATGTATTTAGCAATAACTTTAACTTGATAATAATAATCCTCAGGTAGAGATTTATATATATATATATATACACACATATGTATGCTCATCTATGCACTCTCTGGTGTTTGTCAGTACAAAATTTACTTTTTGTCTTCTGACTGAGATGAAATCAGGTGTGTTGCTGGTGCAGAGAAGAGCTTTTTTGAGGTCCCAGGCAGGACTGTGGACTCCAGTGCTGTGGAGGAGTTGGCACCTGTGGGTTTCACCTCCTCTTTCATCTGCTCTGTCTCTTCTCTCAAATATTTATTCCCCCACATAGACTACCTCCTTGCTAGGCTACAGGCTTTGTGTTGAGCCATAGGGCAGATTTTTGGAAATAGAGCCCTGCAGTCACAACTAGAGAAAAGCTCCAAGACTTGTTTGTTTGTTCTTTTTTTTTTTTTTCTTTCTCATTTTGTTGCTTTTCCTGATACATTTATGTAAAGAATCTCAAAGACAGCAGAGTATTCAAGACCCTATGCCTTTGATGCAATGTGTACATCTAGATCCTCTTGGGGATCTGTGCCTTTGTGTGTTGAGACCTTCTTTCTCTGAGATTTAAAGCATTATTTTTATTTATTTTAATTGTTCCTTTCCTTACTCTTTAGTTGCTGCTGTGTTCACCATTGTCTTCCGTTTATCTAAATAATGGTTGCCTGGCCTTTCACAAACTTGCGATGGGGGAAGATGGTGACCACCTGAAACAATAATATCTGTGGCAGAATAGCCTGAGAACTTTAAATAACCAAAGGGGACTGTTTCCAAGGCAGCTAAGTGACCTTTGGATCCCAGGAGTAGACTATTCATAGAGGCAAAGCCTTTGTCCTGCTTTGACCAGTGGTCAGTGAACTCTGGCAGGCCCCTCGGCTCACCATCTTGGCCCTAGACTAGCAGCTGGTAATTGATTCATTTAACTGTCCAGATTCACATTCTTCTGTCAAGGACTTGTCAAGGAAGAAAAAGGTTCTATGGAGGGCTATTCATTCTGCTAAAAGGAAGGGGATGCATTATATGATTGAGTGGATTACTTTTGGGTCAGAAGAGTTCCTGCATTGCTCTGTTTTAATTTGGCCTTCAATCAAAGAGAGATTTAGTTTATCAGTGCAGTGTGGAACTCTTGTAGAGGAACAGATAATTTCAATTCCATCAGTGCAATAGGGTTATTTTGTTTTGTTTGTTTTTTGTTGTTTCTCCCTGTCCTTTCTGTGATTTGTCCACCCCACTGTGTTTCTGCCAAAAAAACTATTAAGTTATTGTGATTGGTTGATATGACAGAGTTAAGAATATTAATTACTATTAATCTCACTCTTAGATTTAATGTGTGTGTTATATGAGTATTAATGTTCCTAACTACCTCTCATATATGGTTTTGAGCAATCTGGGAAAGTGTCAAGTAAGTAAAAGGTTAGTGTGTTACCTCTGTTTTGGATGAAGAAAAAAGTGAGAAGAAAATAAATTCAACAGGATCAAACTAATAAATTACTTTCCTCTAGACAACACAGATGATGGTAAAGCTGAGGGTAGAACCTTGTATTTTCTATCTAGTACCTGTTTTCATCTGAAACAATAGTTTGTTGCAAAAACTCAGCATTTTCTAAATTCACAGGAGAGCTGTTTCCCTCTGCTGGTTTAGAATGCCCTTTTTTGTAGAACTAGGAAGGTGTTTCCATGCATTATGAAACTTGAATCATGTTTTCAGTTCTACAACTAATACATCCAAAAAAACGACTTTGAGTTGTTCTAGGGAGGTGTGTTTCAGCTTCAGTGTGTTGCCAGCTCCTCTTTCCATTTGCCCTCCAGCTGGATTGTGTTTCCTTAGCATTAGGATTTCCTTGCTGGTCCTCTTCATGAAGTACTGAGCAAAGTGTGTCGTTGCTTGGCTCCTTCCACTGGAAATAACAGGCATTAGAGAGCAGATCCTGACAGTTAACCCTCTGCTTCCATCTGAATGAACACCATGGGCTGCAGCAGATGAAATACAACCTTCAAGTTTCTTTTCCCCACTCTCATAAGCTATGTATTGTTTTGATTTGGCTTATTGAACGTATTATGAGGGATTTCTGATTGGCTCCAGGCCAAGGTATTTTACTTCTGCTCGTGGAAGAACAAGTGCATAATTTAGAAGAAAATACAGTGAAGCTTGATCTGTTGTATCTTTTTCTCTCCCTCTTTTTTTGGGGGAGAAGGGAGAATTTTGTATTTGACAAGATAAGTGAATGGTTTAACTACCTTGAGAGCACAGGGAAAGATGGAAGTCTGAGATAATCTAACCTTGCTAATGCTTCTCTGTTATACACCTCTACATATGTGTCAGAAATCTGGGATAAGTAAAACATCTGTTGAATAGGCAGCCTTCTTTCATGGAGGCCTAGTGGTATTCCTCTCCTGCCAGCAGCTGCATTTCCCCTGGCTTGGAATCAGTCCCCTTGCTTGGGACTTGCTTGGGCTCCTGATAACACTTCCCTCAGTGCTTCCCTGGTGGCTTTGATTAATGGCCGTGAGTTGGGGACAAACAATGAGCTTTTAAAAATCATGGAAAAGAAAAATGGGTTGTCATTGTGTATTGGAAAATATAAGTAATCTAATAACTAGATGTATTACCTACTTAGTAGAACATGGCTGTTTGGTTGTGCTATGACTGGGCAAACTGGAAATCCAAGAGTCCAACAATTGTGTCCCACCCAAGCAATCAATAGCCATAGCAAGGTGACTTCCTCTGAAGACATTGAAGGCAAAATAATTTTTTCTGGAAGATGCACTTCTGATTTGTTTCATGTGAAAATTGCGAGAGTTGTAAACACTTCCCCCTCCTATACGTCTAGAATTTTTCAGGTAAACATCTAATTTGAAGATTTAAGTAGCTTCAATAAATAGGTAGTACTGACAGTGTCTTTTGTTGCTTGTTTTTTTGTTGTGATGTTTGTTTCTGATTTTCTCCCTGCTGCTCTCAAAGTTTAGGACATTCAGATTTTTAACTGTTAGTTACTACTCTCTGCTGAAAAACTTCCTGGGTGAGATCTCTGGACTGTGTAATGCAGTAGTGGGCATTTGGTGACAGGGAAATGAGCTGCAGGCATTTGGCCCTTGAGAGTGGAGGTATTTCTTCCTTCCTTTCCCCGTGGGAATGAGGAAATGTTGACATTTGGAGAGGGGGCTGAAGGGCTTGAAGTCCCAACACCCCTGGCTCAGCGTTTTGCATTGAAATGGTCTTTCATCCTGGGTTGCTGATTCTGAAACACTGTAAGCAAAAAATGGAGAGTGCTCCTGTCTCTCAGGAATAGCATTTCTGACAGTCTGGAGGCTTAACAGCACCACGGTATCAACTTACACTCGTTCATATGGGGATGGTGTCAGTTTGCCACTGTATGAAATGAAACCCCTTCCTCTGCCTTCCCCCAGATGTGAGTGAAGGCGCGGGGTGGGGGGTGCAGCACAGGAATGTGTGGGGCCTCACTCCTAGCCTGGGATGTGCTCTCTGGTGCTTCCTCTGATTGATGAGCTAGGCAGGGTGAGGTGAAGAGTGCCTTTTGCATTCTGCTTAGGATCTAGTTTTATTTTAGCCAGGAATAGCATTTCTTTATTTATAGAGATACAAGACCGATAAATAGAGGCATCTGCAGGGAAATTCACTGGTCAGAATGGGGCAGATTTATGCTTTCAGTGCTGCAGGCTTTTGTTACAAAGTGCTGAAATTATCTTTTCTATGTTGCACTTAGCGATTATTAAATTTCTTTTGTTCTTTGAGGAACTTTAGAATCATAACAGTCAATCTTTAAATCTTTCATGTTCTATTTTGATTTGTGTGGGTTTATTTTGGTTTTGTTGGTTTTGTTTGGTTTAGAGGGTTTTTTTTGGTTTTTCTTTTTGGATGCCAGATTAGGTTAGTTGTGAAGGGATGTCTTTTGTTGCAAAATCCTGCTTGTGTTCTGATCCTTGTCTTCATGTTGTAAAGTGCAAAACTGTGCTGGATGTTCCCCACGCAACAGTTGGGCTATTAAGCAGAACTAATTCTTCACAGAATGGCAGCAACTCCAAAGAAAGGCATCTGTGGGATTAAGCATAGATACTAGAAGGCAATCACTGGGCAAACTGCTGAAGGAAATCAGTCCTTGCAAGGGAGAAAGTTGTGTGTTCTTTCTCCTGAATGCATGCAGCCACACAAGTAGAACATCTTTGAAGCTGGTTAATGTGGCTTACTGTGTGCCTTTTCTCTTCTATTTCCTATGCTTCTTGTCTGCAGAAGAGCAGAAGGGAATTCCTTGATAAGTGCGTTAACATTTATTGTGCCTTCTGGGGCTACACACTGTTGCCTGGATGATAGATAGACTGAGAAGGGAAAACCCCAGCTGGGATGCCTTCAGAAGTGAAAAGATCAAATCTCTCATGCTTGTTTACATGGTTGGGTAAGGAATGTCAGTCGCACCATCAATAAACTGTTCAATATATAGAGCCACATTTTTCAAAGCCTCAAGCTTTTAATTCCTTTAAAACAGTGCTAGTGGTAACTCCTGAGGTGATATGTTTGTCTGCTTTTGTTGGGAGGGGTGCTAGTGGTATATTTTTTGCCTCCTATTAAATGATTCAGGTGTAGTAAGGCAACTCATGTGAGTAGCTTGCATGTAGCTGCAAGAGTGGTGGCGTTTTTGCAATATTGGTAGCTGCTTCTACCAAGGTAAAATAGCAAGACCTGGTTGTATTACCCTGTACTTTCTTCCCTCATAGATTGAGAATTCTCATGCATGCCCTTGCATTGCAGTATTGGATTCTCATCTCCATGTGGCTCTAAGAGCAGCTGATGGGCAGGAGAACAAACTGTAAAATACAGCGTTCACAGGTTGGTAGTATGTCAGCGAGGATCCTCCTCCTGTTATTTTCTCTGGCACATTGCTGCTGCCCAGGTTCCAATTTATTGTCACAATTATGTTAATATGGCATGGATAACAAGCTCTGTGTCTGTTCCAGTGGTTTGAAGAAGTGAGGAGGGAACAATACTTTCTAATAGTCACCTTGTCAAATTGTGCCTTTCTGTTCCTCCATGTGTGTTTCTGCATTGAAGAGAACTTTTTGATGAGTGATTATCCACTTCTGAGGAGCCAGTTTCTTCAACTGTTGTGAGATTTTTTTTTTCCATAACATACTGAGTGGGCATGCTAATTATGAACTCTTTCTGTTGCTAAGGTTAACACTTTCCAAAATTTAGTGCTGCCTGTTTAGCAAAAGGAGAGTATCTTTTTAAAGTACAATATATCCTGAGAAGGAATTATTGCTTTTATCCTTGAAAAAATTGATCAGTATCAGAGAGATTCCTGATGTATTATGATGGTGTTGAGGTATTTGTTCTTAACTTCTCAAGATTTTCCTCCTTTCCTGTGAACTGTCTTCAAGATGCATCCACTTGAGACCTCTTCTCTTGACTTTCTGCACTGGAATTGATCAGAAACTTGCTCACAAAACTTCTATTCTGTATGTGGATATCATGAAACCAGGACAGTGGAGAGGACAATATATTTTTCCTACTTTCTGAGGATACTGTAAGAATGAAGGAATAAGGATATAGTGGAGCAAAGAAAGGATAAATGAGTACATTTCCCTAAAAACCTGGTCCAGAATAGCCCAGTTGACTTCCAGGATTTCAGGAAGAGAAAATACTACATATGAGACTTCAAAGTGGTCCTAACTTTGAGAAGCTGGGGGTGAAAATTGCCTGTGTGTGGCCAAAAGCACTGCACTTTTATAGAATTTAGTCCCAGCCTAAATGATGGAGAGCTGAATGATCTTCAGTGGACAAATTCAGACTTGTTTATTCCTATATAGGGATTTTTAAAATGGTCATTTGTCAGCCACTGAATTAGGAGCTTTAAAGAAAGGAGCAGGGGGACCTGAAAGTGTTAGAGGAAACAAATGAGATTGCAGCTGACATCTCCAAGGGAACTTTTGTTTGAGGGTGCTCAGGCTGTTGACCTCTTTGCTTCTCCATTTCATTGCCTTCAGATTATAGCTTTCTTCAGTACCAGAAAAGTAGTGAGTAGTTCATGAATGGGCAGTTTTTAAATTTTTGGCTTTTTTAAGCAGAGACACTGGACATTGCTGTACAAAGACTTTAATGCACAAAAAACCAGTTTTGCTTTGTATTTTATAAGTATGGGTTTTGTATATGAGGCTAATGATTTCTTTTCTCCTTTATCAGAGATTGGAGAGTAATTCCTGGTGCTCTGCATCTTAGTTCGGAATTCATTGGCTCTAAACATTGAACTTCTTAGATATCTGCTCAAGTTGGCAAGAATATGAGAGGGGAATGGAAAAATGAGAACATACCTTTGTTTCTTGCCTTTTCCATTACTTTCTTTGTTGCATTTCTCTCTCATTGTTTAGTTTAGTGTGGAAGTAAGTATGTGGTAGGCTTGGAGTAATTGTTTTTGCAAGAAGATGACCACAAGTTTTAGCAGAGCAGTTTCCCAAATTGTCTGGCACTATGTTGGAAGGCAACTGCAGTAAGCTGTGCTAAGGAGTTCAGCCTTTAACTGAGCAGTCAAGGCCTTGGAGAAGATTTGTCCAGAGCAGAAGTAATGAGTGGAGAACAGCAGAAAGGGCAGATGGCCCAAATCCTCACTCATCACCTCGTCTGGGATCTTCTTGGTATTTATCAGTGAAAGCTTTCTTTAATTATCTCTATGTGCAGAGCATTTTCTGGTCCCTCCAAAACTCAGAATGTGATTGTGAAAGGGTTTTGCAGGCTAGTTCCTCATAAAAATTTGCTTCTTAGTACAGTTCTGTGAACTGAAACGTGAGGAGCATGAGGTGTGAAGGATCAGTTTTGTCTAAAGGGAATGTCAGTTTTCAGAATGTCAATTTTCATGGCCAGACCTGGCTCATATTCTGTGCTTGTGTCTTTCATGCTGTAGAAATGGGGTTTTAAATTTTGTTAGCTTTTTGCAATATTTGGGCCTTTAAATTTTTTTTTTATTATTATTGTTTAGGTTTGTTTTTTCAGGAATCTGAGTTGTAGTGCTAAGCTAGCAGCTCATAAAAATGCAGTTCTATAATTTCCAACTCTGCAGGGTTTTCCAAAGCATCAGAATGATTGCTGTAGAATATCATTCTGTTCTGTACAAGCTGTAATTCTGATCCACCTTCTCTAAAATGTAAAAATGCCTGCTAGGATTCTAGATGGCAAATGGTTAAAACAATTGTGGGATAGAGAGATTATTAGGTATCCCATATCAATTATTGATAGTGTCAAATCAATGTGGCAGTTTCAGTCTCATTTAACCTCCCTATTATTTAATTGTGAGGTAATAGTTTGAGTCTGGACTCCTTTTTCAATGCAATTCTAAATCATCATCCTTAAAACTGTTGCTACAGTGTTCATACTAAAGGGAAGGATTTTCTTTCTCAGATTTGATATCAGTAATTCAAGGCTGCTTCTTGATTTGGTCTCTCTCTTATTTTTCTTTCTTCCTTCAAATATTTCTCTTCTGTTACATAGTATCTGATTTGGGTGTCATTTCCTATCACACTTTTTTGTGTGCAAGCTCTAAATTTCCCAGGAAAGTTATTTTCTTTTTCATATTGAGAAATTACGTGTCATACTCCTGGCAAACCAATGTGTTTATGTCATGTCATATTAGGTCTGTCTGTCCTGCCTTTTTTCTGAGAGTGACTTTGTGGTAAGCTGCTTCAAAGAACAAAGGAAGGGCAGGAATTAAAGTTAAAATAGGAAGCTGGAAAACAAAACAGAAAGGTAAAATGAATGCCCTTTAGCAGGATGACTGCATTTCCAGGCAATTTGAATGCATACTGATTTTAAAGTCATATCTAACCGTTTAGTGTTAGTACCTTATTAAAATCCAGGGATTAATAGCAGCAATCTCCTTGTTGTACATTAAAAGGATTTAGTTTAATTTGGGATTAGAGGGTACAAGGTGCCATTCTAGCAAAGCTTTTCCCAAGATATCAGTTAGGTGAAGTGAGATAGCTTAAAGACTCTGGTTTTTCTAACTATTGCAGTTATGCTGCACACACACACAGACAGAGTCACACAGTATGGATTTTAAAACTAGTGAACTGGTTCACTAATCCTTTAAAATGTATGCTACCTTTGGAAGTGAAATTGTCTGGAAAAGCTTGTTTGAAGTGTAAAGAAAGGCAGTTGGAGTTGGAAAGGCACTGAAGGTGTGATTGGGCCTGGGTTACTTCAAGGACATTAAAATCTGTGGATCCTGCTGTTGAAGATTCCATCTGCAATCAAGACCTCCTTGTACATTAGATAAGGATAAGGTGCAATATTCTGCTCTCCTCTCATGCAGCTACACAGAGGTTGGAACAGGATGGGTCATTATTCTCCTCCCCTTTTTCCCTCCTACAGGTGTTTCTCAGCATGCAAGTGAGAAGAACAACCATCCTGAGAGCCTTAAGTTACATCTGAGAAAAGGCCTGTGCACATTACAGTCCCCTCCCTGGTTTTAGATTTTTGGGAGAAGGAGAGAACAGTTGTTCAGTTGTTTAATTACTATCAGTTGCTTTTTGTTAGGCTAGCACAACTCATTAACATAGCAATGTGTGATAGCATTTACTGCCAGGGATTATTAATACAGAGAAAGAAAAATACAGTTTGAAAATTCTTATGTAATAAGTTAAACACCTGATATAGCACTGTCCAGAATTTTCATTGAGTTCTTGACATGTGGGCAGTGATATCAGCAGTCTGTATGATTTATCTGATTATTTATTTATTTAGTGCCACCTCTGTTTTTGTTGTTTTTTTTTTTTTTGAAAAAAGCAACTAATTTTGTTCCAATTAAGTTTAAGTATTAGGCTTTCAGCATGGTTTGGTTATTAATTAAAACTAAGTATATTATACCAAAGTTTTAGCCAATAGTAGCACAAAACCATTTTCAGAATATCTCTTTAAAATGCAAGGTTATAGAAATAGTGTATTTTAGTTAAGCTTATTTTTCCAACCATTCTGGAAGAAATTAAAAATAACAGTTGACTTTAGTGAAAAAGCCACACTTTGCATTTTATCAGAAGAGTTAAATCTCTGGTAATTTATAAGAATGCCATTACCAGTATGTTGTTTGAATTACAGTCTTCTATAACAGTCAGATTGAACTGACACTTTTCCTTTGTGCCTGAAAGGGCCAAATGTGTTCTGGATGATATTTCCTCTTACAGATGGAGCTCAGTTCCATCTCAGCTCAGTTGTTTGACTTAAATAATGGCCATTAGAGGAGGGAGATGGGCAGACAATGAGCGAGATAAAGTCTTTGCAGATGCAGTTGCCTTCCTTATTTGCCTCCTCCATGCCAATACATTTCCATTCAGCAACCTCACCTGAACTTTTCTTGATGGAGCTAAAACCTCTTCTTGCTTTTTCTGGTCTTACAAATATACAAAGAAGTATTAGGGAAAACAGGGAGCAATGACTCTCATTAATCAGTAAGATTATCACTTCTCTCTCAAGGTTCCTTTCCCAGAGCTAATCAGATCCCAGCTCTTTTAATCTTTTCTTACAGGTCAGGTTCTTTTTCTCCTGAAATCTCTTATTTTTATGCCTCACATTTTAAACACAGTAATTCTAGGTCAAACAACACTTGATATAAAGTTCTAAGGATGAGTGTAAGAAATCACTTTGCTTGTGGTAGAACATATGGGATGGCCTTTTACAGTAATCCCTTTTCACTTACAGTTATGAAAATCTTTACCTATATTGCTGTATTTGTGTGACATTCACCTCTGAACTGCACGTAATAAGCGCCACTTGGACTCCAAAAAGCTTAAGTTTTACTAGCATCTCTTGGGAAACTCAGGGAAGATTCACCCTTTGTATCATTTGATGACAGCCCCAGCTCTGTGTATTCCACATGCTTGTTCAGAAGTGAGAGGAGGTGTGTGTCTGCAGTCTTGCCAAGTGTCTGGATCTGTCAGTCTATACTCATCTAAAGTTTACTCCAAATCTAAATCCAGACCAAAGTGTACCATTTGAGCAGCAAATCATTAGAAATGTGTGTCTGTATAGCCAAAAGGCATGGCAGAATGCCTTTCATTATCTCTTCTAAGCCTCATTCCTACAAGAACAGAGAAACTGAAAAAATTCCAATAAAATATGTGCAAATTGGCTTTGGTGTTACAATATAATACACATGTATATTTGTTGGATTTTTCAACACTATTTCAGAGAGGGTGCACACTGTCTGAAATTAGATCAAGAAGACAAGAATTGTCATGTCTTTCCCTGAAATCTATTTATTTGGGAAAAGCCATAGCTTCTCTTTAACATATAATTTTATTTTTCTCAAATGAAATCTCTTCACCAGAGAGTTTAAAAAAATGGGAAGATTCTTGGTTTCACTTGAAGGGTTAGGGCTACTGTGAAACTCTCAATAGCATTAATAGATGCCTTGTACAAATGGCATTATGCACTTTTATTCTTTCCATGTAAGCAGTTCATCTCTCTGAGTGGCCATTATCTCTTTAGAAACAATGAAGCATCAGGTGCTGCAGTTTCTCAATATTTGATGCATTCTGGTTAGTTAAAAACTGTGCTACTGTTTCATTTCTGGGTTTATCTTTATTCTTACAGGTTTTTTATTTCACAGTTGTAGTCCAGTCTTGGGCTAGAGTCAGCTGTGGTGAAACAGTAATCAACATGTAGGCTGTTTCTTTTGCCTCTTAGGAAAGCTCATTCAGAAAATGAGTTCATAATGACATGAAGTGTGTAAGTAGAAAGTGCAGTGTGTAAGGTAACAAGTCACTGGATTTGTGTTGCAGCAAGATTCAGGACTTCATTTCAGGAGGGAATGAAGTGGGTATGTGTTGTGCTTCTTTTTTGTTTGTTTGTTTGGTCTTTTTCTTTTCATCATTAAAGTCGGTGAAGGACTGCTGCTGCATACAAACAAACAAAAGGTGTGAGGCATGAGATTCTTAAGTTTGACTTCTTCATACCTTAATAGTTAAGTTTGTAAACCTGCTTAGGTACACAGAGTTTTTACATGATGCAGGATAGTATTCAATCCATGTGCCTCAGCAGCAGTTCTCTAATACTTCATCAGCATGCCACAGAAAGCAATCATTTGGGTTTTGAACCTGTGGATATTTGCCTCGATGGTAAATGAAGGAACTCGTACCTGAACTCTGCATAGATAACATTGATGGCATAAATCACACAGCTCTGCCCAGTAAAGATCGTCGTTCTCAGAAGTAACCTTGCAAACACACGCACCTATCACATAAATTTCAGGAATTTATACAAGTAAATACAGTTTCCAGTTATTGTCTTCTACTTCGGTAAGCAGTGTTTGGTATCTTGCAAGTTAAAAAGGGTGGGAGCATCAGCTTCTCAGAGTAGCATTAATCATTTTCTTTTGGCTATAAATCTGGGAACAAAATGATTAAATAGACTGGAGAAGAGTGTGTGGGGGAAACTCAAATAAAAAGGCACTTACATTTATTGCGTTGCAGGGTTGTTTTTGGGAGCAGGGTATGTCTCTTGAGACTTTGTTTCTTATCCATTTTATAGAGCTCTGGCCTCTTAACAGCACTGCTTTAATGACTTTTTCTTGGGGTTCTGAGTTGGAATCAGTGCTTGCCAGGAAAACAAGCCTGTTACAAAGAGGTCAGATTTCATGAGACAGCAATAGACTTGTAAAAACAGATTTTACTGGAACAAATAAAGCCAGAATTAAGAAGAAACCAGAGATGTACGTAAAGAAAGACACAGAGGGAGCAAGTATTGAGCTAAACTGATAAACAATGTATGAACTTAGATAAGAGGTAAGTGGGGATTTTTTGTTTCTAAAAACTCCATTTAGTAGCATTAATAAGTTTTTTTGAAGATTTTGTGCAGTTCTTCATAGTTGTGACTTTTGCTGTCTTTAAAGATGAATTTTCAGGGGAAATACATTGCTCCTGCTCAGGTGGAAAAATGTTCTTTGCATATCAGCTTCAATTAACAACTTGGATTGGACTTCCTAGATAGTGTAGCTGAACCTGTTCTTGCCTGCTATTGTGATGGCATTTTGTGGTCTGTGAAATACTAATTGCCCTCAGTTTGCTTTGTAGTTCTGGAGAGCGTCACTTCTGTCTTTAACCTACAGCTGTAATGTACCAAGTGCATGGAAGTAAATCATTATTTTTATATACATAAATGGAAATCTGTATTGTGTTTCATTTGTCTCACTGTGTCTCTTTAAGTAACTGTACCAATATAAGAAAATTCTGGGTAATTTATAGTTCCAATAAATGAGAGAATTAAACTTTTAAAGCTGTGAAAGAACTTTGCTTCGGTAAGCTTATATGATTACCTTTCTGCCTTGTTGCAATGATCCTTTTTCATGCCACTGGTTGTGGTGCAGCTGTGCTACAGAATGGCTCTGAAACTTACATTGCATTGGTTTGGATTGTTCATATCATTTATGCCTTTATTACATTCCTAGAGATTCTATTTTGAAATGTGAGCAGACTTGTCTAATTTGCTGCATCATACTTTCAGTAAAGAAATGAAGAATGCAAAGCACTGTATTTTCTGTTAAGAAGGAAAATCTGTTAAGAATGGCACTAGGGAAATATTATTCTGAATCCAGGTGAACATACATTTGTGTAGGGAGAAATTAGAACGAAGAAGGGAAGAAAGTAACACAAGCTTGGGTTCCTTTTACTCCTGTTTCTTCTTCTTTTCCCCCCACCTCTCTATTTTGTGGTGGAAGACTACAGGAGAGCTGAATGGCATCAAATCCAGCACAAAGTAAATCCAGAAAGTTTAGAGATATGGGAACAACCTGCTCTATGTGCAGGTTATTTGCTTTGTACTGAGTCTGTTTTGTGAAGTGAGCTTTTGTAAATAGTCAAAAAACGAAGTCTCTTTTTTATTTTTGATGATTCCTTTGCAATCAAAAGAAAACCTGTTAAGGCAAGAACTGCTTTTGTGTCTCCCCAACAGGCTTTAAATGTGAGAGTTCTGTTGTAACACCTTTATGCATGTTGTGGGGATTTTTATGTGTTCTTGAACCTGGTACTGCTAAAAAGTGAAAGAAGGAGCAAAAAGTAGAACCTAGTTCTGTTGGTGAGAGAGGATAGCTTTGTCTGTAGTGAAGGTGGGGAGGGAACAGCCTCAAAGAGTGTCTGGGGCTGTGTAGGCCTGCTGCCCAAAGCACAGGTTTGGCCATCGCAGTGAGTACCGGGGGCATCTCTGCTTCCTGTGTCCGGGCAGCCACATTCCAGGTGCCAGACCTAGTTTACAGTGGCCACAGTGTTTGCAGCACGTGGCTCCAGCTGCTTTCAGGTGGTTTTGCTGTACATGGTTGGTCTGTGGTCTTGATCTCCACAGTCTTTGGGAGGCCTGTTCATGAAGCTGCAACGCTTTGCTGGTGTGATTAGGAACACTCATTCCTGCAGCTACAGGAATGCAGTGCAAAAAAAAGAGCATTTATTCACACCTGGAAAGTGAAATAGACATGTGAGTAATATGAATTTTTCAGTTGTGTAGTTAGGCTTGTGCTAGGAGTTAATTTGCGTGGGGGGAGGAGGGGGAAGCAACCAGGTGAGTTCATGTTTCCTTCACACCCCAATATTAATCTCTCAATGCTGTGCTGTACTATTAAAATGATGGGGAGGGGGAGCACTCAGTAGAATGCCTGGTGTGCATCAGTGCTGTCTGTATCCTCCATGGCATTTTTTAGGATGTCTTGGATTTAATAGGATGAAAAACCGTTTCTATTAATAAACAAGTAAAATAGAGAAATTATTTAAACAAAACTTGAATGTTAAGAGACTGGTAACTTTCTACTGTTGGTCTATCTATTGCAACCATGTTTCTGTATCATTTATACAGGAGTAGAAATTTAATTGGAATCTGATTTTTTAAAAAACAAAGTAAGTACCATTAGGTTTACAGAGCTTGTTCCCTCCGCAGTTACAAGGGGTGGAAACGTGTGAAATTTTTTGTGTTGAGTTATCCAAAAGGAGTTGCTTATGAAGAATTGTTCTGTTAGTTGTAAGTAGCAGTAAATAAGCAATTAATTAGCAGGTTTTGTATTACTTTTCCTTGTTTTTGAGCAAGGAAATCCAACAACTGATCAATTTCTTAGCTATTAGCTGCAGAGTATCTATTGATCTGCCGCTTCAGTTGGCTCAACATTGTGACCTCCTCAAGTTGTAGAAGCTCAAATGACATTTATTCTCTGCGCATCAGACATTAGCTTGGTGACTGCTCAGACTGTTGGGATAAAAGTGTTTCACCTGCTTAAACTTATTTTGACATCTTTTTTTGATTTTGATTTCTTTTTCTTACCACACATGAACTTGTGCAACTCTGCAAATGCTTTCTTTTATTAAAGTGAGTCAGGAACCAAAAGTTGTTTTGGAAATTTCCTATTGCAGTCAAATTTTTTAAGGCTGTCCCAAACTAGTAGAATTGACTTGAACTTTGTTAGTCTGATAATTTATATGGTTTCCAGCTGCATGCCAGTCAATTTGTCTGCTTAATTCTATTTAAGCGTGTCATATTTATTTTCATTAAAACATTTTTTTACTGAATTAAGTTAAAGCAAAGTTATTTTAAATAAACCCTCAACCAGTGAAAACATGCTATTGAGCTAAGGCGGTTAGATTCATTTTTCTTTGCATTCAGAAATGAAAGGACTATGTGAAGTATTTCTGGGTATTTTTACAAGTTGATCTATGAACTAGAGTTTGATTTAACCAAGAATTTTTTCTCACTTTAGTCCCTTAAAATTGGTATTCTCTCGTTTTTAGCAATTTCTTCATTTGAAGTCCAGCCGCTTTCAACTGAAGTCCAAGAAGGTGGAGTAGCTCGATTTGCCTGTAAGATAACAGCAAATCCTCCTGCCACTGTGACATGGGAAGTGAATAGAACAACTTTACCCTTAGTCATGGAAAGGTATGTCGGATTACACATTTTAGAATGTATTTTATTCTTTGCTGTCATTATGATCCTGCTACAAGAAGAAAATCTGAATACTTGAAATGACACAACATTAAAAAGGTTCCACATCAACTATTGAAATAGCTGGTTATAGGTATGTTACTAATGAATTTTAAATAGGTGTTATGAGTGCAGACCAGAGTTACCCACTCTTGTATGCACAGTAATCACTAATCTTTGAATTCCTATTGGTGAATTTTGTATGCAAGTCATCCTCAGGAGCAGGCATTGCAGTGGGGAACAGAATGGGTGAACTTTGGCTCTGGGAGTGGCTTGAACTAGCGGGATTGCTTTCACTGAAGAATTGATGCTGAACTTGTTTTTCTTTGGAGGGACAATAAAGAATTATATATACAGAAAATTGAGTTAAAACACATGATACCAGGGAAATTCTATGCAAGGGGGTCTTCTCATGAACTGATGAACTTGAAAAATACCGTCTGCTCTCTGCTAGATTCTTTTCCATGTCCAGTTTGTGTTCATTGAACTGACTCCTGTGCTTTTTGACCTGTAACTCCATTTGAAGGTGTCTAAGATGCAAAGGAAGGAAAAAAGAGAAACTAAAAATTGAAACCATAGGTGGGTTTCATAGTTTCATAACTATGCCAGTTATGCCCTTATATCAGAAAATGCTGTTAAAAATCAGCCAGCCTGAACAGTATGAATGTAGTAGCAGGATAAAGAAGGCTGGGATGGTTGAAAGTAAGATCTGCTTGTTGAAAGTAAATTCCTCTGCTCTCATTGTGATGCTGAGGGGAATTTCGCCTGTAGTTCAGAAAGGCAGGAAGGTGAGTCATGTATTGGAATGTTTTTGAGTCTCCAGCCTGCTGTTCCCAGGTCACTATAGCAATGGCTGTCTGTAAATCAAGGAGTTAATTCTGTGATCGTGTTCACTGGACGAATGTTTATGTACATTTCTTATTTTTTCCTTCTGTGGCAGGATAACTGCTCTGCCTACAGGAGTGCTTCAGATCCATGGTGTTGAGCAGAGGGATGCTGGGAATTACCGATGTGTTGCCACAACTGCAGCCAATAGACGTAAAAGCACTGAGGCAGTACTGAGTGTTATTCCAGGTATTTACCACGTGTGGCGCCATCTTCTTTTTCTTACGGTATAGCAAAAACACTTAAAAGCCTTGAAAAGCTGTAGGTGAACCACTTGTCCAAATAATTTTTCTTGCTTTTAGCATGTGCTAAAATATTGTTCAATGTAAATTTCCCCAATTACTGAAATAAGGCTTTGGTGTAAATGTAACGCTCAGTGCTTCTTAAAAAATGGTTTTATTTCATATTTAATTGAGTTTTTGTTCAGCTGTGCTCACTTTTTATCTTTTTTTTTTTATTTCTGAAAAGCCTCAGACTTGAAGCCTTTTCACAAGCCATCTATAATAGCTGGTCCTCAAAACATTACAGCATCTCTTCATCAAACTGTCATACTGGAGTGTGTAGCCACAGGGAATCCAAAGCCAATCATCTCATGGAGCCGGTTAGGTAGGTCTTAAAATTACAGCATGCAACCTTCAGCCTGTGGAGAGGAAGTAAAACTGGAAAGAAAGGATTTGAGCAATTAGGTTTCTGTTCTGAGGCATTGTGTAGTAGGTAATGATTAGTAGGTTAAGGTAGGATGAGGGAAGCACTTTCAGTTCTGTGCTTCAGTACTGCTGTCAAGAAGCCCTGAGGTTTTCTGAAGCTTTGGACTGCCTGCTTCTGCTGTCAATCTGCGCTGCCCCAGGCACAGGGTGGGCACAGAGACAGGCAGGGTGGTGACCTCCAGGGATCCGTGACTAGAGTAGAACTGGTGGTGGGGGCAGGTTGGGATGGCTGCATCCATGAAACAGACCTTTGAGAGTTCCTTCCACTCTTCTTCTTAGAAGCCCTGTGAGAATGTGGTTTGCGCCTTGTGCTAATGGGCCATTTGGACTACAAATAGATATAGACAAACCCAGGACAGTCAACCTGAAAGGGTAGAGGAGGGAATGCAGTAAGAATTATAACATTGAGCAGTGCATCATATTTTTTTCATGAAAACTACTTTCTGTTTTCATTTCCAACATGTACCTAAATGTGGAGTCAGGACTGTATACGTAGAAGCAAACCATGGAAAATTTTCCTCCATTTCTATTTCTATGAGCGAATAAATGTATCTTCCCTGGTTGATTCAGTGGCTCTTATAGACAAACAAGTAGGAAAAACATTCACATTATAGTCATAGAGCATTTGCTGTGAAAATAGGAGAAAATGCACAGTAAGCAAATGTATTATTCTTATCTGCAGCGTAATTCAGGAGATAGTTGATCACTGTTTGTAAAGATGATGTGGATGTTGGTAGTGATGAACTGAATCATACCTCTAGGCAAATGGGAGGCTAACTTCTAGCTGAGGTGGTGAATTCCAGATATAAACCACTTAATTCCAGATATAAACTTCTTAAGTGGTTTATATCTGGATGGTCAGGCATCCAGAATCTGAATGATCAGGCAGCTAGTGAAGAGCAAAGTAAATGCAAAATGGAAACCTCTGAAAGTTCAACTGTGATTTCCTTTGCATTTATTTTGACTTTTATACTCTAATCTAAGCCATTACTGTATAGACAAACAAATTTTATTTAGATGAACAGCCTTGTAACCCACTTCTGCTGCTCTCTCACACAGACCACAAGTCCATTGATGTGTTCAACACACGGGTCCTTGGGAGCGGGAACCTGATGATCTCTGATGTGAAGGTGCAGCACGCGGGTGTCTACGTCTGCCGGGCCACCATTCCTGGCACTCGCAACTTCACAGTGGCAATGGCAGCTCTCACTGTGCTGGGTGAGCCTGCTTCCCTTTTCAGTGATGGAACACCCTGTGTGTGCCCTTCTGAGCTCTGCTGTGTGCTGGGCTGACATTTTATCTTGAACATCGTGTGCCAGGGGCTGTAGGGAGACTGCAGAGATTGAACAGATGACAGAACTGTGGCTGCGTTTTTCTGTCTGTTGTCTTAGATGAGAAGTGTCAGATAGTCAAGATTTGAGTTGTGAGCTAGCACTTGGAGATACCCAGATGCAGTGTTTGCTTTGGGAAGACAGGCTTTCAAAACAGAAAAGGACCCTGTAACCAAGTAGGAATATGTAACATGTATCTATGAGAGAACAGTATGTCATAATCTGGAGTTTGATTTGTTTGTATTCATAAATGCACGAACAAAAACACTATCTGTGCAGATAGTGTATCTTTAAACAAGTGTGCTTTGTTTACAAGGAATGTGCTTTCTGCTTACGTATATGTGTGTTTGAGTGGCTTGGAGAGAGGTTTTTATTTGGAAAACTAATTATTATTATTATTGTTATGACTGTTCTTGCATTTGTAGGGGCTTGATTTTTTAACCTATTTTTTCCTCTTGTAACTTATCTGTAGCTCCACCTTCATTTGTGGAATGGCCAGAAAGCTTAACAAGGCCTAGGGCTGGTACTGCTCGTTTTGCTTGTCAAGCAGAAGGAAATCCTGCCCCCAAAATTTCATGGTTAAAAAATGGAAGGAGAATACACTCCAATGGTAGAATAAAAATGTACAACAGGTAAGATTGCAAGTGCTGTAGGAGAGCTGTGCTAGTGATGTGCTACCAAAAGATGGCATTTGCAGTAGCTAGCTTTAGACAATCAAGATAGAACTCAAGTCAGCCTGACATGGGGCGTTAAATGTAGTCATGGATGCACATTAATCAATACCTAAAATCAGTAAAGCTTGTATGGTAAGTGCCATACCTGGCAGGGTGGGCAGGAATGAACTGAAGAATTTCACCACAGAGTCACGTTAGATTTACGGAGTAGCAGAATCTTGCTACTACTTCTATGGTTTGAGAAATTTATATTAAAGAGCTGGTTAAGAAGTTAGAAGCTTAAGGGTCTGCTTTTTGCAGGGAGGGAATAGATGTGCAGTTTTGTTTTCACTGTGCCTGGCTTTGCAGGCACAAACAGAAACATGGCATATTTTGCCGAATGCTTCGAGGTGCTAAATTTCACTACTGAGCATCCATTTGTAATAGAAGAATTTGTGGCATATAAGTTAATTATACTAAATTTAAGAAGTAGAGGCAAACATAACTTGTTTCACTTATGCGGAACTAAGTTTATCCAAGATGTGAGCTTCTTTTCCACCTTTTTCTTCCTTTTTGATGCAGCAAATTGGTGATTAACCAGATCATTCCTGAAGATGATGCCATTTATCAGTGCATGGCTGAGAACAGCCAGGGCTCCATTCTCTCCAGGGCCAGACTCACTGTGGTTATGTCAGAGGACAGGCCCAGTGCACCTTACAACGTCCACGCTGAAACCATGTCAAGCTCAGCAATCCTGCTGGCCTGGGAGAGGCCACTGTACAATTCAGACAAAGTGATTGCATACTCTGTGCATTACATGAAAGCAGAAGGTAAGCAGTTTTGATTTAAATGCCACCTAATGATTTGAATATGACAAGAACTTGAATGTCCTTGCAAAGACTGTCAGATTTGAATGGTTCATATTCAGGGCTGCATCAGAGCTTTCCAGCATATAAATGCATACTGTAATAATCAACAGGCAAGTTTGAGGAAAAATGCTTTTCCCACATCATCTCACTTGTGGGACTGAGTGTCCTTCCAGTTTTACCTGTGTCTAATGGCTCCAGTGAGCAGCTTCTGAAGTTAATAGAGGACCATGGAACCTGGGGCCTCCACAGTGCTCTCTGGATTTCCCTCTGTCCTCAGTATGAATTTCTGCCTATCCTCTTCAGTGTGTGCATGGCAGGGAAGAACAGAGCATACAGCAGGGTCCTGGAGGCTTACAGAGCTGAACTTCTCACCACAGACTGCTCTTCTGTCTAGATCCCCAAATTCTCGTGACTTTACTGGCTTTCATATCTTTTGGAGTAGAATAGTTGATACTTTGTCTTAACTACCTTCTCTTGAAAGGAATATTGGCCTATTGTATTTGCAGATGCCCTCAGGTCAGGGAGGAATGATGAATCTGACTCCATGTTCTCAGAAGGCTAATTTATTATTTGATAATACTATATTATACTAAAGAATACTATACTATACTATACTAAACTAAAGAATACAGAAAAGATACTTACTGAATGCTAAAGAGATACTACTCAAAAACTTGTGACTCATTCCAGAGTCCCGACACAGATTGACACCAATTGGCCAATGAGTCAAAACAACTCACACCAGAATCCAGTCAGGCAATCACCTTCAGGTAAACAATCTTCCATGGTACATTCCACTTGTGCACAAACACAGGAGAAGCAAATGAGATAAGAATGGGTTTCCTTTTTTCTCTGGGGCCTCTCGCTGCCTTTTCAGCTTCCCAGGAGAAAAATCCTGGGGAAAAAATCATGCCCAGAGAATGTGGATGCCACATTGGCCAAATGGTAAAATCGCTTCTTTCACCCCTTGGTCTCCTGTAATGAGAGAAGTCTATTCAAATGCTGTATTGCCATGAGTGGCTTATCCCAGTCTCTGAAATGATATACAAGTTCCTGTATAGAATGGAATTGGTAGTTGGAATAAAAATTAGTTAGTAGGCATTTTAAAATCCCTTAATATTATGTAATTGCTTTGAGTTAAGGTAATTTAAGGTGGTGGGAAACAGCCATTTTTCAAAAGCAGAAGGTGATGGCTTAATGACTTGAAAAATTCTTAGGTGCATGGCTTCAAGTAAGGTGCATTACAGCCCTGTTTTCTTGGAGTGATTTCTGTTTCCATTGCTATTCAGTAAGTGATTTATTTAAGGACAGGCCCGCAGATGCTCAGCTCTGTGTAGAATAGCAGCCTGCCATCTGCTAAGCAGAGGACATGAAGGACAGCTTAATTACTCTAATACAGATGCAGGAATAGCCACATTTGCTTTTGCAAGTGGGATATTTCAGGACACAGGAGAATTTTGTCAGAAGGAAGGAAGGAAGGAAGGAAGGAAAGAGTTTTAAAAGATAATGAGAACAAGAGGTGTGGGAAATTACCCCCTACTCTTTCAGTCACTGAGGTATTGTGCTCACAATCCCGTCTTAGAGCTAATATGAATAAAGTCACACTGGATAATTTATCTGGATAATTGGGGAGAGCAGAGACCAGAAAACTTCAAAGAAAACTGGAAAACTGTCCTTAGGGAAGTTTGTGCAGGAAATAATATTGCACAGTAGTGAAAGGAGGTATCTTCTGGAATATGTTTTTTGCAAAATAATTTTGCAGTCCCTGCCTTATTTGCTTGCTTATCCAAAGGTTGTATTTTGTGAAATGAGATTATAGCTTGTCTTGGTGTAAAAAACAAAACAAACTTCAAACAAAAGCAAGCAGTCAAACAGAAACCTCTGATTTATTTGAATGTACTTTCTCAAATACCCATTTTTTTATCTTTCCTGACTGTCTTGTGATATTTATGTTATTTAATTTTATGTTGTTGTGCATCCTTTCATATTAGTGAAAAAATCCACACAAGGAGAGTGGAGAGGGCTGTGTAAAGAGGAGTAATTACAGTGGTGGGATTCAAAATGTAGGTGATCTGCATGCATTTTAAATTTTGTAACGTGATTGCACAGTATCAGAAACTTGCATCAGAACTGAAACCTCGCTTTTGCCTGATTTTATAGAAAAATGTTGAATTTCAAGGGCTAGTGGACTGCACTTCTGTAAGAATAATAACTTTCTAAGTAATAGAATGGTAGCCTGTAAACCTTTCTGAGGATCTTGCTCTCATATTAGAGGCATTATTGGAAGTCTAAAATATGCCTTTGTGAAAAATTATTACATCAATCATCTCTCTAATGTAAATTTAGAAACAACTACATTTAAAGAAATGAAAATTAAAGATTAAGGAAAATATTTTGATGAGATTCACACCATACCCGGTCGGTTCTAACATAGACTGTTGACATTGTCAACATCTTATTTACTCTCTAAGAATTCTAGATAATTATCTATTCATGTAAATATTATTTATTAATGTATTGCTTTCATTATTCCTTTCAGCTTGTCTATCCCCATTCCACCCTCACACCCTGTTTCTGACCATAATGAAGGTTAAAAATTATCTCAGATACATCTGACTTGACTAGGTTTTAGCTTTGCTTGAAGCTTCTTATGAACATAAATGTATAAACAAAAAAGTTAGGGACATACTGCTCTCTTGTTTTAGTTAGGAACCTCCTTTGCAAGTGTGAGGAAAGAGCATAGTATTGCCAAAGGAAAGCAGTGCTTGCCAAGTCTCCTAAGTTGTACTGACGTTTATGAGTCCATAAACTTTAAACAGAAAGCAAAACTGGATAATGCATGAATTATATGCAGTTTTAAAGAGTTTTTTTTTAGAGACATCAGTGTGGTAGAGGTGCTTTGAACACCAAAAATGCCATCACTTACTGTTACATTTCACAACTCACGTATTCCTGTGTTTCACTGTAAAAACAAGTTCAGGTTCTCTTCCCAATATAAAAAAAGCTAGTGTTTTAATCAGGCTAGTTGAAAAAAATAACAGGTGTGGGTTTTGTGTGTTTGTTTTTTGTTTCTTTTAGCAGAATATTTTACATTCAAATTGGGGTCATAGTAGCGAGAAGAATAAGGGTCTGATCAGTGTGCATGTTGGAGTGTGTTAATTCCTTGTTCATGATTTAGAAAAGGCACAAAGGGGACACTGATTGTGGTGGAAGGCAAGCCTTATTCTCTATTATGGCTGTTTCATTAGGGCCTCTGCATGAGGCCCAGCAATCCATTCAATGAGAGAACAAGTCCTTTTAATTTGAGCTCAAGGATCTTGTTTAGCAGGTCAGAAATCGTGCCTTACAATTCCTAATTAACAAGTCATTAACTAGTCTGTTGTGAGATGCTTGTAATCTTGTCTAATTAAAATGCTATCAAGTTAATTCATAAATGTGGGAAAACTTAATGGTGGAATTTGCCTTTCGTTTTGTTTATAAATTCAGTTGTGAAGAGGAGGAGCTGGCTATTACAGAGTTTTGATTAAGTTGACATGCACTTGGTGTGAATTGTTCCTTAACACAGCAGCTTTCACCACACTTGGTTCACTTTATAGCCTTCCTCTATAGGAATAAAGCCCAACAAAGACAAGGACTGCTGCATGCATTGCTGTGCATATTTTGGTGTGAATTGCTGACTTGCTGACAATTTCTTTTTCTTTTTCTTTTTTTTTTTTTTTTTTTTTAACAACTTGCTAAGGAGCCAAACATTTTTGAAGATTATTCTGGTCTGTTCTTACTGGCCTTTCTCCAAATTAAAATAAAAAACATGTCCATCAAATGTAATAGCAGTTGCAGGGCTAAAATTAGATCCTTTTGCTGAATAAATTCTTTTGTTTGTTTCTTTTGGGGGGCAGGAGGGTGTTTGTTTTGTTTTTGATGGAGTGGAGCCCTCACATTCCTCACAGTCTGCTATAGAAAGGCTCTGTAAATAGGTTTTGGAAAAAAACCCCTGACTCTAAACAAATAGATTTAGAAGCTGGGTATGAATGATAAGGCTATTAGAGCTTGTCTGTTGTGTTACTGTACAGTGAGCACAGTTTGTTGTGACTAATGCTAAAGAGGGTTTAGAGTTGCATTCAGCATCCCTTACTGAGGAAAATCCTGAAGCACCACAACCTATACTAAGCAAGACACAGTTACTCCTGTGCATAAAAGAGCTTTTGCTTTACGGGGTTGAAAAAAACAGAGGCAGGGTGGGGAAGAACATGAAATTAACTTCATAAGATCTTAAAGCCAAGATACTGTGATGTTTGAAGATTTTCAGGAATTTTTGTTTGTCTAACCTTATTTTATAACTAGGTTTAAATAATGAAGAGTACCAAGTGGTCATTGGAAATGATACAACCCATTACATCATTGATGACTTGGAGCCAGCCAGCAACTACACCTTCTATATTGTAGCTTACATGCCTCTGGGAGCCAGTCAGATGTCAGATCATGTGACTCAGCACACCCTTGAAGATGGTAAGAAGGTATTTTGGTGAATGTTCTTATCTGCACTGAGTCAAACTGTGCAGTCCAGTGGTAACAGTTCTTGAGGGTCTTGAATTTCTTTTGGTACCAGTGAGACTTCTGGATACCACAGTGCAAGAGAGCAGCTCGTGAAAGGAATGAGAATAAAATAACATTCTGACAGAGCAACAGTGTCTATTACATGGAGTCTTGTTCTGTGTTGAAAGACATTTCGTTAAATTGTGTCAATAACTATTCTAGATCTTTAAGAACTCCTTTCATGATGAGAATCTGACAGTAGCCTAGGATTTAGTCTCTATGACGCTCTCTTGGGCATCTGAAATGTGGCTCCAACTGCACACCTACCACATCTTTTGCAAATTTTGTAGGAAAGTTTGAAATACAGATTTGCTGTATGGAAAAAAATTAACCTATTGTTTTGTTTTTTGTGTCTATGTGCCTTTTTTAGTAAAGTCAGAACTTTGTAAAAGACTGTGATGACTTATTTCTGTGCAATGATTTAATTAATCTAAACATCATGACAACAACACACTGTTTAGTGTAGATCATTAGATCTGATTAATAAATTCTGACAGGGTTAAGCTTTGGCAGCATGGGACACTGCCATTTCTTTATCAGAAAGAAGACATTCTTCATGTCTGCCAGTCTCTTTATCAGAACCCTCATTACATAGAAAGTGGAAGAAAACATGCTCCAAGTGTTTGACTGCAGGTTGCTGTCTGGGCCCTCAGTTGGAGCTGCTGCATCTAACCTTGGCAGGCAGTGTGTCAGACCGGTCAGGTGCTGATTGCCTTTGATTACTGCTGGCAGCAATAAAAGAAGAAAACGTTGAGGGCCTTATAGAAAAAAGTTTGCTTAAGCTGTTCTGCATGCAGCAGGTGAGAAGTGTCAAATTATCCTTAAACATGAATCTACAGAACTTGTTGGATTGTTTAGTCTTACATTACTGGCATCTCATTGTGGGCTGAGGTATCAGACAAGAATTTTCTGTCTTTTCCCTGAGCTCAAAAGCTTTGCCTTTTCCTTTTTAGTTCCCTTGAGAGCTCCAGAGATCAGCTTGACAAGTAGGAGTCCTACAGATATTCTCATATCTTGGCTGCCAATTCCTGCAAAATACAGGAGAGGCCAGGTGGTGCTGTACCGTGTGTCCTTCCGCCTCAGCACGGAGACCAAGGTGCAGGTGCTGGAGCTGCCGGGCTCTGCCGACGAGTACCTGCTTGAGGGGCTGAGGCCTGACAGCATCTACCTGGTTCGCATCACTGCTGCCACGCGGGTCGGCTGGGGAGAGGCCTCCTTGTGGACCTCACACCGAACTCCCAAAGCTACGAGTGTGAGAGGTAATTCTTAGCATGCTGTGCACTGAACAGCTAGGGCTTTTGGGGTTGTTTGATTTCTAAATTTTCTTCTTAATTGCATAGAACAGAAGAAAATGAAGGCTAGAAGCTAAAGCATCTGAGCAGCTCACAAACGTGAACTAGAGTTTCCTGTGCCATTATGTTCAGTGTAAAATACGTTTCTGCAGACTGGAGCACTGCACATTAGCAGTGTAATGTTCTAATGTAATCCGAGTTGATTTGTGCATGTCTGTATTATAAAAAAATGCATGTATCTTTTGAATACGCAAATTGACTTGATATGTGAAGTCGAATTTGTTATAATGGAGCTTTGGATTTTATTATAATTTAGAAAAGTTATGCAGAAGAACATTCAACTTTGCACAAATAGCTTGAAAACTATGCAGATTTGAATTTTTAACTTTATTCTTTAGCTGTAGCCCACATCCTTCTACTTTGTATTTAATTGAGTTTTGACTACTACATTGAACTATTAACACTTGATGATGTGTGATGGTATTGTTAATCATATTTGCTCTGTCTCACTTTAAAACAGGAAGTAACTTCGTAATTATCTTTGGAATGTTTTCATTTTTGCTTAAAAAGAACTACCTCATAAATTTATTTATTTATTTATTTATTAAGATGCAGAATTAAAAGCTGTTTCTATTCTGTTGTATTCTAAATTAAGTTGATAGATTTAGGTTATAGGGAGTCAGATACCATAAGACAGAAATAATTACAGGAATACACAGATGAGTTAGAATCAAAGTATGGAGTGAAATTTGGACTGATGGACATCCAGATTTTTGCATGAAAAATAGCTTTTTCTAGATACTATTTTCTGTCTGTGTTTCTCTAACCCCAGCACCAAAGTCTCCTGAGCTGCGTTTGGAGCCCATGAACTGCACAACCATTGCAGTGCAGTGGCAGCAGGACGCTGAGGACACTGCAGCTGTCCAGGGCTACAAGCTGTACTACAAGGAAGAGGGGCAGCAGGAGAATGGACCCATTCTGCTGGATGCTAGTGACCTGAAATATACTGTCAGTGGTTTGGGTGAGTGTACAAAATACTTCTCAATTCTTCTGGAAGATAGTGACACCTTAGAGAGCTTAAATCACTACACCTGTAAGGCAACAGAGTTAGGTTTGGCTACATATTTTCCCAGCAATAAGCTTTGCAATCTTGAGTTAGGCTGCTGAGGGAATAATCCTCTCGCAAAATATGTGTTGCACAACACTTAGATAACCAGATCTTGTAAATCTTGTATAAGCTGGAAGGACACTCAACTACTTGTCACAAGATACAGAACTTAGTAAATACTGCTAGTAAATGACATGACTTTTTAATATTCACTTTAATATGCAGTTTTTTTATATTGTTGGTGTTTATGCCTGATCTAGGAGCAGTGAAAGATTAATACAAAACACCAAAGATTTTTCTCTGCTATTTTTAGCCTATTTCTGTCTTACTTGTAGTCTTTGTCACAGGTATACTGCATGCCAAGCACTGCTTGTTCAATATAGAAGCAAGTAGCTCTTGTGCATGTTATAATCCTGTTAATATTTTTAAGGAGTACAAGTAAATATTTGCAGGACTGAGCACAGAGCTTGCTGAGTACCACTGGAGTCCTTCCACTGATCACCTGACTCCCTTTCCTCCTGTAGCTCTTGCAACCTGTATTAGTACAGATGTGTTGGGATCATCCTGAGGTAGAAGGTACTTTGTTTACATGCAGAACTGTGTTTCTTTCATCAAAAGATGCAATCTATCACATAATCAGCAAAAGTAATATAGGACTTGACACTTGCTGTTTGAAATGTGTTGAGATAGTTTACTTGGTGGTATTGAGGAGAATTAATCTTGACTAAATTATCAAAGTTGACTGGCAGTCTTAACTAGGTCAAATGCCTTCCTGACCATGCTCAGATATTCTCATCTGCTGCATACAGTTGAGATACAATTTTAGGGGAGATTTGAGAGGAGTATTCTGGTCTGTTAACTGGACAACTTACCATCTGTGACCATTTTTAGCCAGAGCATCTGGCAGTGGCTGACTGTTTAACAGAGCTGCGAGACAAAAGAGCACTTTTGAGAGCACAGAAAGGATGTGGTGTCTGTGTGTCCTAGGACAGAAATGCATAAATCTTTTTCTTATTATGCAATAAAAAGCTGTAATTTCAAACACATGCAAACTTATTAACAATGTGATCTACATGATAGGGATTTTCTCAGTACACTAATACTCCTCAGATGAAAATACTTTTTTACAGAATTATACTAAAAGTATATTATCTGTATGTTTTTGTTGGATTTTCTTTCTAGTAAGCATGTAGACAGATGGGAAAATGAAGGAAAAGTGATTTTGGAAACTACAACTTTCACATGGTCACAGTTGACTGAATTGCAAGAAGGAAGAATTCATGTGCTTGAGTTAACCATTCAGTCATGATGCATGTGATGTGTTGAGTGTTTCTTTATCATAATTCTCAGTATCTAAATATGGTGACCAAAGCATGATACATTCCATATACTCTGATTGCTGTAATTTATATTTTTCACATCTACATAATTTGTGCTGCTTTAGGCTGGTTTCACTGAAGAGTAGTTGTTTGTTTTTTTTTTTTTTAATGGGATGTATTGAGTTATTTGAAGCGTATATAAAATATGAATTTTCCTGTGGTGTTTTTTTGTTTGTTTGTTTTTGGTTTCGGGTTTTTTTTGCTTGTTTTGGTTTTTGGGTTTTTTGGTTTTGTTTTTTTTTAGGTGTTTTTTTTTTTGGTTTTTTTTTGTTGTTGTTGTTGTTGTTGTTGTTGTTTTTTCTTTATGGCATTTACAGTAAAATTTACAGCATTCATCACTACAGCTACAAAAGACTCAGCTCAGGAAAATTGATTAGGTCATGATTTTCCACTGCTAAGATGATTGCTTACACTGCAGCTTGGAAAGTTCACAGAGACTTCTCATAGTGATAGTGCCTGTTTGACTACTCTGATTGCCCTTTGCCAAACTGCCTGCTTGAAATACTTGTGCATGCCAAATTATTTCTTAGAAAGCAGTATCCAGCCAATCTTCTGCCTCTGGCAGCTGCATACATGGTGTTTATAGCAGGCAGAGTTGTATGCGATATATAAATCCACAAAGACCTGTAGCCACATCCACACATTAAGAAGGTACTTTTTATTTCTTGTGAATAATCTAAGTAATTTGGACCAGTACATTTATTTATTTATGCATTTAAAAATTAAAACTATTAGTTATTAGGAAGTGGTCCTGCCTGGTACAATTTGAGGTGTAACAAGGCAAGCCACCACACTGGGTTTTGTGTCTATGGTAAACGGATTTTTCATGAACAGGACAGAGACTTTGAGGACTGATGTTCTGTCATCCATTTGCCTCTCCTGAGGACACTAAACCACTGATTTATTGACAGAGTCTTTAAAATAAATGTCTTCATTATGAGCTACAGGAATTAGAATACTGGAAGTGTGAAACTTGAAGGGGAAGGGTGTGTGTTAAGACTTCTGGTGTAATATGTGTTGGATTATGTGGTCAAAAAGAAAGGTTATTTCTAATTTGAAAGAATATGCTCACAGTCCTATGTGTTTCCCAGTGGCAATAAGCAGTTTCTCATACATTCTGTTGCCACTGAATTTATATGGCTTCCAAACACTCCTCTTCATGTCTCTGTCATGATCTACGTCTGCCCTACATTCCCTGTTCTTTTGCATAGTTAATAAACTGCATATAGACTTCTAGTGACATTTAGAGCATGTCAGTATTTCTGTCCATGGAGCTTTCTGCAGATGTTGGTACAAATGCCAGTTGTGCAAGATATGTGTATTAAAGAAGACATTTCACTTACCCTGTGGCAATTAAAGTGCATCACAAAATGAGAGTTCATGATTGTCTCTAACCAGAGAGAACATTAACATTGTTATTACAAGCACTGTTGATTGCTTGGTTGTTGCTAGCTTTGATATAACTACTGTAAATGATTGCAAATGTCTACAGGACTCTTGATGGAGGAATAATTATGATAGATAAAGCAGAATCAGCAATGCTAGTGTGAAATAGGTTTCAATGATTAAACATGGAATGTAGCAATATGAATATTATGCTGCATATTTTTAGTCTCTTGTTGGTTCCTAGTTTGTGTCCTGAGACATGACCTCTCTCCAGTGTAGGCCTACCCAGTTACTTCTGTGTGTTTTTAAACTGGATTATTTAGTGTGATAGTCACCACATAAATAGAATTAAATTATCTGATCATTTATTCTCAACAAAATAAATATCCACAGTTTCACGTAGGCATTTGTTTGTGTTAAAGGTCTTTGCATTTATTTATCAATAGCAGGTCATTTCCTAGTCCAGTGTAAAATTCCATTATTCCTTGAATGTGCCACAGGAGCAGACCCTTGGGTGCATACCATGCATTTTTGCCTCTATTTTTAATTCCTTGATTGCTTCCTCCTGGTCTAGAAATTTTTCCCTCACAGCAGGTCTTTAATTGTGAGGCTTGATAAGTCTGCTGGTACCAGGTAATGGTTCAGGATGTGTGTTTAGAAGTTGAAGTGAGTTTTGCTGGTGGAAGAGTTTGTTGGGGAACCTTCTCACTCTGCAACAGGAGAGAGATTGGCAAAACTTGAAAGTTAAAACAAAGACAGTGTCCAGAGAAGCTCAGCTCTCCCTTTAAATGTGTTCAGATTATTTTTTTCAAAGAGTATTTAAATCGTGTGCATGTGCATCTGTGCCTCCATGAAGTTGGTATCCCTGCTGGACTGAGTGGAGTGTTTACTTGTCAGAGCTCACTGTGTTTGCACTGTATCATTGGTAGGAATATGGAGCCTATACAAGGATGGCAGTGACTCAGAAGAACCCATCTGAAGCTTATCTGTGAGGAGAAAATCAAATTCAGATTCTTGGTTAGCAAACTCAAGAAAGTGTGATCAATTCTGGTGCTGTCACATGAGAATGTTTTTCAAGTTGCCTGGAAATCTTAATCACTGAACTTCATTGTTCAGTTGATATCATGCTGATACGCTAATTAAATGAATGCCACTGGTGATGTTCCTGAGCCTTTAGCCTCCAAGCCTTCTACTTGGAGGGAGGGAGGAAAGCAAGAATTCACTCTGCTAATTCATTCTTCCCTGGATGCTGTGTGGGAGCTGTACCACCCTGGTGTCGGCAGTTACATGAGGGTGTCAGGAAGTTGCACTTTGGCGACAAGGCAGATGTAGGGTCCCAGTAAATGGACCCAAAACCCTGAGGTCAGGAGGTACTGGCAGAGATGTGCACTGCATGATGATATCAGAGTAACATCTCTCACACAGACACCTTAGGGGATGGAAAAACGAGTTTGTTTGCTTTGGTGAAAATGCCTTGAGCATGGGAGCCCGGAGTTCCTTGGCCTTTCCCTGAGAAGGCCCCTCCCCAAGACAGCCTGTGAGTGAGTGTCCTGTGCTGGGAGCATTCCTGCCTCTCCAGGGCCTGGGGATGCAGGGGCACTTGGCAGGAGCTGCCAAGTGTTGGATGGCCATGAAATGGAGTGTATGGAGTGTTTTGTAAAATAAACCATTAAACTGATAAATTGGTTGATGATTCCTGAGAGGCTTGGAGACACTGCAATGCAGACTTTCTCTCTGGGAAAGTTTCTCCTGTGCTGATGGCGTCATCTAAACTGTTCAGCATGAGGTGCATGATAGCCCTGGTACTTCTCCTGTTACCCTGGTTTTACATTACCCATTGGCATTTTTCCCTGCCCCAATCTCGTACTTTTGGAAAAAAATTAGATTCTGTCAGACTCATGTGTGTGATGTGCTTCAAAAAGTTTGGTCTGAATCAGAAAAGCTTCCCCGTCTGAAAGCTCTTCTATGTTCTGCCTCTTCCCAGTTACAGAGAGGAGAAATAAAGCAAAGTGCATTTCCCAATGTTCCTTGACTTGGACAATATTTTCAAGTGAAGAATTTGTCAAAGTCTGAATGACACGAAGGCACATTTTGTGACCCTGCATGGCACTCCCCTTTGGAAACTGAGCTTCTGCTGTAGAATTAGCTAGCTACCTACTAGACTTAGGATTCCCCCAGAGACTTGGCTTTCAGTTGTTTCATTTCCCTGGGATCTGTTTATATTGTGTTACAGCCATGACTGTAGCTAAGCTTTAGTCCAGGGCAGCAAAGATGACAAGGTCATTCAACAGTCTATAGAAATGGAATAAGGATGTGTAAGAAGAGTCACTGCAAAGAATTCCTCCAATTAAGCTGCCTGCTGCACATCACCCAAGCTTCTCTTGTAATTACCCTGTTAAAGTGCTTTAAAGTTTCATAAAGCAGTTGATAGGATGGTGAGATAGCACACAGCAGTTTCATTTGCAGCATATTGCAAATGAATGTGCTGGAAAATGTAAGTTTTAAAAATTTAATGGCATCTCTGACAGTGTTGATGCTATCTTTCTTAAGAACTCCAAATGCTGAAGTATTGAGAAGGAACACTAAGTACATATCATGTGTTAATGCAGTCATTTCTGAAAGCTGGGGCTATAATTTCAGTTTTATCCCATGTTTTGTTGGTGTCAAAATGTAGTCTCACATGCTTGTATCTGACAGTTCTGGAATACTGAAAATTGTGTATATGGGAGTTGATATTGCTTTTTGTTTATAAGTTACTGTGGAAATTTAGTTTGGAATTTCCATACAAATTCAAGGAGCCAGGTATTCCTACAGTTTCATGAAGTGATGTGAAAGAAACACAGGTTTTTCTTGAGAAAGACTCTTTTTTTTTTTTTTTTTTCATTGTTAACTGTTCTCAAATGGCATTAAAGAAAATATAATTTAGTATAACAGATGTACTTTTTTCTGCTTGGGGTGTTTTACATCAGATCAGACATCCCCAGTTAGTGAAATGCTATCTGAGCAAAAAGACAGCTCTGTTAAAAAAATAATCAGAAATTGCTTTAGTTCTTAAAAAAGATCATCTAAAAGCTCAGTTTTCTTGCTTGGAAAACCAGATGATTGCACTGCCTGCTGTATATACTGTGGTCATTATATTTACATTGTTACATAGTGAAAAGTGTGTAATAGCTCAGTAGGTGACCAGGACAAATATTATCATTTATTTCCACTGTTTACAGCTGGATCAGTCTAGTGTTTACTCCTGCTGATTACATCCTTAAACTAAACCTCTTATCTGTCAATTCTCCTGATTGTGTGTAGCAGCCTTGCTACTACTACTTATCAGCTACAACATAAGGGATTTACTGAGAGAGGAGGAGGAATTGGTCAAATTGCGCGGGAATAAAACCAAAAGCCCTGGAAGTAAACTGGGTATGTTTAAAATCAGCTAACTGTGACTCCTTTCTCTTCCCTAGCCATGGCAGATTATGTATATTTGTAGTTAACAAACCCAAGCTCTTGCCTAATCCTGCTATGATAGTGCTTCTATGGCACCTCAATAAACAAGAGACACACATTTCTTGCTCCACAGTCATGAAAGACAAGACCTGTCACCACTCTAAATGAGTCTGTCTTCCAAATGCAGACATGGCATATCTGCATATAATTTTTTTCCTGTTTTTTTTTTTTTTTCCTTTCAGGTTTTGAAAGTTAGAGTATAGATTAGAAAAGAGAATGGAGGGAGCTTTATTACCTTGTAACTTTTTTACCTGTAAGATATCAAAGCAAATGCTTCTTTGATAAGCTTTTATCTCTTTTATGTAAGGAACCATATTGCATTTTACAGGCTGTAAATGCACACAGAGATCAAACTGCGTTTTGTGTTGTGTTGTGATTTACAAACTGCTGCATCATGTTTTGTTTCCAGTGTATGGCAGTGCTAGTAATTTCTCCAGGTCTGTTTGTAGCAGAGAGCTTCCTTTAGGCTCAGATTTACCACCCGTGCTTGTGGAAGACCAGACTGAGTGGCAGAGGCAGGGAGGGCATCAAATCTCTGTCCTATGTGGCATTTCTGCTCGTGTACTTGTTGGTCTGTGTGCAGTTGGGCTGTACTGGGGGAATGGCAGGAGGCTGCACAGTGCAAATAACTGACACAAGGTGACCGGACACTGGTTCCAGACTGTGGAAAAATATTTCACTGCTCTGTTTAGGTGAAAAATTGCTTCATCAGGGTTGTAAATTGAATTCTTACTGGGCAAAACTGAAGCTGATGTTGAAGTCTGTGGCCCTTTGTTGGAGCTTGTTGGCCTGGCTTCCATTACATCAACTGTGTCTTAGGCAAAGCTTTATTTAAGCACTGAGTGGGAATCCCAGATAAATATCAGCTTGTTCTGAGCAGATTTGCTGGGGAGTAGCCAGTTAACTGTCAGCTGCTAATGCTGCATACCTTCTGTGCAGTTCAAGTGACACATCTGTAAAAAAATGTAATGCCTTCCTTCCTGTGTAGTTCTGCCATTATTTGTTTTGTATTGTGCAATATTGCAGATTTGTATCATTATTGCATATTTTCACTTAAATGTTTGTTCTTAAAAAGATTGCTTTGTCCTCTATGTTTTCTGTCAGAATTTTAAATTACCTCTATTAAAGAAATTGGATTTATATATTTTTCTAAACCACATCACATTTACTTCTGCCCATGTTTATTGTTTTTTTTTTCTTGAAAGTAAACATTATTTTCATACAGTTCATTTCTAGTGGAAAGCTTTTATTAATTTTTAATGTCTTTGCCAGTTTTAAATTACATCATCAAGCCTCTCTAGGTTACCAGTTTAGTCAGTGATCAACTGCAGTAGGCTCTGGAATACTGACATTTGTAACATCTGCATTAGCAGCATAATTTGTTTTAGTGTTGATTAAAATACTATGTATGACAGACCCTTATGAAGAGGAATCCCTGGGCTTTCTTTTACTTAACAACAGAGTCATGGAATGGCTCTAAAACTTGTGGAAATGTATTAATTTGTCAGTATGATAAGCACTTAATCTTGGGTCAGAAAGATGCATTCTTGCTCTCTTAGTTAAGATCTTTCATGAACAGGTGGATTGTGTTTTGGAAGGATTTTTATGTCTAACATATTTTTATGTAACCTTCTGGAACATGCTGTGGTCCAGTTTGAACTTAGTTATCTGGGAAAATAACTGTGATATCCTCATTTAAACATGCCTTGATTTTCAAATTCCCAAGCTAGTGGCTCTTTAAAGGGGAAGGACATGGCAAGAGAGTAGATCCTCAGTGCAGAATATACATTGAGTGTACTGTACTTAAAAAAAATCAAAATCATGAGTGCTAAGTTAAATTAAGCCCTGCTTTAAAGAGATACTTTGAGGTGTCAGGATGAGGGAAGTATCATAGTTTGGGACAATGCCTTGTAGCAATGTTAAAGTTAATGTAAAAATATGGGCTTTGCTAAGGCAACAGGAGAAATTATGTTCCATGGGCCCACTCCAGCAGCATGGAGGGGTTTTGCCTATTTTTGAGACTTTTGCCTTTCTATCAACTGTCCCCATAACTGAGTTGGACACATGTTTTTCTCAGGGGATCAGATTAATTGTGTAACAACTGGAATCAAGCATGCTTAAAAGCCTTCAAAGTAGCAGAAGAAGATTTTTTGCACTCTGGCAAAATAACTTGGTAGCCTGTAGTGAAGCAAAATGTGTTGTCTTCAGGGTATTTAAAGGTAAATTTTTTGATGGTGGGAAAGCGATTAGAATCTTGCCGGAAATGCTCTCTGCTGCTCTGTGTTCCTGGGGCAGGAATTCCACCATTTAGAGCTAAACCTGTGTGGGAATTCAGCTGGGAGATTGTGTCATGTTGATTGAGTAACAGTTAGGATGCATGCAAATAGTGTTTCATTGTTCATTTGCTGGAGCTAAAGGTTAAAATTTGCTTCATGAAAGGACATATTGATCACTCCTTACAATAAGAAAGTAGTAAATAACTTTAGGTTAAGAACCTCCAAAATGTTTTTAAGTATTACAATGAATATTTAATAAGTATGATTTGATAGCTGTAAAGTAAAAGTGACCACTAAATGGAGATCTAATTTCTTGAAACTGGAAATTAAGTTAAATGTATAACCCCCGTTTAAAGCTAAAAATGAGCAAGCAGATAATGATGGCAGGAACGACCAGATAAGTGATAAGTTTCTTAAACAAAACAACAAAATAAACCAAAGAGCCCCAGAAATCTGAACTACTATGTACATTCCTGCTGTACAACCCTTTTTAGATTTAGACAGAACTCTAAATATAATGGGTGGGTTCTTTTCCCCCTCCTTTTTTTTCCCGGAATGAGAGGATTTGTCTCTGGGAGACAGCATTATTTAATTTACTATTTATTTGACTTCATTAGTAAAATATTTAAGTCCTGGATTGGAAAGAAACTGCTCCTTGGAGAAAGCTTAGCGAAAACTCCTGTTATAGGAAATTAAATCAACATTGTCCATTAATCATACTGCATGTCAACCCCCAGACCTCCCTTGATTGTTCTTGGTGAATGTGAGGAACCATTAGATGGGTGAGGTCCTTAAAGGTCTGAGTAAGTCAAAGGGGAAGAGTTTAAAAAAATGCCACCATTAGCACATGAAAGAGACTTCAGAGTGGACAGAAGAAAACATTTGCTGTACAGGGCTAGTTACATTTCTTAATTTTTTTTTCCTTTTTTATTTATTATTTTCTTCCATTGTTAAAAAACAATCTAGATGTTGTGATCCAAATGTTAATTTAATTCATCCTGAAGCCTTTTTTCATTAACTTTTTTTTTTTGGGTCATGTCACCAGTTGTAGCTGTATGGGAAAGGTAAGAATAGGGGATCTTTACAATTTCTGTGTTAGTGATAAGTAAACTTTCTGTGTTAGTAACTTTCTGTGTTAGTGATAAGTACACTTCCAAAGCTGAGCTAATATGTCTTCTGGTAGCTTCCCTGTCTTGAGTAACACCTCGGTTATATATTTACCATGAAGGCATTACTGCTAACAGAAGCACTTTTTCAGTTTTGGAAAAAGATACAATTGTGAAAAAGTGCATGTTTGTTTTTTTCAGGCTTCCTGGAGTCACACTTCTATGGCTAATGAAGGGGGGGGATGCAGGAAGTGGGGAAAAAGCCAATCTTGTGTTGGAAGAAGCCCCTCTTGCTGTAAAACATCTCTTCCAAACCTGGGATTTTAAGTTTTTTTGGTTGGTTGGTTGGTTTGGGGGTTTTATTCCTTTGGTTGATTTTTTTTGTTGGTTTGGTTTGGT
This sequence comes from Urocynchramus pylzowi, assembly GCA_013397555.1. Lineage (NCBI taxonomy): Eukaryota > Metazoa > Chordata > Aves > Passeriformes > Fringillidae > Urocynchramus > Urocynchramus pylzowi. The sequence goes on along the minus strand of VZRH01002696.1, from coordinate 343,767 downwards.
TTGGTTTTTTTTTTTGTGGTGGTGTGGTGGTTTTTTGTTTGTTTTTTTTTTTTTTCTTTTTTTGNTTGGTTGGTTTGGGGGTTTTATTCCTTTGGTTGATTTTTTTTGTTGGTTTGGTTTGGTTTGGTTTTTTTTTTTGTGGTGGTGTGGTGGTTTTTTTTGTTTGGTGTTTTTTTTTTTTTTTTTAGTTTTTGGGTTTTTTTGTTTGGTTTAGGTTTTTTTTTGTTTTTGTTTTGTTTCTAATCTAGGGAAAAGGTTTAGTAGAAATTAAATTTGCACAAAAAGTGTATTTCAACATTTATACTCACTTTCAAAGTGTTTTTTAACCTTTATCATAGCCAAATATTGTACCCCTGTTCAAGCTGGTTATCATTACAGAACAAAACCACATGCTTGTAGAAACCAGGACAGGGAAATCATTCTGATCCTCTTTGGTAGATCTGTGAAAGACTTGAGTTTTCTGCCTCTGGTGGCATCAAGTTGGGCATGCTGGGGGTCTTTGTACAACTGATACTTTTGTATACTCAAAGGAGGAGTATACAGAATCCTGTATGCAAATACACCTTGAAAATTGGATTTTTTTTAAGGTAGTTGAGCTGGAGATGTTTTGGGGTGGTGGGTAGGATGGTGTATGTGGGAGAGGAGAAAGACAGATGGGTAGATGTTGCGCTACAGTGCCTTTAGTCCATTTGCCAACTTTCTCCCTGGTATGTTCAAGGTGCAGGGAGGGCTGTGCTCACAGCCTGCTGCCCAGCTCAGTATGTGTGTGTCTGTATTTGCATGTCTATATAGACACTGTTGGGAGAAAAATAGGATGTATTTTTGATCCTCTTTGTCTTAGTCTAGCCCAGCATTTCTCCATCGCAAGCATACCTCTCACTGTGTTAGTACTTTGTATTCATTGTTATTTCCATGATAATTTCTAATGGCCTAATTTGGCCTTTTTTCTCTCTTCATGTCTTGGCTGCCTTCTTACAGCTTCTCAGCCTTTATTTAATCTCTCATAGTTTCCCTTCTTACAGCCTTTATTTAATCTCTCATAGTTTCCCATCAGCCCATGTTGCCTTGGTGATAATCACTTGCTTTAGTAATCTCTATCTGTAGCACTCCCTACCAGTTGTTCATGCTGGAGAGCTTTTCTCAGAGGTGGCTTGGATGTATAAAGTCTGTGTGCTATCCAGGCAGAGTAGGCAGGCACACATGGGCTGTGTTTGTTATTACTGTCAGGCAGGGATGCTCATCCTTCTCCTTCAGAACTGACAGCCAGATCTTGCTTCCAAGCCAGTCAAATACCTGAAGAAAAGCACCAAGCACAGTCAACTTGTAGGACAGAAAAGTGAACTGCTTGGTGTGATTCAGAGTGCAGGCACAAGAGCAGGGCACTCCAGCTGACCCAGCAGTGCCTGCACCTCCCTCTTTCCCTTGAGCCTCCCTGTTGGAAGATCTGTCTCTCAAGGGTCGTCTTCCCCCTTGCTGGAGCCTGGAGGAGTCTGCCAGTGGGACCTCAGAGCCTGTGCTGTCTCTTGTGCCCCTATGCAGGGCAGCTCAGCCTGGAGCATCCACCTTAGGCAGTTATTCTTACTTCAACATTCCTAATAACACATGTTCATCTGTCTGTGCTAAGAACATGTGCTATGCTCTTCCAGCAGTTTGTAAGCATTCCCATGAGTTTTACAGGTGACTGAGTGTTCATTGTCCCATGGTACACACTGGGTACCTGGAACACAAGGAGGAGAAGGGTCATTTTCATGGACTGCTCAGGTATTGATGGTTTAAGCTGAGTGTGACAATGATATCCCTGCAGTCAGTGGCACAACTGAGCTGTGAGTGTCCAGCTTTTCAGCTTTGCATTCAGTCTGTTAGATAACAGCCCCCCTTGAGGGAAATGTATTTTGTTAATAAAGTCATAGATCTGAGATAAGAGAAGTTTTTTGGATAGGTTTGAGGGTCACAGTTTCACCAGGCTGTATAAAACAAAGAGACTCATGGTGGCTGTGCTGAGTCCTGACCAGCTACCAGGGCTCCCTCTGCTGCCTTGGTATGTTGTTCAGCTCTCAGAATTCATCCAAGTGCAACTCAGAGCACAATAAAGTAGCATAAGGTGACACTTTTGGAAGAAAACACCCCACATTTCTTGTGTACCCTGTGAATTCATGCTGCTGCTCTCTGTGCTTTGCACACTTGTGTCGGGGCACAGGGACGGAGTGGGAAGTGGCAGAGGAAGGCAGTGGCAGCAGTGAGTGGCTGAAGGTGAGGGGAGCAGGCTGGCTTCTTTCAGCAGCAGCACAGCTAATGCTGCATTAAAATGCTCATCAAACTGCAGGCTCAACAGAGCATTTGTAAAACTGAATTGATGATGGGGAACCCTTTCAATTGTACAGAGGGAGATAGCGAGCTAAGAGTTAAGTAGCTGAGTGTTTATTTTACTTAGGCAATCAATCAGTCAGACTGCTTTCCACTTCCTAAGTGTTGTATAAACTTCATATGCAGAGGGATTACATCAAGATAATTTTCTTCTCCTTTTTTCAATCAAGATATTGATATAGATTGAATTTAAATCCTGAATGCATTAGAAAAGTTAACAAAAATAACTTTCATTATTAATTGTATCCTACTTGTTTGCTCTGTACCTTTCAGTTGGTTAATACAATGTTTGACAGGTATTAAATGCTTGTTCTTCACAAAACTATTAAATAATACAGTAGGTAAGGCAGAAGATTTACATTATAACTTGTCTGTGGTCAAACATCTGGACAACAGTAGCATTGCTTCCTATGAAAAGTGATTTTGCGTATTAAAAAGAAAAGTTAAACATTTTGAAGGAAAAATTTAAACCGGAACAAATTCCGATGTGTATAATTATGGAAAATACTTTACAGATATAAGAATCTTTCTAGATGAAAAGGACACAATAATTAAAATGCTGCTGCAGTTTCTGCAGAGGTATACTTTCCTATGTTGTTATGTTATCCTTTAAAGTACAATAGTTTTTACCTGTAGTAAATACTATCTATATTAAAAACATGTAATGTTGTAACCCATTTCCATGTGGGGAAAGATACACTTTTGTCTTTATGAAATACCACAAAGTGTAAAATAGAACACAGAATCAGAATGTGTTGTCAGCCAGAAGAGCAAATGATTTTCAAAAGTTTGAGGAAGCCTGAAATCTTTTAGGCTGCTCTTCTTGTTTAGATGCTTCTTTGTGTGGACATTAAGCATCTTTGCGGAAGGGTACTTCCACATTTGAGCTCCTAAGAATATTAGGTCCAAATTCAGATATTGGACATGCTGACCTCTTTTACACCACCTGCAAGATTTGTCTGTGGTGCTTTCAAGAGCTGGTGTCTCAGAAACTTGGTCTTAATTAAACAGTCTTCAAATAAACCATTAACATCTATTTAACTAAAGACAACAACATCATTAACTTGCACAGCTGTTGCCACTAATATAGACTGAGTAATCCTTCTGATAAATTATCTTAGAAGAGTGGAGTCTTGGCCTGGAAAGAGATGAACACAAGATGTCATTGAAATACTGTTTTGGGAGGAATTAATGTGGGGATGAAAAGTTATTATAATTTTTACAGAGAAGCAGGTTGTCCTGGCCTTCTAGATGGGTATTTTCAGCATACTGAAAGCATTCAAAAATTAGTGTAAGTATGTAGTATATCAGGCTTCATTGCCTGGTGACAAGCTGTCACTTACTGTGTTCTTTTAATAAATGTTTCTGTGCAAATTCATAGCACAAAACTCATTATGAATAGCTTCTGCCAGTGTGCTATTGGATGTAACAGTGGTGAATATTAGAGCCAAGGATGTTGTAGGGTCCTGGATATTTCTATTGTCATTAAAACTGGAAATTTTCTTTAGGACATGTTTTAGAAATTTGGGATGTGTTGTATTTGCATGTGCCCTTGTGGCAGGGAAGAATGATGAGTCTGACTCCGTGTTCTCAGAAGGCTAATTTATTATTTGATAATACTATATTATATTAAAGAATACTAAAGAATACTATACTAAAGAAAGAATACTGAAAAGATACTTACTGAATTCTAAAGAGATACTACTGAAAATTCGTGACTGTTTCCAGAGTCCCGACACAGATTGGCACCAATTGGCCAATGAGCCAAAACAACTCACACCAGAATCCAGTCAGGCAATCACCTTCAGGTAAACAATCTTCCATGATACATTCCACTTGTGCACAAACACAGGAGAAGCAAATGAGATAAGAATTGTTTTCCTTTTTTCTCTGGGGCCTCTTGCTGCCTTTTCAGCTTCCCAGGAGAAAAATCTTGGGGAAAAAATCATGCCCAGAGAATGTGGATGCCACAGGGATGTGCTGTATGAGAATGTAAAGGGTAAAAATAACACTGCTGTGCCAAACCATTAGGGAGGTGATTCAGCATAATCTAAAATGAATACCCTTCCTAAATGTCAAAGATATGCAGCCAGTTAGAGACACTTAAGGGAATGAGGCCTCTAAGAAGATAGGGAGAGAAAAGTAACAGACGTGTTCATGTATGGGGGAGATCCTGCAATGCATTTCACAGCTGACGAAACAGAGCCCTGTGTCCTCATGCCATCACACTTCAGGTGACATTACCTGCTGAGTTAAGGCATTTGAGATAAACTCTTTACAAGTACTGTTAGCTGTCTTCCCTGCTTCCTGGTTTACTAACATGTGTAATTGGAAAATATGTAGCATTATATGATGGATTTTCAATGAATCATTTGAATTAAAAGTAGTGTAATAGAGAAAGCTCAATGCCACCCCTTTTGTAGTTGTGGGGTTTTTTTAATGCATCTGGATTTAACTTCAGCAAATTAAGTATGAGGGTTGTAATGTTAGCACTAAATGTATCCGTCTAGCTGGCAGCTCATGACAAATGGTTTAGCAATTTCACTATAAAATTTGTCAGCTGTCTAGGTTAGTTTGCCCCCCTTCTCCTGTATTCAACAAATGAGTGCCAAATTTTGAGCTTCCTTTAGAGGCTGCTTTATTTACATCTGCAGACAGTCTGTAGTTCAGTGCCCACACAACTGTGCATGCCCCCAGGCCCATGGACACAAGTGCAGGTGACTGTCTGTCTGTCCTGCAGTGCCCCTTGGCTGCCTGGTGTCCCTGCCATGGGATGGAGCCCTGTGTGAGCAGAACAGGGCATTTGACACCTTCAATAGCAGACAGAACATTCTGCTGAAGGTTGGGCCCTAATTGTAGATGCAGCTGGATAGAGCCCATGCAGCCAAAATTTGCCTTAAGAAAAATACAGTGGTGGTTTCCCCTCACATGTATTTTGTTTGTTTTCCTGTCATGATGGAGTTGTTTGACACCTAACAAGTGGAATGTGTTTTAGTGCAGTTCCTTGTTACCCTCTGAAGGAGGAAAAGAGTCAGACTAATTTTTAGTTGCCCTGCCTGAAACTTCTGAATCTTGCAGTTATGCTTGCAACAGCACAGATCTTAAAAGCTTGAGGTCTGAGTCATCAGACCACAGATGTTTTTGCAGTGAAACCGTGCACCTCCTACGAAGTCACTGTGGTGCAAGTAATGATAGATAGTGTTTTCATTTTGCTGCACAAAAGGGTCAAAATGGCACAGGGAGTCCGTGACAGACCAGCAGAAAATACTGGTTCTGAAAGAAAATTTATATCATGGCTCCAGGGGAAAGTTTGGGTGCTGTGAACAGATTGCCTTTGTCATTGTGTGCAAATGTGTTGTTTGTAAGGTGATGCTGGATGTCAGGCAGTCAATGGATATGTATGATAGATCTTGGTACCTAAACAAATGTTAAACCAAATTTGGTAAAGTGCTTATTGCATTGTGTTTAGGTTTATCTTCTGGAAGCATTACTCTTAGCATGAAGGCCAGGCAAATTGTCTAAATATTCTTCCTATCTGCAACTGAGAAATGTTGGTCTCCGCTGGGGAGATCATTTTTCCAGCCTCTTGCATCTTACAGAAAAAAACCTTTTATTGCATGCTCCTGTTTTGTAGCAGCATTTCTGTGTGGGTTGTTTCTTTCCCCTTTTCCTGAGCCACTGTAGTATTGTTTGATTCACTAACAGTGTTCTGTCACTTGTGCAGGGCTCACTGCTGTATGTAAGGGAACCTGTTGTGTGGGGTGGCACATCCTGTTTGGATCACTGCATGAATTCTCAGTGGACATGTGTGTGTTAGTAACTGTGGTAATTACAGCTCTGCTGGCTCCTTGGGACACTCTCTCCCTCCCCCCTCGCCCTCCCTTTCTTCTTGCAGAGATGGCCTCTCTACATAATTCCATTAAAGTGATTGTGCTCATAGGGGTGGACTGAGGGGCAGTGCTCTCATCTTTCAAAGCAGGACCAATGAGCTATGTGCTTTCCACTGGGCAGCAACAAAAGAAAAGGTCTCTTAGAAGAAAAGAAGAGCACAAAAGATCAAAATTAGGTGTTTGTCCAGGCCTCTGGTATTGCTTTCAAGTTAGCTTTTGAGGGCTCACTTTGAAAATGGTGAGCCAGGCTAGTTAACATAAGTGTCTGCTGGTTTAGAGAGCGTTGTTAGAATAATATTGGAGGAGAGCTTTTTGCTTGAGCAGTTTAATAATTCTCTGAAATGCAGGAGAAACACAGGGACTGATGGCAGACCTTACAGGCATGGTGGGAATGTCCTGCACCCATGAGGAAATAGAGAAAACTTAAAATCCTTGAGATTTGCTTCACTTATTTTAAAAATATTAGAGAGCTTTACATAGTTCTTATTTCTGTGGGCCCCAAAGGGCTGAAATGCTGTGTGCTGGGAGCTCATCCTGCCCTGCCAGCCCTCCCCCAGCAGTTTTTGTATGAAGCTGCTATTGCTGATGGTGGGCAGTAGGAGAGGTGATGTTTTTACTGCAAGGGGGTGTGAGGTGTTGTTTGTCCTGGGGCCCTCTGAGGGATAGCACAAAGCTACAAAAGAGATACAGACCCTTTTCAGATTTAGACAAATAAGCGAGAGCCGTTCAAAGCCGTGGAAAGCCAGACTGTTTAGCTGGATCAATTCACATGTGTCATATGTTCCAGTTTCTACCAAAATAAACTTTTACAATGTTGTACAGAGAACAAATTGCTTAGTTTCTACGTCAGTTATTTGGTTTGTAAAGGAAAACATGAGTATCACAGACAGTCTTTGTTCCAACTAAATGTTAAAAGTTACCTTTACATTGAAAAAGAAATAATGACGATTATTTCTACAAATTGGCTATTTGTAACTACTCAAACTATTTTAATGTGATATTAAAAGATTTTTATTTAAAATTTGATCAATTCAGTTGTGCAACCAATTGCAATTCCATCTCATTTAAAATAAAAGATATTAAATATTATTGTTTCAAGCTAGTAATAATGCTTAGAAATTGCATATCCAGAGCTTCAACAAGTTTTTAAGCAACCATGTTCTGTAATAGAACATGGTTGCTTAACTGTGTTTAATTGTTTAATGATATGTATAAATAAGGTAAAAGAGCATTTTTTAGAAAAGTGAGATAAAATCCAGTACTGAAAATCTGAGAGGGAATACCTGCATTAGAGAAAAACAGACCTGAGTCTGTATCATCCTCCTGCCTCCCAGCTCTACATTTCTGTTTGGCTTGATGCACTTCTCTCTGTCCTTTTCCTCTGGTACATTTGAAATGTATTTGCTTATTTTCCTAATAAGTTTCTGCTGTATTTACATTACTTTGCTTCAAAAGTACATTTTTAAGGATAGTATTTCTCAGTGCTCTTCCTTTCCCACCCTTCCCCCTTAATAATTCCCCTGGACCTCTGTTGCTTGGAGCAGACTTTGGTTAGCCCCAGATTCGGTGTCAAAGGCCGTGACCCGATGTCAGAGCAGCCCATGCTGCTGGCCTCTTCTTTGAATAATTATCTGGAATTTATTGTGTTGAAGGGATGGGTTTGGGGGCAGCACAGTCACCCTGGCAAACCAGACCAATGAGCTCTCCAGCCAGACCACTACCCAACAATGAACCTGTAGGTTACACAAAAAATCCAGCAGCACAAAGGATTAAATTAAAAATGGACATTTGGACACAGAAGTTTTGTCCTTAGAACAACTATTTTTTCAGTCTACTCTGGGTTTGATACTTTCAACTGAAAGGAAAAAAGTATTTTAAATTTTGTATGCAAGCTAGAATCAAGTTGAAATATTTTCTTATCTTCTTCCCCAACTATTAGAATTGCCATACTGGCTGTAGCTTAAGAAGTTGTTTCTAGGTTTTTAGTCGCTGAACTCAGTTTAAAACTTCAAGACACAAACCTTTTTTTTCCTCTAGAAATTTAGTGCTGTACCAATTATTTTATAAACAAGAGCCCCCAGTAATTTAATTTCTATCAATATTTTCCTTTTAAATTGCTGAGAACAGGGGTGTTGAAAACAGGCACGAAAGTATGTTCCAGCAGTAAGTAGTAGTAAAATGTCCATTTTCTTTCATCTTCTCTCTCTTTTCCTCCCTGCAAAGAGGACTTAAAATGTCTGAAATCCAGATTGTGGGGTGCTGTCTGTTCTTATCAGGACTGAATGAAAGGCTGCTGGAGGTGGACTCACTGTTCTGGAGGGGTGCAAAAAAAAAAGAAGTTCTTTCATGGTCTGACCTCAGATTCTTTCTTAATTTTATCTAGCCCTGACCTGTTGGCTCTGCTCTGGCTGCTTTCAAGGCCTTCAGAGCTTCACAAACATGCAGCTGCTGAAAGAAACAATGACAGGGCTTTTAGGGGCTGCAATATTACACTCTCTTGTAACCTTGGCTAAGTAGCCTGTAAACAGATGCTTTCTCTGAAGCATTTGCCCAAAAGCCAAAATTTTGGCTGTGTTGATATCAGCAAACAGTTTTTAACACTTTTGGTTTAGGACTCTTGATTTTGTATTCAATATAAGCTTCAGCTGAATGAGCAGTTGCCCAGAGTGTGTCTTGTGTGTACAGTATATAAAACCTGCTGTTACAGGTTTTTTGCTTATCTTTAATGCTGTACATTTACCTAGGACAGAAGAATCATGTGAAGACAAATTATCAAAATCTGAATGGGACAAACTGATTTGAAAATAGTGTTAATATGTAATCATAGCATTTGTATTTCTCTGTATTCTTTTGAGAAGGGAGGATGGAATTATACATTGATTAGGATTTTTCATTGACTGTGTTGTGTCATGCTGCTTTAGTCTTAGAGAGTTTTAATAATGTAATACAATATTGAAAATGGAGGTTTTGTTCCTGTGAATGTGGAAGTGATTTTATTTTGCTTAGTAACTTTTTCTAAAAGTTTGGTCTGTGCAATCTTGGTAATTTAAGAATGAGGTAACTGCATTATAGAGTGCTTCACCAGCTGCAAAGTTATTAGAAGCACATTTCTGGTTTTAGTAGTTTAATTGCAAATACAGGCATTTAATCTTTGATGCCTCCCGTTTTTCCAGCTGTGTCCATTGGAAGTGCATGAGGACACCACCTGGCTGCCATGAGCTATAACTCTGTCTGATGGAATGAACCTTCCCCTCCCCATGCCACCTTTATCACTTGGGAAATGGCTTCAAAGCAGAGAACCTCGAGTTGCTTCTCATGCCCCCTGTGTATATGTTCACTAGACCATCTATACCATCCCAGGCTTTGAAAACTAGGCTCTGAATGTCGAATCTGTGTTGAACCAACAAATAGACATGATTTGAACATACTAAAATCTTAAGTGTTGGAAAAGAAAATGGGAGTATCTGAATATGAATATTTCTGACTGGCAACTGTTTTGTAGTTGCAAGTTCTCCCGTTCCTGAAAGAGAAATGGAAGATTTACATAGAAGCAAGGCTGATGGCAGGAGTAAGGAATATTGAATAATTTCAGGCCGATGCAATAAAATGTAGATGCTCCAATGAAGTGTAGAGCAACAGAACTGCTAATAAGTCAAGTCTCAATTCTTTGTGTTATTTTTGCAGTTTCTCTTCTTCTCACATTCAGACAGATAAACAGCTGTAGTTCTCTCTTCATGCTGGGAAATGAAATAAGTTGTCACCAAACCAGGTTGGAACATCTGAGTGCACTGTAGAATTTTTTTGAATAATCTGTATCTACTGTGACTTTCCTGTCTGCTTTCTGAGCAGCTAAATATAATCTCTAAGATTATATATCAGGGATGAAGTAAGACAGTGAAATACACCAATAAATCATTGTCATCTGAATTCTTACTGAAATTCAGCTACTGTAATGTTTTAAGCTTTTCCAAGTTGCAATCTGTGTTTTAAATTATAGTTCAATTAATTTTTTGCTCATACTTACAGTACTTAACATTGCTCTAGTTTTACTCTGAGGAGTAGACATTCCTCCATTCACAGACTCACAAAATGAAGACAAGGCTCCCCCATGTGTCTCTCTGCTGAAAGACCTACCATGGCTGGATCTGCAGGACCCACTGCAAATTTTATGGGAGAGTGAATGACAGGATATGGGGTTCCAGAGGAATATCACCAGGGAGCAGTGACCTACCTGCAAAAACTGCCATAGGAAGATGAGGCTGATCCGACATAAATTGCAAACCAGTGATTTTTGGGACAGTATCTATTTTGATATTTGAAGTTAATCAAAATAAGGCATAAACAGAAGACATAAGATACTTCTTCCTGCTCTTATTTTATAGGAATATTGTTACCAGAAGCAAAATTTGTGCCTCTGATGGAAGTGTTATTCACATGTTCTTAATGCTGATAGGTTTTGTTTACACAAAAAAGGTGTGTGCAGCAGATCCCTTGAACTGTGTGAAGCTACTCCAACTTATCACATCCATTCTGTGATGTCTTTTAAGTCAATCTCTGTGTGTTCCAGAGGCACTCTTGTAATACAATTTATGAATTAGCTTTAGTGTGTTACTATCAGCATCGCTGCCAATCCCCTGAGTTGTACAGTGTAGATTTTTTGTCGTTTCCACCAGCTGATTTAAGTGATAACAATAAAAATGCCTATTAAAGACCTCTAGATGCTGTGACAATTTTAACACAATCTAATACCAACAGCACAAAAAACTCCAAGTGATATTTAACAGAAACAAATTAACTTTAAAAAATTCTGCCAGTTGGTAAATAGGCTACAAAGTTGTTCCTGTTCACCTTAGGACTGGGAACAAGCCTTCAACCTCTACACAAATGCTGGCAATTGCAAGAGAATTAATTGAAACAATTCAGTGTTACCAGTTACTTAGAGAAGTTTTGAAAATGCAGAGATGAAATCTTGATGTGTGGTTTTTTTTTTTTACTCAAGCTGAATTTATGTTGAGCAGACTGAGTAAATCACTGCACCTGCTTTGTTTGTGAAGAGCAGTGATTTTCTGTGGAGGGATGTGTTCCTCCTGGGTCTGTTATGAGCAGGACTGTTTCCTCCGAGCCTCCTGTGCATTGATGGTACACACTGGATTTGAGACAGTCAGTCCCCAGGTGGCCATGCTATCCCCAGTCTTTTATCAATGATTTATGTGATTTACATGTAAACTACTCAAGATACCTGTGCTGGTTACAGATAAAGTTTGTTTTCTCTCTACGGATGTGTCTGGCTTTGAGTGTTTGATCCAGCTGATGAACTGTGAGATGAAAGTGTTTGTGCCAGGTGTGTGTTGGGATTGCCACTGAGGAGTAAATCATATCATCAGCCTGAGAATGAAATGTAAAATTGTAAAAAATATTCTAAACAAAAGCTACTTCAGACAAAAAATATTTCCCACCAGCTTGTAAAACAAATAGTGAGCAAATAACTGTTGGAATTGAGGCAGGTCTTTGGCAGAGCTTTGGTTACTGTGTTTGGCACATGGTGAAAAAAACTACCAACATGGATCTGCATCTTGGTGGTGTGTTGATCTGGTCTTTCCTTACCTTATGTGTGTACTCTGTGAAGCAAGTTTCACATCAGTTTCTATTACTGCTCAGTACACTGCCTTTAATTCTTTTCTATTCTCCTTTTTAGGTGACTGTAGCATTTAGCCTTTTCTAGGCCAGTACATAAGGTACTCCTCCCTCCTCAGTTGCTATTCCAGTTCTAGAAACCAGCAGATGGGCTTAACCATAGATGCCCATCTATGGTTAAGATAATGTGTGACAGCTTAAAAATTCTGGCATCGCTTTTGGCTTGAACTGGTCCTGCTACCAATTAATTAAACCATGATATCATGAAGTGGAAATAACCCTGATTTTTCAGATGATATAGACTAGTTGGGAGACTTTACTTTTAAAAAGGTCTTTCTATATAAAAATAATTCTGCTTGAAACTTCTTGTGTTATACAGGAGTAAGAAGAAGAGCATTCAACATTGTGCTTCTTCTACATGTAAAGTGTTAAAGGTACTTTAACTAAGATTTTTAAAACGTGTTTTTCTCAAAGACATTTGAATTTTTTTTGTGGGAGTGAGATTTTTTTGCCTTTCTTCCACATCCCAGTATTCTTCCTTTTCTCCTCAATCAAGTGTTAATGAGGAATTCAGTTTAAAAAAAATGCGGTGAGGATAAACAGATCTCACAGGCTCTTCATTCAGCTCAGCATGGCAGCAGAGCTCGGCTATCCCTCATTTCTCAGTGAAGATGATCAGTTCTGGGTGAGCACTTTTCAAAGGGCAGGGAGTTTTGAAGGTGCTCGGCAGGATGATGGATGGCCGTGCCTGTGTCCTGCGGAAATGCGCCGGGGGCAGCGGGGCAGGAGCAGGAGCCGCGGCCGGCTGGGCACCTCCCGGCTCCGGGGCGCTCAGCCCTGCCCCTGCTGCGGGCTCAGCCCCTGCTCCGGGCCCTGCCCCTGCTCCGGGCTCTGCCCCTGCTGCGGGCTCTGCCCCGGCTCAGGGCTCTGCCCCTGCTCCGGACCCTGNCCCCAGCTCCTGCTCCGGGCCCTGCCCCAGCTCCTGCTCCGGGCTCTGTCCCAGCTCCTGCTCCGGGCCCTGCCCCAGCTCCTGCTCCGGGCCCTGCCCCAGCTCCTGCTCCGGGCCCTGCCCCTGCTCCGGGCTCTGCCCCAGCTCAGGGCTCTGCCCCAGCTCAGGGCTCTGTCCCAGCTCAGGGCTCTGTCCCAGCTCCGGGCCCTGCCCCTGCTCCGGGCTCTGTCCCAGCTCCGGGCCCTGCCCCTGCTCCGGGCCCTGCCCCAGCTCAGGGCTCTGCCCCAGCTCGGGCTCTGCTGAGCACGGCTGGCACATGGCACTTGTTAATAGCAACCTCCGGAGCGTAGTCCCAGTGAGGCGTTAGAGGTGTGTTGATGACCTCTGATTTAAATTCGGGCGTTGTTTTTGAATCCTTCGGTTGCGCGCTGATGTGTGTGTTTATGCCGCAGGTTGAGAGGCCTGGGAAGGTGTTTCTGCTTTTCTCAGATGCATGCTGAAATATTCCTCAACAAGGCACCCTTGATTTTGGTGTATTCAAATCACTTGGGACTTTTCAAAGATTTTTATAATTTTCCTTTTGATTGGGCCAAGTGTTCTTAAATTCACCTTGCGTCTTTACAATTTTTTTAAAAGATTGCAATTTTTTATGTATAACATCTTACTATTCTTTTGAATTTTCAATATTAGAATTACATGTTTTCTTTTATCACATGTTCAATATTATTCTGTATGTTTGTATCCATCTCCTTTTTTTCTGATTTGTAATTTGTTGCCTAGGAACAGCTGATGTCATCTGTTGTAAAAGTGCTATTGTAAAGTGAAAAAAACCTTCAAAGCAAATGAGAATTTTACTCTAGTTTAAAAAAACATGGGTTTTTCTCTTTTTTTTTCTTCTACATTTCGTTATTTATGTTGCCTGCTAGTGATGTTAAAGTCTTCAAAAAATGTTAAAGTCTTCTTCCTCTTGCCTATTCTACCATTAAGGTCAAATACATCAAAGAAATACTTCAAATATAATAATCCAAGTACAGGAGCCCTTTTGCTTTTGCACCTATATTTGGATTTTGGTAAAATAACCTTTCAAAAAACCCATAAAATGCATGGAGATGTTAACTCTACATAGTGATATCTCATTTACAGCTGATATGGGTAACTACAGCACAAAAAGAGTGTCTATTTCAAAATAAATACTAGAAGATTTTATAAAGGGCATTATTAGGAATTTACTCTGCCATCTTTACAGAAGCATCCAATCATTTTATTCAGATGACGTTGCTGGTGCAGTGACTGCAGAGGGAGCTAACGATCTGATGGAAATAACAGTTCTATTCCTAGTAGAGAAATGTCTGGACTTTGTGTTCCTGTTTATTTCATGAGAGGCCACAGCAAATCTCAGCTAAAAGGAGAAAGGGAAGAGCTTATTTTGAAAAGGGACAATATTATGGTATCTTAGGGCAAAGAAAAAAGACATGAGCAAGATCAGTACAGTTATACAACATCTGAAACTTCCAAAAATCTAAGTTAAAAGAAAGGGGTTCATGTCATTAGAAGAGGAGAATGTCCCAGTACCTGCATTAGTCCTGAGGTGAAGTTTAGTTCATATGAATTGGTAGGTAACGCTGCTACCCTGCAAATCATTGTTGTGTGCAAGGGGTTGGTTGCAAATGCGGTTGCAAATGCAGTTGCAAGGGAGTAGCTGCAGAAAGCAGAGCAGCCACCCTGGTGCCTGCACTTGGACTCCTGTGGGTGCCCCACACCATCACCATTTAGAGAGCTCCAGGCCCCTTCCTAACTCATTTCTCTGCAGCAATTTTTCACTTGGGTCAAGGTCAGCATGTCATCAACAGAACAGAGAAGCAGCAAACTGAAATGTGGCCACCCAAAAGTGTGGGCGGAGAAAGGGAAAGGGGAGATCCTTCCACTTTGGAGTGGTGACCCTCTAGGAGTGCCAGAACCAGCTTTCAAGAAAACTTATGGAGGCAGAATTTCCTAGTCAAAGCATTATTAACAGTCCCTGTTGTTTCAGAGTTTATCTCCTTCAAAGCCTAGAACCAAAACATTTCCCATTTCTTTGCTGGGTGCTGTCTTGCCCTTGCTTTGACTGCTCTGCTTCCTTGCAGCTTGTGTATCCAGAAACAAGTGTTGGTCTCTGTGGGCCTCCTGCTGTTTGTTTTAACAAATCTTTATTAAAGGTCTGAAAACAATATGCTGAATTGTACTATTAAATCTAGCTCTGTAGATGTGAAGGTGTGGCTTTTTTACAGATGGAAATGTGGTATTTGTCCTACTCCCATTGATTTTGTTACAAATGCCTGTTTCTGAGCAAAGAATTGGGGGAATTTGAAGGGCTGGAGAAAAAGACAGGCTTCCAGGCATCCAGCCTGTCCATCAGTCCACTGCTTGTAGGAAGCAAGTTTTGAAACAAACTTTCTTTCAGGAGCATCAGTTTGTCTCACTATCTGTAGAAGTCCAAATATCTTTTTTTTTTTTTAATTATTCCTTTGCTCTTTCTGCAGATCCTAGAAGAAAGTATCATGTAAGGCTTCTGGCATATAACAGTATGGAAGAAGGTTATCAGGCTGACCAAACAGTCAGCACTCCAGGATGTGTCTGTAAGTGTTGTAGATGCATGAAGATGAAGACTTTATTGAGAGTTGAGGTGTTTCAGGGTCCCAGCAGCTCTATGTTTTTAACTTTTAAATAAACAATTAATTCTGTGTAAAACAGAGAACAAGAAAGGTCATATCAGTGACAAATACTGCCTTAGTCATCCTGCAACTGAGATAGAGCCCTGTGTTCATGAAGCAAAGTTGAAGACAGCCCAAGCACATTTCCTTCCCTTGCTGAACTATCTGCATCATCTAACATGACATTATCTGTATCTTATGAGAGATTTATCTATTTTTCTTGTCTCTGCTGATAGTTTTGACTTGATTTTTGAATAAACAAGTGGGATTGCAGAAATGATACGGGACATGTATTGGGTTAGGAGGGATCTCTAATAGCTTTAACCAGATTCCTGGGTTAGAATACCAGGTAGTGCTGGGTTAGGAAGATTTGTATCTAAACTGTGGGCTCAGACCTCTTCATGTAACGAGCATCTGTATCCAGTGCAGTTTTTAACTCCTGCTCCTATTTTGTTTTAAAAGCTGTCCGTGACCGCATGGTGCCACCCCCACCGCCTCCTCACCACCTCTATGCCAAAGCCAACACCTCCTCATCCATCTACCTGCACTGGGGGAAGCCTGCCTTCACCTCTGCCCAGCTCATCAACTACACCGTGCGCTGCAACCCTGTGGGGCTGCAGAACGCCTCCCTGGTTCTCTACCTCCAGACGTGAGTGCAGCTGCTGGGGACTCTTGGATTGCCAGTTCCACATCCTTCCCACTCACTTTCTACTCTTCCTGCGCTCTTTTAATTTTCTTTTACTAGCAACAACTTTTTTTCCCCTCAGAGGACTGTGTGTTTTGCCCATTGGCGGCTAGGGGTTTTTTAAGATCTGTTTATAGAACAGCTTCATTCTCTACTGGTGATCCTTGTGTTGGGTTATTGGGCTAGCTCTTTGATTTTTTTAATGTCTTTTTAGCTGTCTAGGTTGACTTTAATTTTAAGCTCTTTTTCAACTATACAAAAGAGCATACCTATTTTATAGGTAGCTTGTCTGGGCAAAGATGAGACTTAGTCCTGTGTGTGATTTTAAGACTGAAAATGAGAATTTTTGAGGGGTTGAGCATTTAATAGTGGGAATGCCATGTTCCTGAGTGTGTGGCTCCCTGCCAGGGGAAAGCTGAGTAGGATGGCTTGCTCTGCAGAGAAGCAATGTGAGGCACAGCATGGCTGAACAGGGAAGGGAGCCTGCCAGGGGTTGCTGTTCAGCCTCTGCCCACAGGATGTGGGAGCAGAACACTTTGCTCCATGGTGGGGGCTGTGGGGTTGCTGAGGGAATCCATGTGTGTAGCTCCCTGAAAACTTCAGTTTACTCAAGCCTCTAAATAAGAAAAATACTGTCTTAAATGATAAATAGTTTCCATCCTTATATTCATGGTTTCCTCTTCCAAGAACACATCTGCTGCTGTATAACTCCCAGCTTAATGATTAGACACAGTATAATCACCATGTTAAGTTCTTAGCGTGCAACATGGAGCATAGCAATGAGAGCTGCTTTTTGCGATAGGATGAGGCTTTTGCAAGTACTGGTTACTGCTCCTGCAGTACAGAAGATGAAAATACTAAATGAGATTCAATAAAGCAATATCTGTAGAGTATGACCATTTTAAATTGAGATTTAATCTTGATGGGATATTTTCATCCAGAATTAACCCTGGCATATATGAAAGATTTTCCTCTGCCCCAGAATCAAAGTAAAATAAAATGTCTACAATTGACTTTGTGATCAAATTGTAAACTGCAGTATTATAATTAATAGAATCAATTGTGCAATTAAGATATTACTAAATATTGCTACCAGATCAGTAAGGAGCATTCATATTCATCCCCTAAACATGAGATGTGAAGGCCATAAGTGTTCCCCATACAGCCTCTGTGTGTGTGCACTGGGAAGCAGATCCACATGCCTTGTCAGCTGTGACGCTGGTTGCTGTTTGTTACTTCAGCTTGAAGCACACTGTCCTGTGGACAAGTGTGGAAAGAACTGAGTTTGGGATACCTGCTGGTGATCCAGCCAATAATACTGTTTGTGCATCAGCTGTTCAAACAGCATTTATAAAAACTTGAGCTCACGTCAATTGACAGCAGATACAACATCCTCGTGAGAGCTCCAGGACTGGTGCAATTGCATTTCCAGGTAGGCAGCACAGATGTGCCACACGTCTGGACTTGGACTGGTTTGTCCTTTGTTGAGCTGACAGTGGGAATCTACTCATGTGACTGAGACATCTGAGTCTGCTGCTGCTGTTTAATACATTTTATTCCTTCATCTGTCCAGGTCAGAGACTCACATGTTAGTTCAAGGTCTTGAGCCAAAAACCATGTATGAATTTGCAGTTCGATTGCATGTGGACCAGCTCTCTAGTCCTTGGAGTCCTGTAGTCTACCACACTACCCTCCCTGAAGGTAAGGAACCAGGAGAGGGACCCTGTAGTTCTAAAAATAACATTTTGTAAACCAAATGGCCTGAAAAAGTGCTTATTAATTTTAGGCTGTGTGTAGGAGGGGGAAATCCTTTCCTCTGAGACACAGATAGTGCTCTTCTTGGTGAGAGATAGAAAAATGCTAGCTGGGAAATCCCTGTTTTGGAACTGTGAAATTCTTTTTCAAAATCCACCCTAAATCAGCATTGATTTTTGTATAGTGTGATGCTTTCACTACTAGCAGCAACTGACTAGAAATAACTTGAATAAAAACCTTAAAAATATGTATGTATTGAAGAGGTGTGGCTGATTCATAGGCATTTATGGAAACATATTTTAAATCCCAGAAGTTTTGGAAACTGTAAGAATATTACATATCTACTGCCTTAGCTGCTGGTTTGATTTACTTGGTAGGGGAAAATCCACACCTGCAGCTCCATGTTCTCACCAAACAATGTTTGGGAGGTATTTGTTCACAGGATAATGAAGTGGGAAGTTGTCAGTAACTGTTTCTTTCTGGAGATGAGGGAAACTCGCTTTTACAGAATCTAAGCTATTGACTGGCTCAGAGGTAACAGGAGAATGTCTCTGAGGAGGGATATGTGCTTGTTTCAATGTGGTGTCTGGGATGTAGCAGTAGCCATTAGGACTGCACATCAGTTCCTTTCTGAGCAATTTAATTGCATGTAAATTGGGTTAGCCTAATAGCATTGTGTTACTGTTCTCACAGCACCATCTGGCCCTCCAGTAGGAGTGAAGGTGACTTTGATCGAGGATAATACTGCTTTGGTTTCCTGGAAGCCACCCAAGGGTCCTGAAACAGTTGTCACACGGTACACTATCCTCTATGCATCCAGGAAGTCTTGGATTGCTGGGGAATGGCAAGTGTTGCACAGAGAAGGTAAACTAAAATCATGAACCTATGGACTGGACAAACACTGATGCTACTTATAAGATGCTTTGTTACTTTCAGCAACCTTGGACTGCGCTACTACTATGAACTATGAAATAATTTCATATAAATGTTCACATGGAAGTTCCAATTAGTTTAGAATTATTGCCATGGGAAGGTGTATTAAAAAACAAGTTCATATTCAGAAGATGAGGGGAGAAGGGGCTCTCTGCGTTGCTTTGGAGCTCAGTGTGTGCATGTAAAGCAAAATGTCTTGTAAATCCAATTACATCCATCTTAGTTTCATTGTAACCATGATTGTGATGGTTTCATTTTTGTAAATGTTCTCTTTCAAATCTGAAGTCTCTGAGATGTTTAGATGTGGCTGTGTGGGTTTATATGTTTCTGTCGATCCCTGCCAATCCAGTTAGCTCAGTTCGCTTAATGAACTTTCTCCTACTCCCAGTAAATCACTCTGCAAATTCAAATTAACTCTCTGGCTCTATTCTACTGCTGAGCCCCAGCTAATCTCACAGTACCTTGGGTATGCTGATGTGAACTGCAGTCACATCTCTGTGATTAAATAGAGATAGTAAAGTAAAGTAGGTAGTAAATAGTAGAGATAGTAAAAATTTTTATAGGCACTTTTCTGAATAATACTGAAGAGCTGAATCAAGAACAGATTTCTACTGTAGCCAGAAAAAAAGTAAAAGGCATCCATTGTTCTGTTGATAGTCAAAATAGACAGAGTTAGTTCAGAATAGATAATGTTCTAATAATGTCTTAAACCTGAGAGGAAAGCTCAGTGTTGCAGGGTAAAGTCATGTGCTTGAGTAGCCTATTTAAGAGGATTGCCCTGGAAGAGTTACTGTTTTGTTGTTCTGTTTTGTTACCTGGCTGGAAACTTAGCTGTCAGCAGAGAGTGAGGCTGTAAATTTTCTGTGGAGATAATTCTAAAAACTTAATGAGTATGCTCCAACAGAGGATAATTCATTTCACCATCATGGAGAGTGAGCTGTTCTAGTTCAGAGCTGTTCTTAGTGCTGCTCCTGAAGAGAGGGCAAAGGACCAACAGCCCCTTTGAAAGGTGGCAGTGCCACTGTCTGCTGCAGCACAATAGAGTTTGTCAGGCTGGCCTCAAAGAGAATGGGCAGCTGTGAAGAGTAACAGGAAAATTACTATTAAACTAAATTTGTGAAAAATAACTAGTCTGAAATATCAATCAGGTCTAACTACAAGGGGAGATTGAGCCCATGGGTTTTCACTATTAAAATTGTTCAATGAAACAGTAATTTCAATAAAGTTGTCCAACTAAATTGTTGGAGGAAACAGTGATATTGTTATATTAAAGGACAAATTTACTGTTATTTTTTACTCAATAAAAACCCAAGCAGATTTAAATTCACAGAGAGCTTATATTCGAAGACTAAATCTTGTCATTCTATTGATGATACACTGTATTTGCTGCATGCAGCAAAGTGGCTGAATTGCTTTCAGATACATTGTTCAGCTCAGTCATATCTGTGAAGCTGAACAGCATCTCTGATAGTATTTCACCAGAGATTTGGGACGGCAGGATGGCAATAACAGTAAACATTTTCATGTGTTCCCATACTGAAAGTGTTGGAGGGAATGAGCAAATGGAGAGCTATAAATCTTGGTGTATTACTTTGTCCATCAGTGTTAGAGCCACAAATTTTGCATTTTGACAGATATATTAGGGCTTGTGGCATGATGTGGAATTCAGGCATCTTGACACACTAGGACAATCTGTTATGCCTTAGTTAAAGTATAGATGAAAAAGTCTGTGAAAGGAAATTAGTATGTAGAGATAAAATTGGACACATCAGTCCTGTGACAGTCCTTTCATAGGTAATTTCAGGTAGAAGCAGGGTTTGGGTTTTTTAATGCATTTATTCTGATTAGATCAGTTAACCCTATGCAATAAATAGCATTGTTTTGTCTTGATGCTAATCTTGTTCTGCAGAAGATTTGTGAAATCTTGACTCCATTCCATTGTCATAGCTCCAGCAAAATCCCCTCAAATAAAAAAATATTAAAAAACCTAACAAACCAAACAACCACAAACCAACCCTGCCACTTATAAAAGTCCTAGCATGGGCTTTAGTTTATGCATAAAATTTTCTCCCAATCCACCCCCTAATTTGACTGAGTTTGTGTTAGGCCTGGCAAAACCAGAAAATATAACTGCATTTTGGTGCTGATTCATGATGTGAGTTATGTTCCAGCCACCTCCCCCTTCTTCCCTAGCTCTCTTCAAGTGGATCAGAAGTTATAGCCCTTGCACTCTTGGTGTGCAGTAAATCAGTACCAAGTACTTTACCAACGCAGCAGATTGGAAAGGAGCTGGTGGCAAGGAGCCTGTGATATTGAAATGGGACCTTTCACCCTTGCTGGTGCTAAATATTACAGCTCCTTTGGTTACAGATACCTCACATTTTACTTCAAATGCTTTCAGCTAATGGTTTGTTTTTTTGTTTTTTTTTTTATGGGAGATCTGAAACAGCTTTTGAAGTAGCTTCCTTTTTGCCAAATGTATAATCTTTTCTGACAACAAAACAACCTTATATTTTATAGGCTCCCATGATACTATAAATTTTGACTTCTCAAACTGATTAAAAAAGTTAAAATTTTGACTTAAGTCTGAGAAAGCAAATGAAATATGTGAAAGCAAAGAGATTTTGTGCTGTAACTGCCATTGTAGGGAAATAAAAGCAGCATATTTCTGTGGTAGCAAGAAACACAGGCATTTTGGAAATGAATTGGAATTCTAAGCAGTAGTTGCAGTCCCTGGGCAGGCAAAGCTCTCATTGACTTTGATAGGAGTTTTGCCTGTCTGAAGACAATGCTAGTGAATCCTATTTATGTTCTTAATCTTTTTTCCTGCCTTCAGGGACTTTAAGAAATGAATGCCTAGCATACGAAAAAGACATTTTCTGTAATATTCTTAGTAGTACAGCTTAGATGCACAGTAATCAAGGAAGCCTACAGAGATCTAAAGAGGTTTAATTTTATTTTAAAATCATGGTATAAGGTACTCTTGAAGAGCTTCCTGTTCATTTAACTAGACCTGAAATTTGATAAACTGAACCTGGATTCTTTTGTTATGTCAATTTTTGTTCATGGTACAGTAGGTGGAGGAGAGACACACGTGTTCTGTGAGAGAGGTTTAATGTTCTGGTTTCTCTGCCTGAGAGTCTGGTTAATGCTGGGTGCATCTCCTCACAGATGTGATCACAACATAAAGGCTGTCACACTGAAATGCAGCTGTGCTAGATTTAGGGTTGGTGTGCTGTGTGTCATAGCCAATACTTGAATCTTGGTTTTGAACTATACTGGCACTTCACAGCGTCCTATGTTCAAATAGAATGGAGAGAAAGGAAGCAAGGGATGAGAAGACAGGTCTAGTGTTCATTCTGTAGCTTGTATATGCAGGGTAGAATGTACCAAAGTGATCACAATCCTCAAGCAACATTTAGAGGTGCTATTGGGAAAAAAGTGTAGGTCCCAATGTCTAAATCTGAGTCTTTTCCCAAAATTTTGTCAAACTGGAACTATTTATCGTATCTTTTCATAGGATCAATGACCATGGCTTTGCTGGAAAACCTTGTAGCAGGAAACATCTACTTGGTTAAAATAGCAGCTTCCAATGAAGTGGGAGAAGGACCCTTCTCAAATGCACTGGAATTTGCTGTCCTGCCAAAGGAGACATCAGAGTCTAACCAGAGACCTAAACGCTTGGATTCTGGAGATTCCACCGGTCAGTAATAATGTTTTGATTACTCTGTCACAAGTACTGGGGAGAAAAGATCTCTGTTTGTTTTAGCTGTAACCACTTTCTGGGTAAACCATTCTGTTTTATGTGAGGCAGTCCTAATAGTGTAGCATTTTCTTCTTCTAAATGAAACAATTTTGGAATTTTTATCTCAGTTCAACTCAGAACTGGTCTAATTCTCTTGCTCAGAAATGGAAAGTTTACCATTCTCTTTCAAATGAGAATACATAACTGATTTGAATTTTACATCAGTAACTTTGCAGCCAGTCTTCTAAGGCATTTCCTTTTAGTCCTTTATCTGGCATGAGATACCAGTAGCACTGAATCTGTCCTCTTCCTCCCCTCCCAGGACTGCACTGACCAGACACCCCTCTGGTCCCAAGTTTTATTTTCAAAAGTATAAAAATGTACAACACAGAAGGCCTGGAAATCTCATTAGAGGGAAGCATTTGTCTCTGTGGTTGTAACTGTAACCCTGTTAATTTCCTGACAGGGAGCAGGGGTTAACTCTTCTTATTTACTGAGCCTTTCTATGTTCCTTTTTGATACAGCTTATTCTGACTATTACCATCTGGACCAGAAATCAATGACTGGCATTGTTGTTGGGGTTTGCATAGCCTTGACCTGCATCCTTATCTGCATCCTGATCTTAATTTATCGCAGTAAAGCCAGGTATGTTTTTGTTCTCGAAGACTGAGCTCTTTTACATGCTCACTCTTGGACATGCATTCTCCTCCAAAAGTGCTAAGTTCTCTGAAGTACTCTGTCTCTTCACCTATTTCTACTAGTGTTGGAAACAAAGCACTTTGTTGGCTCTTTATACTCTACCTGAGCCCCCTCTCCAATGAAAAGGAGGAAGAACCCACAGAGTGAGTCAGTGGTGGTGCTTTGACAGCTCAGTATGAGGCATGTTTCCAGCTGAACCTCGGTTTTGGGTCAGATAAGCATGCTGCTGTTCATCATCTGCTCCTCCTGCTGAACCCTCCAGCCTGCCCACACCTGTCTGGCAAGGCTTTAACCCCCCTGGTGCTGCTGGACAAAAGGAACTCTGATATAAAGGAGTTCCATGATGCAGATTTTAAAGCAGATCCATGATGCAGTTTCTTTGCAGTGGTACAAGCCACTATCGATGTCTGTCATCAGCAGCTAGAGCGTATAAACTGGCCCAGGGACTCTGCCCAAAACTTTGGGATCAGAACAAATATGTGTCACTTAAAATAATAAATTTAAAAATTCTCTGAAAGTGTTTTTCAGTAACAAGGGCTTTTTAGCTTACATGCAGGAAAATATATGGATTGGGAGACAGTAGTGTAGTATGGTAGAAAGGCCTTTATGTCATTAGTGGCTGCTTCCTCCAAGTAATATTACTAATCATGACAATTCCTGTCTGCATATAAGCTTGTAGCCTACTGTGTATGATTAACTGGAAGCAGACGTTATTTTTATCACAAGCAATAACATTTAAATTCCATGTGAGTTAGCAATATCATGTAACAAAATGTAAATGCCAAGAATATACCAGGATTACTTGATTAATAATAGCTTTGAAGTTTATCCTTGATTTTTTTGGTATTGTATTCCTGTGGGTCAATTTTATTCCTCCTTAACATTGTGTAGGAAAGCATCTGCTCCTAAGTCTGTGCAGCAAAGCACTGACCAGCTGTCACGTACCAGCATCTCATTAGCCAGTCCTAATGAGGTGGAGAAGAATATTGAAGGAATTGCAGAGAATGAAGAATCCTTATTGCCAATGATAGTGGGAAACAGCTTCATTGATGCTAAGGTACTGTGAGTTTTATTAACTCCCAGGTCAGAAATCTTTCTTTAGAATCCATTGTTATAGTATCAGAGCCTTATCAAAAGTAAAATATATATCCTATGAACCTCCAGAAGGCTGTTTTATTAATGGGACAAACACAAATCCAGGCTCAAATTTTCAAGACTTACCTGAAAGTTCAGCTAGAGATCTGGTTGAGTACACTTGTATTCAATTGTACTCTGCAGATTGCAGAGTTTGGCCCTGGTAGAGCATCAAAGGATAAAGGCTCCACAGACTCGGCTGCTCGGTGGCCTAAGCTGGTCCCAGGAGAAAAGTGAGAATTCCTGTCAGCACCTAGCTCAGTCAGTGCCTGTGCACTGTCTAGTCAACTATGGCACTAAGCAGGTGTTCAGAGAAGTATTGTTTTTCCCTATATTTACTGGTAAGTCAATGTTGCAGTTTATAAACTCATACTCAGTCACATTATAAATTAGGCTAGATGGCAGGATGTACCAGTGGAGGTGCAGAACCTTCAGTCCAGGAGTCCAGTGTGACACCACCACAGTGGCCTTTCTTTTACATGCCTGGCCTTTCATTCACATTCAGGTTTGTTCTGTTCACACTGCAAACTTGAGTGCAGCTGCTCCCTGAGGAGATGTGTGAGACATGGAAATGGACCCAGGAGAGGCACAGACACTGCCTAGGAATGGCTTCATTCTAAGTACTAGAGCAAGAGCAGTAGCTGGAATATTTTGCTGTGTGCCTGCAGTATTGCAGCTTTGGGTCTGGACAGAAAACTTGCCAGATTTAGTGGGTCTGCTCTTGACTTGTCTTGAGCAGAGGCGTACACCAGACCACGAAAATGTGACTCACTACTGAGGCTTCATTTGTCTTCATTTTCAGTATGGAGCCAATAGGTAGGAATAGAAAAATATTTTCAAGTCTCTTAGAAATTTACTTTATTAAAATAAATGTCTGCATTTTCCTCTGTTGTAGGGAGGATCTGATCTGATTATTAACAGCTATGGGCCTGTCACAAAGACTAATGGCAAGAAAAGGTGGTTGTTCTTCCAACATGCTAAGAAGGCAAAGACTGAAGAGGTAATTGTTCTAATGGGAAGAGATGCACAATCTTTACTGTAATACCCTCTTTGCAAAGGAAGATACATAGTTTTTTGTTTATGGAAAAACGTATTTAGTGGTCTTAGTATTAATTGGATAGTTTCAGTTGTGTAAGGTTGATGGTGTTCTATCTCACCATACTAAAGTCTGACAGAAATTCCATTTTCTGACAGATATTGTTGTCAGGACACTGTGACTCTTTGCACAGACACTGTAACTCTAGTGTTAACTGATTGCTTACTTGCCTTTGCATGTGTGAGCAGAAAGATTTTTGTGTACTCTGCTTTGCATGAATTACTTCTGCAGAGACTCTGTATAAATATAAACACAAACTAAATATGTATTTACAAACAAAAAATAATATTAAAATAGAAAGAATCCTTTCCTACTCTGGCAGCTAAATTTTTTTTGGCTGAAGAGAAACAAAGAAGGGAAACTGGATGATATACCCAAAGTACTGAGAAAATTGAGAACCTGAATAGAACTGTCTGGCTTCTGAAATTGTTGGTCTGGACATATTGTTATTTGGCTGAGAAAAAAGAGCAGTTTAAAACGGAAGCGTTAAACCAAATCTGGAACATTACTATACAAATTCATACCTATGGAGCATATAACCGTTCTTCATTGCATTTTAACTCGTATTGTGCTCCTGTGTGTTTAAGAATTAGAAAATCTTGATATCCATGTTGTAAAATCGTATTGAAAAAGATTTCTACAAACAGCTGTTTATTTCTGATGCCTCTATACGAAAAATATTTTCTATCACCTAAGGAGTAATGCTTAAAGAATATGCATGAGGGGATGGGAGGGAGCTCTACCAAGCGTGTTTTTAAAATACTCTTCACGTCTCTCCAGTGAAATAATTTTTTATTAGCCATGCTTATCTAGAAGGATTATTTCATCTACTGTGGAAGAGAAAAGTATGAGCAAGACTTGAGACTGATTATTTTTAAACTGCTCTAGGAAAGCCCTGAGAGAAGCATTCTGGTGGAATAGGAGTCAGGAAGTGCAGTAAAAATTCAAATTATGGCTCAGCTTTTCTGAGGCTCTTTTCTCTGTGCTCTTGTGCAGCCGCAGAGGAGGTTTGTGTGTCTGTACCAGCCAGGCCCCGCCACGCTGCTCGGCTCCCCGGGCCAGCAGTCCAGCTTCCAGGTGCCCTTCGGTGCGGCGGCCGACACGGAGCATTCGGCCAACAGCGAAGGGAGCCACGAGACCGGTGATTCCGGGAGGTTTTCCCATGAGTCCAACGATGAGATTCACCTCTCCTCCGTGACGGGTGCCTTGCCTCCGGGCAGCAGCCCTCTGGCCAGCAGGGACTCGAGCGCGGGGAGCCCTGTGGGCAGGAGCGGCTGCGCGGAGGCCCTGCTGCTGCTGGCCGCTGCCCCCCGCCCTCTGCAGATCCGCCCCGCCGTGCCCAACTGAGCCCGGCGTTCCCAGTGTGTGTCTGTTCGAAGGACAATGAACAGGGAGCCAAAGTTTCCTTGTGGAAAGCCTGGCTAACCTAGCAGGCGATCCATAGTTCTGTTGAATGTTGGGGG
>VZRH01002696.1:303142-316705 GCA_013397555.1 Urocynchramus pylzowi | reverse complement strand
CTAACCTAATCGGGGCAGCCATGTTCTATTGAATTTTGGGGGGGGGGGTCCTATATTTTGGTTTTTTTTTTTTTAAATTCACTCATTTTGAATGTTCCGTGGTCAAAAAATGTGAAAGGAGTGAAGATTTCTGACGAAGGTTAAAAATATGTCACTGGAGCAAAGGGAAGGCTGTTGGCCCTTTTGCTGACTATCTACCTCAGTTTGCCGAGAGGTGAACTCTGAATGATGACTGCTTTACCTCATTTGTGTTCTAGTTGGTCTCAGCTATGGAACTGATGATACTTCCTAGTAGTGTTGTTTTATTTTGGGGTTTTATGTTTTCATTTCCCCGCCCCAAGTTGTGTGTAGAGAGCGTGTGTGTGTGTGTGTGTGTGTGTATGTATGTACGTACTCAGTGATCAGGGAGTTGTATAGGTTGGTGAACAAGATTGTTTAGCTGAAGCTCTGTCTTTAAAAAGAAGGAAACCTCAGAGTATAAAATGTTAAGATTTCATGTGGTTGACACAGAGTACGTTAAAAACTGGGAGAACTGAGACTTCCACATATACAGCCGCATGAAATCTTTTGTACCTCTTGATTTCTTAGACCCTCAGTAAGCCTAGGACAGTGCCTTTCCTCAGAAACCTGTGCCAGCAGCTGCTGGCAGCAAATATGCTATATCCCTGGGGCTCTGGGACATGCTGGATTCCCCACAGTGTGACAAATATTGCCCCTGTATTCACAGTTAAGGCTAAAAATCATAGCAAAATGAAGAAGTACTCAGCATTTTCAAACAGCTTGGCTTTGCCTGAGAGTTATGGAATAGATAACAATGGTGAGTATTCCAGTATCACAGTACTTCTTAGCAGTGGTGCCTTGCATTATATATTATGAAATTACTGATTTGCCTTATTCCTTTTTAGTATTCATAAAGTTACTTTGGAGTACAGAAAGATGCCTTAAATGCTTCTTAGATATTTTAAATAAACTGTAACATGAGTTTATAGTTCATTATTACCCATCTTTGAATGCTGATAAGCAGTGCTAGCATTGTAGTATGTCTCAGAACTATTGTTAGGATGCAAACCTGCTCCTTGCCTTCACCTAGTGTGCTATTAGACAGGAATTTTAGCTCAGGGAGTAACTTTACCTATATGCCAGTCTAAAACTCTGATTAGGCTACCATGAGAAATAAAAAAGCCAGAGCTTTAGTTGAAGAGTCTGTTGAAAGAGGTACCTGCTACTGCCTCAAACCCATGCAATTCTTGTTTTATACTACCTCCTTTAAAAATTATTCTAGTGGGTTTTTTTTTATTTTGTTGTTGTTGTTTTTTCCTGTACTCAGGGAACAGTTTGTTACTTTTAAGCTGCCTCACAGAAACGTGGAGCAAACTGACAGGGTATCATTTTGTGTTTTAATAGGAGAGAGTGAGAGACAGGGAGGAGACTGAAATCATTCAATGTTATAAACTTGCCTGTATCTATATCCAGTCTTCTTCTCACTCCTCCTCTTTCTCTGTTCTACTTTAAAAAAAAAAGTAAGAAAGAAAGAAAAAGAAAAAAAAAATTAGGCCTATGTTTTTACTTAAAAAAAAATGTTTAAAATATAATGTTGTGAGAAATCAACCATAGGAACTCCTGGCTCTATTTAACTCTGTCAGAACTCCCACTGACATTACTGGGGCTGAGATGTCACCTCCAGGTGTGCCAGGCTGACTCCTGTGTTTCTCTTCAGTATCAGTAGGTGGTCAGAAGTTGTGGGTAAGCCCTACTCTGGCGGTTGGATTGTGCTGAGGAAGCAGGCTCTGGTTCCTGGAGTTCTTTCCCCTGGAACTGCTGCCAGTCCTGAAGCACGCCCTACACACTCACCTCTCCCTAACAGTGGCGATTCAAATGCTTGAAGAATGATCTTGTACCAAAGACTTTTCTGTGGAGGAGAAGGAAGCCACATATTATCCTAAAGGAATTGAACTAGTTAAAAAGCTATAGGTTTGAAGAGCTGAATACATTTTATTGTATAAGTAGTTACTAATAAAAACCAATAGGACTTCTTGATTGTAGTAGCCAATTGCATAGGTGAGTTGTATTCAACAATTTTAACTACCTTGTTGTTACAAGAGCCTTTAAAGAAAGTTAAAATGCCAGCAGATATCTCCAAAGAATTCCAAGTGTAATTTTTTTCTCCAGCTTATAGTTGATGAACAGTACAGTATTAAGAAAAATATTTTTAAACAGTTTTTTTACTGCTTGCTGAAGAAAAAGAAAACTTTTCACCAAAGATTTATTTTCGGTCTTGTCAGGCAGAACGTGTAGTGTACAGCAGAGTACTGTTTTTAGTTAGGTAGAGTGTGAATTAATCAAAACTAGAGTAAGAATGTGTAACTGTAGCATGAAGTTTCACACTTCATCTTTCAGAGTAGCCTCTTGTGTTAGTTGCATTCAGAAAGAGCTGATATGCAGATGGTAACTGCTTCTCCAAAGACTTGTTTGCTGTAAGTACTGGCAATGGGGTATAATTTCATGATCCTCGTTACAGGTAAATACTATAAATCCATAAATCCTAAACTCTTCCTTCCAAAGACCTATTCTGTAGTTTAACCTTTAATCTGAGAGAAACAGACTTCATATAAAATCTGCCAATCTGATATAGATGCTTGAAGTTCAATAGCCAAAGAGTTGAAAATACTCAGTGTATTAAAGAGCAACACATCCAGAAGTGGATTCATCACTTAATGTTGTTTTATCAAGGTACTTCTTATCAGCAAATAAAGAAAACCAAAGATATTTAAGGTTACCTAAGTGTATAGGCAAGCTTAGTTAGGCATTAATTATTCTGTCTTTTTCTTTATTTTTATGTTAACCAAATATGAAACACTTCTCCAGAATCCAGTCTACATTCAAGTGCTTCCCTTTGGCACAGTCATGATTTCTACAGAACAAAAATCCTCTCCTCAAAATTCATAGTCTAGTACTAATATAGCACAAGATTTTGTGAGAGAAAATTTGTGTTATGATTGAAAACACCAACAAGGTAAGCAAAAGAATATCCAGAAAAATTGTAGAAATTGATAATGTTTCTATCGAACTTAATAGCAGAATCAAGTCTTCATAATTGTAACAGTACAAAATTTAAAAGTTTAAATGCTTCATAGCCTTGAAGCCAATGCATGTAATTATAAATATGATCTTACAGATGATAATTTTTTTCAAAGTTTATACCCATGGCTGTGTAAGAGAATGAGTTTTTGCCGTTGTTCATCCCATTTGCCTAGAAAGAGCTGGCAGAACACAGCAGGCAGACTGGTTTCAGGTTTTCCAGGTTTTTCTTCTAGATTTTGTCTGTAGAAACTGGGTCCTGGAGAAAAAAAATAATTTCTTAATTATGAATTTTACTAAATATGTTTTGGAAGATGAACATAAATGTGGAATTTAGTGTTACACTATATGAATTGATTTTGTTTAAATGTTGTAAGAACTAAGGGGCCATGGCTGGTGTAATGAGTGTATGTGCAACCCTTGTTTTTTTAAAAAAAGGCAAAAAATGTTACCATTGATGTGACTTGAAAAGCATCAAAACTTATAGAGGAAACCTCAAAACTGACTTACCATGGTGATAATGTTTGTAAGAGAGGATCTGCCTGTCAGTGCCACAGCAAGGCCTGGAGTTAAAACTAAATGCTCAGTCTGCCCACAGCTACACTTGAGTACTTTCTCCAGGTTTTTTTTTGTATTTGTATTTACAAATACAAAGCACTGCCATCTTTAGGGAATATGTGTGCTGTGCAGGACAGGGCACAGCACTTGGCTACTTTTTAATAGCTCTGCTATTGTAAGAGAAACCTGAAAAATCTACATATCAGTTTCCTTAATTTCCTATGTTAGCTCTCCATTTTTTTGGATAACTGATGATATTTTTAACAGAAAAGAGTATCAAGAGATTGCTTTGCCTGTTTTTAATTATTCTTACAGTTCATTCATTCTCTGGGTTTAATCCCATGCTTTTGATATGAGCTTCATCTTGTTTGCCTTATTCAAATCAGGGTCCTCATCCTGTTTCTTTTTAAGCCAGTGGGAGAATTAATTTATATTTCAGTTTGTGTAGTCTGGACAAACAAAATAAGCTTCTGTTTGTTTTTTAAATTTTCACAGTACTATTATTTTAAAAGGACAGAAGTCTTAGAACTCTCCATAAATCCAGTATTAGCCTGTAGCAAACACTGAGTATTTCAAGTCAGTTTACCTCTTTTTCATTGCAAATCAAGTCAACTTGAATGACTTCTCATTTGCTGCAGCCTGGGTGTACACAAGCATAGCTACTACTGGCTCTTAGTAAAATGTTATTCTGAGAAAACAATGAATTTTTGTTCATTTTATGAATTTTTGCTCATTTAATGAAGTTCATGCAGGGAAAAGTCTATCTCCTAACATGGGGAACATTGGTAGGTTCTGCAGGGCACTCCATGTTTAGCCCAAAATCCCATTCATGGCAACCAGAGAGAGCTGCACAGGTGTAATGCTGGTGGTATTTCACAGAAATCAATTAACTGACACTATTCTCATAAAATTGAAAGCAGAATTACACTTAGTAATTGCTGAAGTGGTATTCTTAGCTTGAGCAATTGTTACACATTTGCCAGTCACTTTCTGTCAACAGAGAAAAGAACACAAAAGAAGTTCAGTTTGGCTCAAATGTAAGTTTATTTCTTTGAAATTCGTCTGGATTTATGCTGAGCCCACTCCTGACTGACTCAAAAGGGAAATAAAAACAGGCTTTGCTATGTTGGGCCCTCTGATTCCATAGGGCTCCTTCAAAAAAAGTCTTCAGCTTTTCATGGTTGCATATACTCACATTGCATCTGCCTGGTGTGTTTTCAGTGAAGACTAACTGGATACGAAAAACTGATTTATACAAATGCTGTTTTGTTTTTGTTTGTTTTTGTTTGTTTGTTTTTGTTTTGTTTTGGTAAATTTTTGTTTGTTTGTTTGGGGTTTTTTTTAAGTTGTGAATGACTTGCCAGTGTAGGAGCCAGGTGTGTATCTGACATTGTGGTGATCTGGATCCTTTCACTCCGTGTGCCATTTTCTTCTAAGGGCAGCAATGGCTGACTGGCTAATGGAGGATGGAGCTGAATTGTATTAATTTTATATTTGTCTCAGGGGATCAGCTCTATGAATTCCATTGCATGAGGGAAGCTAATGTTTGCCCTGATTTGAATGTAACTTTTTAATATCTTTTAAAAACTGGGGGTTTTTTTTAATAATGTGGATTTGTTTTTCTTTTTCTAGCATTTTAGTAAATGTTACCTAGTGTGTTGGTTCATATTCGCCCTCCAGGGTTGTTTATATACTACCCCAAGGTCATGCCAAAAAATAATAGAAGTTTAAATGCCAAATGTTTATGAAACTGCTGTCTAAATACTGATTGATTGCACAGTTGAAATAAAAGTTTTCCTTAGTAAAAGTGTTACTTGATACTTTCTTTTCAGTGTCTCTGAGGAGTGGCTCAAAACAAAGAAGATTAAAAACTGCACCACCTCTTTTCAGGCTGAGCAGATAGGGATATTGTTGGCACTTGAAGTCATAAAAAGAAGTAGACAGTAAACTGAACTTATCGTTGAATTTCATAAAACTTTCCCAACCATGTATTCATTTATCACTTATGTACCTGGAATTATTTCCCACCTAAATCTCTGTGTCCCACTGCTGAACACCCATGCAAGATCTCTGTTCTGCTTTATTTTCATGGGGTGTGAAACATGTGGTTCTCCATGCAGTTGCTCTCAAAAGCTCTGGAAAGCTGCTGACAAAGCTGCACTGCTGAGTTTCCCCAGCCCATTTAAACCTGTTGAACCCCATGTTCAATGTATGACAAGACTGAAAATGCAGCTGTTGTTGGTCAGGAGGCAAACTGCTGCTCTTACAAAGGACTGCATGCTAGATGGGAATCAATCAAGTTCAGTTAGTGAGGAAGTTGTGTTCTGGAGGGATTAAATGGTTTCTGTTCTAGCAGGCTGATCACTGATTGCCACCTGAGAGCAATGAAGCTTGGCTGAGCAGTTCAGAGAGTTAGGTTCAGAGCTGGATTTAGAGTAATGGTGCCCATGCAAACTACTGGAAATGAAACCACAGAAATGACTGCTGTCATTTACAGGGTGTCTAGGGAGACTAAAATCAAAACATCAGTGGAGGTGAAATCTTGCAATATTTGGTAGGTTTGACTTCAGTTTTTGTCTATGTTGTTCCCTAAAAGATACGAATTCTTTACTGGCACTGGATATACTTAATGGAGAAGGAAAGACATTCACAGGTGTTTTGAAGCTTTGAAATCACAGTACTGGGGAATTGAAGATTTGAAATAAATATCTGCTAACTTTTTCCCATGTCCAGGAAATTAACTGTTTCTGAATACATTTACTTCTTATTCTGACCATCTGTAAGAGCGTGGGCCCTGTCACTTCTGGATGCCCCTAAGAGAGGGCACACTGTGAACACCCCTGAGAGTCAGAGCTTTTCTGCTTTGTCAGTGTCTCCTGCTGATCACTTGGGATGCCTGAATTCTGCAGTAGAACCATGAAGTCTCTTTCCTTTTGAATTCTCAGAAGACAAAGGAAATCCCAAAATCCCCATCATGCCTCTTTATGAATCACAGCTGTTCCTACCTGCAGAGTCTGCTTATAGACCAGTTCTTCCTAGCTTATATGACATTTATCCCTGGGAGTTTTAGAGCACCAGCTGTGGAGATTATTTATAAAACCAAATCTAATCCAAAATTCTTTATTCCTTATGTTCAAATATAGGAACCCTGAAATATAGTTATTGAGAGAAAACTGAGAAAATTAGACCAATGCTGAAAATATGATCAAATATTTTGAAAGAGTATTTGTAAAAAATAAATAAATGCTAAATAGAGTAAATAAATTACATTTTGAAAGATAACGATTTCAAAAAACTAGGGAACAGTTAGTCTTGGACTGCGCAGTGATTCAAATGTGCTACCAGTGCAATTCACCAGAAATGTTGCTTTTTTTCTAGGTGAGAACAGGAACCAACTGCAGTTTCCAGTTATGTTACTGCTGGTTAGCACAGTTCATTTTACAGTCCAGAATCCTTGTTCTCAGTAGCAATAACTAAGCACTAAGGCTTCATCTTCCAAGGAGTTACTATTGCAAAGAAAAGCTTAGAAGCAGCCTTGGTTTGGGATCTGATGCTGTGCTACCTGCCTGCAGTCTGCCACCAACCCGAATGTCTGAGCTACAAACAGGTGAGTGCTGTGGGCCACTTACACTGTTAGGCCACATTCACTCAGGTGATAGCATTGCTATTGCTTTGTTTCGTTTATCATGACATTTATCTACAGTCTAAGCTTGTCTGTTTTTTGGATAAAAGGATCAATACCTTGGAATATGAAGGCCAGCTGGGCTAAGAATCTCCTTTGCACCTGAAGCCAGACTTCACATCTTGTTATATATGAAAAAAGACCTCTGCTTTCCTTTCATTTATTCAAGTTACTTCTCTGAATATATACAAGTAAATGTAGTTGGGTTTTCTGTTTGGGGATGCATAAACATTTGTTAGCTGTAGGATTAAACTATGCCTTATCTTATTTCTGATACATGTTGGCACTGTGCAGCCCAGCCTGTTTTCCATTCTTCCTTCCTCTGCAGTCATGTGTCAGCATTGGTTGCTGGACAGTAAAGCATATCCTCTGTCAGTAAGACAGAAGCTGCAGGTGCTAATGGTGCTGCTGTCCGTGTTGCAGGGTTCTACTCTTTCTATAACTGATGTATTAAGCCTTGGCTTCACTTTTTCCTCCCCACACAGCAAAGAAGATGGGATTTGAACCCCTCTCTCTTCACATACTTGCATGTTAGAGCTTCAGGTAAACACATTCAGATTTGACAAGGAGAGATCAAATTGTTTTTACCTGAAAGAGGAGTGTAAGCTTTATTTAAATCCCATAATTTAAATCCTATTTACACAGGAAAGCACCTTTAAGACATACAGAAAATATAAATAATTCAGGATCTAGCTGTGCTCAGTAAAAGAGATGTTGTTCGTGGACATCCCTGGTCCATAGGATCCCCCTTGGCTGCCAACAGAGGCCTGGGCTCTGACCTCTGAGAGACTCCTGTCCATCCTGGTGGCTCTGAGTCCCCTGCAAAAACCAGCTGAGATGGTTTTCTGGCAGTGCTGCCAAGTGGGCCAAGTTCCTCAGGGTTTCTCTGGAGAGATGACTCAAGCGTCACTCACTTGGAAGTTGACCAGAATTCCAGGTGGGTTCAGGGGGTGCTGGATACTGTAATTATCCACAGTTTTGAAGGGTGAAAGTAAATTTTTATGGGTAATGGAAGATAATGTTTCCTGTTATACTCTGTGGGACATTTTTAATCACTGCCTAAAACCCTGGATTCTACTTTAGCTGGAAATAAAATGGGGACTCCCCAGAGCTTCTGTTAATAGAATGGTTTTGAATTTCCTTTTATCTGCATAGCAATACACTAGGAAAAAAAGATTTTCATGAGTCAAGCAGCAGATTTCTGGCTAGGCTGCCAGGCTATTGCATGATATGAAAGCAGGAAAAGTGTTGCATATACTGCAGCTCACTACAGCCTTTTAACAATTTGCTGACCTAAGAGATTAACCCCCCTGGTTTGCTGAAAACTATCACCAGGGGATGAGTGACAGACCTCAATCTATGCTGCCTCCTCACTTTTTGCAGTTTACAGACACACTAGCATAAAACAATCCCACTGAACTACTTGCTCTTAGTCTTCCTTATGATAGGTTATACAACTGAAGTTGGAAGTAAGATCGTTTACAGCACAGACTGTAAAATAATAAAAAAATTCCATTAAAATTATTCATGCTAGCAACCATCCTGCTTTGGAATAGGTCCTGAATATTTAAAAGTCAATAACAGCTTGCTCAGTCTCTACCAAATAAAACAATCTGGCTTTGCTTTACACAAAACCCACAGTGAAAGCAGAATGAATCCCAAGGGATCGAGATTTCCAGCTTCAAAGGATAAGTAAACCCCAGGCTTGAGTTTCTAAGTATTTCAATTAAAATTCTTCTGATAAATCAAAAGCAAGACAA
Organism: Urocynchramus pylzowi; assembly: GCA_013397555.1. Classification (NCBI taxonomy): domain Eukaryota; kingdom Metazoa; phylum Chordata; class Aves; order Passeriformes; family Fringillidae; genus Urocynchramus; species Urocynchramus pylzowi. Next base: position 307,627 of record VZRH01002696.1, on the reverse strand, counting down.
CCTCTAGTTCATAATAGGAAGAATTCTGGCTTTTAAAACACTTGACAGAAAAATGGCTATATTAAAGAGGAAAGCACTCTCATTTTTTATAAACTGCTGCTCCACCTCTGTGGTGTAGGCAGGATAAGATAAAATCAGTGGAAAAGGTAAGCGTGCCAGAAGCCACTTTAGCACAACTGACAGTCCCAGCCAGTCCCCAGGAGTTCACCTGTGCTGGGAAAGGCTCAGAAGCACCTCTATGCTGGGCTGTTGGGCACTAGCCAGGGGTGGGACCCCGGCACCCAGCAGTGCTGGCTGCTGCCACAGCCTGGGGTTCAGAGGTCTCTGCCCAAGGGAGGAGGTTGCCATTTATAGTGGGGATGACTGGAAACAGCCTTTTAATAGGAGCACTCTGCATCTTCCTTTAGCATTCCAACAAGGTTTTAAGAGTTTATGATGATGTTTCTTTTTTGTGGCTCAACTGGGCCAAAACGTAGAGCCCAGCCCTGTAATTGGAGATAAGACAATGACAGGATACCCAGAGGAACAGCTGTATAGCATCCTAAAACCTCTGCCTCTAAATTTCAGATCTGGAATTGTCCCCACTTAACATAATACATGCCAAGTAATTTAATCCAGTTTGGTGTTTGCAGAAAGATAGTGCACATCTTTTAAATAATTCTACATTCTTTTCTTGAAATCCTGGATTTCATGTGAATTTTAGCCTGGGGATTAGGGAATAATGGGTGAATGCAGCATCTATGTAACTAGGTCATGGTGTACTTAGGCACATTTAGTTATCTGTTCTTGTGTTCTTCCCTACTTTAGTGGCACAATAAACAAAAGATGGAATGAAGTTGGATTTGTTATCTCCTCTCCAAGGATGGCAGAAGAGATTTCATAGTGGAGATTTTTTGCTACATTTTCTAACAATGTTTGTGATTTTTCTTTTTTTTTTTTTTTTCTCATTTTGCATTTTGTAAGCAATGAAGTGCAGGAATTAAATGCTTCCCTTCTTTTAATCAGACCATGATAAACAGGAAAATGCAAAGGATTCAAGATGATGATCCAGAAAGAGCAAGAAATTGCATTTCTTCCCTTTCCCCACAGAGTGTCCCCATTTCACTGTTCGTTGCTCAACAGGCGACCACCTCTGAGTAGGCAGAAGTCCATTTTGCAGAGAAGCCTACAAAGGTTACTTAAGCATGTATTTGTCCCTTTCTGAAAGATATTGTATTGTAGTTAACAAGGCAAACTGAAAGTTCCCTTTTACTTATCAGAGAAGTTTTATCTGTCTATTTGGGGCTGTTGGGACCCTGGCACCCAGCAGTGCTGGCTGCTGCCACAGCCTGGGGTTCAGAGGTGAAAAAAGCTTGTCAAAACTTTTGTTATTTGGTGTATATATAGTTAAATCCAATAATTAAACTTAAGTTCCTAGATAATCAATATAATCTTTATATTTTAATTCTTTAGGTACTAATTAATTTTTATATATTGGATATAAAATTTTATAGTTTAAAACTAATGGAAAATTGTAGGTTTTAACTTTATAAGTCGTGCATTGTTGGCAAGAGTATCTGAGTACATGAAAGCTGCTTTTTCTGATATACTTGAGCATATATGTGTTTTAGATGTAAGCTGAAAAAATAAATGTGCACTCAAAAAAAAAAATCAATTGATCTCACTAGGTTTCATAACTAAGAGCTTGCTTTGAACTTTAAAAATTTTGTTCCAGTATAGATATGACACTAGAGTGGCCTTTGTACAGCTGAGACTTTTTTTGATCAGTTCACTAATAACTTGTCTTGCAAAGCTTAGAAAAATGTGTTTCATGAGCCAGTGATTTGCAATGTGACTAGACAAAAGCATGGTCATTCTCAGACTTGTGTCATATGGAAGAAAACTAATGTAATGGGCTACAGATAAAAACTTACATTCTTTCATGGATCAATTCATAAGCCGATCTATTTTGAACTTTTTTCCTACAGACAGTTTTGTATTCATTTCAGACTGAAGTTAAAACATGAATAAACGATTAATTAGATTCTGTTTTGTATTTTGTACTTTATATTATGCGGCTAAGTGGCTAGTGCAGAAGTTTAGACAGTCCTAATTTTTGCTGATTAAAAGCAGAAACGAAACAGACATGTGCTTGTGAGGCCTGGTTTGCATCACCAGAACAGATGTAGCATTCACCAGTAGGCAGAGCAGTTTGCACTGAAATGGCTTCAATGACTCATGCTCAAACTGTTTCAGTTACAGCTACAACCCAGTCAGCTCGGCAGAGATGCTCTGCATCTGACAGACCCACAAGGGACCTGCTTAACACATCTTCCCAGAGTAGTATCAGCTGCAGAACCAGCCAGGCTAAAAAAGCATAAAAAGCACATCTCAGTGTAACTTACAAACGTGCACGTGTTCAGTTTTACTACCAACAAAGGGAGGTGTGGAAGAGGAGAACAAATGAGTCTGGAGCAGGGGTGTAACTCCAGCAGAATAACAAACCCAGATTTTTGGTATTGTCTCAGGCCTGACAGAAACTCCCTCCAGCCTTGATAAACAGTCCTGTTTATCCCAGTGGTGCTGTGAAACATGTACAAAGTTGCAGAATTAGCACTTAAATTTGTTTAACATGAAAAAAGGCCTCTTAGAAAAATGAATTATTGTATTTTATCCCTCATAGCAAGTGGGAGAATCAAATCTACTGGTGTTGGAATACTGTTACAAGCTAAGACTACTGCAATCCAAATTTCCTTAAACATGTCCCTTTTTTCCAGAAGAAAATTATTTCAGAATGACAGCATCATTACAGTACAAAAGGACTTTGGAGGTCTTGACTTTGAGTCCAGCCTCTTGCATAAAGAAAGTCTAATGCTGAACTTGGATCAGGTAATTCTGGGGTTTGCCCCATTGGAAGCTCATTTCAAATTATGAGTCTAATTTTTCTGTCACACTCTCCTGTGAAGAGCTTTGTCTCTCTTTTCTTGGTAACTTTCACTTAGGTGTTGGAAGGTTGCTAACTAGCTACCCCTAACTCTTCTTAATTAATGCCAATTTTTGAGAGGAAGAAATGTTAGAGTAATTCTAATGACAACCAATGAGCAGTGAGGCTTATCAGGTGGTGAATTGCGTGTCATAATGAGAACTTCTGTACATTTTTGGGAAATATTTGGGATGCTGGTGTAGCGGGCACCTGAGCCAGTGATTAGCTCCTTTCAGACACCACATCAGCTATTTCCAATGGGAATTTAGAAGTGAGTCCAACAGGATTCCCACAGACTACTCACAAAAGACCTGAGCCAGTTAAAAGCTGAATTTGGATGAACAGCAAAACAGACATAATTTTTTGCAAGTAGAGCACTGGGTTAAATCTGAATTCCCAGCTCACATTTCTGATGCAGACAATGTCCCTGTAGGAATCTTCATAGACTCAGTGACATCAATCTGCGCATCCATAATTACAGTCTACATGCCATTACACGGCAGCCGTGCACAAAGCTTGTGCAGCCCTGGGAGAATCAGCTGGGCCTGCAGCAAGCTCTGTCACAGAAAATGCAAATCTCTTCACAGATCAGGCACATCTTCCTCCAAATAAACACAACCTCACACCCACCTTGCTAATAACAGGCTCTTCAGTAAGATTACACAAAATCAAGCAGCACATCCCATGAGAATACTGGTGGTGTGCTGTACTTTGAGGTACACGCATCTGGGATCCCTGCAAAGTAAGAGACTGTGGACAAATAAAAATGATGTCTAGGGAAGGACAGAAATCTACATAAATTTAATTATGTTCTCCACTTTACTTTTGCATTTTACATATCTAAGTAAGTAATAGCCATACTAATATCTTAACCTTTACATGAATGTAACCTTTTCCCCTCAGAAAAAGTGCTCCAAATACTGGAAAAGTATCAACTATCCATCTAACAAGAAGGCACATAAAGAAATAGCACTGACAAGTATTTCGAAGTCAGGCACATGAGCAAACCCAATACTGTACAGCTGGGCATTTTTTTATCCTTATAGGGAGAAAAAAATCTTTATTCAAATGGTACTTTTAATGCAATTGATGAACAATTTTGATCTAGATGAAGAACTGCATACGTAACACCTCTAAAACACAGCTACTTCAGATGGGAAACTGAGGCAGAATGCGTTTGCACAAAACGACATCGGCAGGATTTATCTGTCCCGTGAGTTTTTAAGGGTTCGGCAGGGTTTACCGACGCCGTGAGGGCAGCGGCTGGGCCCCCTGGTTTGTGCGGTACCCCCAGGCCAGAGACCCGCCTGGCGGTGTGGGGAGCCCCTCCCTGCGGAAGGTCCCCCCTCTGCCCCGGAGTCGCCGGAGCGCGGTGATCCAATGCTGCAGACACCCGCCCGCATGGGCTGGGAGAACCGGAACCGCAGCCCGGAGGCGGGAAGCAGGCGTGAGGCACGTGCCGCACCGGAGCCCCGCCGTGGAACCACTGACGGCCCCGGACGCGGTCCCGGCCAGCCACTGCC
>VZRH01002696.1:292054-302279 GCA_013397555.1 Urocynchramus pylzowi | reverse complement strand
GGGCCCCGCGGGCTCCCGCAGCCTGCGGGCCTTGAAAAGCAGTCCCGGGGCTCGCTGTGCGTGCAGGTGTGCCCCGCGGGGGAGGGCGGCGTGCGATCCTGTCTCTTGTGTGTCTGGGGATGTGCAGCACATTAGTATGCAGCGAGCATACTGCTGGTGCAAGGGAATACGGCGGCAGTGCCACATGTCCGAGTTCGTGCTGATGCAGAGCCCATAAATTACACTTGAGTGTTCGCTCTTCTGCCCCCAGTCCTAGCAATTGTGCTTGATCTAGTTGGGGTTTGGTCTTTCCCTTTTCGGGAAATAAGAAAAAAAGAAAAAAAAAATCGAACTATTATTCTTTACTAATAGCACTGGTGTATGGCTCTGGTGAGGTTTGAGGTATGCGTTTCTTTCAAAGGAGTAGGGAGAAGGGCAGAAATCAGGGTCTCCTCCGACTTTGGCAGTGCAGCTGACTTTAATGGCAGCGGCACATCAGCCTGCGTAGTGATTGTGTCCTTATAGTCCTTAGACCCAGAAATGCCTCTCTGAATGATATAATCAAAGACAGCAGGATGGGTGACTGAGTTGGGTGAAAATCATGGCAAAATTATAAAATTTGCAATTTATTGCTTCTCGTTTTCTTACCTCCTGTTTTGCCCCTGGAATTCTATTGTTCTTGATGTTTTAAGCTTTTTTCTGGTTGGATAAGTGGGGAAAGGTGTAGATTCCACGGTGCATATTGTCGTTGATTTACAGTTTGCTGTTCTAAAACTGCTATAGTAACAGCTGGATTGTAAGCTTGAAAATGAGAGAAGGAAGACACACAGCAGTGTTACAGAGGAGACTGGGATTCATTAGACTCCTCCACTCTCAAGCCCTGATTCTGCAAATATTTAAGCATATATAATTTCACATGCTGGAGTTACCCACCAAGTTCCACCCGATTACAGCTTAATATCAAAACTGTTTACAGTCTCAGGGCCACAGAATAGGCTCACCAAATTTGGTTGAAATTAGACTATTTTTAATTTTCTGTCTATAATGAAAGGTTTATTCAGCCATTTATGTTTCTTGGGAAAATGTTCTTACTGAGATAAAGTAATATTTAAAAAGACTCTGGCATCCATCCTCTAAAAACCTAGACTGAGATTTGTCAGTGAATATGAAAATATTCTATACTGTATTTCCAGTATGTTAAGTATGGCATAAATTGCATGCAAAGTCAAAATCCCTTAGTGTAAACAAAACTACAACTTGCAATTCTCCTAACACTGAAAATGTCCATCTTAGGTGTGTACAAAGTAAAAGAATATGAGGCTTATCTCTTCTCCTTTGCCCAAGTGTGAATGGCTGAAAATAATTTTATCTGTAGTTTAATAGGGGAATAGTTATCAGATATATGTATTTATATCTTTAGGTCCATGAGATAGGTGATGTCCCAGTCAAAAGGGGACATCACCTATCTCATGGATCTAAGGGGACTATTTTTGCCTGAAAAATTAGTCTTGGACAATGAATAATTTTTCATTAGTGCAGCATTCCAAAATGCTTGGTACTCCTTTTCATGAAAGTCTGTGTGGTAGGTAACAAAAATGACTTGTGGAAAGTTTATTTTGGCTTCATGAAAATGAGCCTTATTCACTCTTTTTTGGAGGTATGCTAGGACTAACATTCTGTTTCCTTTCATCTATAAATTAAATCATTATAGAACCCACATGGGAAAATATAAATTCTTAGGGCTGAATTAAATAATTGGCCTCACACAGTGAGAACTGAAAATACAAAAGCTTTGTGCCTTTCCAGACACAGGACTCCCTTCTGTAAACCGAGGCATGTAAATGGCTCCGCCGATGAAAGTAATTCAGGTAGAAATTGATGGGACTCGTCACTAGAATTCTAATGTTCATATGCTTGTGCTTTTGAAGAATGATGTCCCAGAGAGGGAATTTATATGTAGTTTTATAAAGTTCAAACTTCAGCTGCACTTCTGTAAACCAGAAACTTCTGTATGACCCTAAGTATTCTACTTGATCACAAATTTACTGATGTCTGTAGTTGTTGATGGCTGCTAGTTGTTGAATTTATTAAAAGAAAACTGGATATTTGGAATATTTTTCTATCAGTGCTTAACATAAATTGATCTTTTAAGAGTACAGGGACATGAACAGGAGTGTAATTTATGCAGTTGTGAGGATTAGTGTTCACAGTGCAGTCTTACACTAAATTTAGTATAAGCTTATAGGAAAACTGGAGAAGAAGCCAATAGAAAGTACAGGAACAGTTTTGAGAAAATAGATTATAAAGAAGATGATTTATAGAGTTGAGATTTAGGGGAAATTTGCCATCATTCTTTATGTAAAACTTTATGCTGTAATAATTTAGTATCTACAGGTAATGTAGTGGCAATCCTTCATAGCACACTAAGTATATGCAGGATTTTATATTCTAAATCAAGGCAAAAAGGTCTCCGAAGAATAATCCCTAGTTTCTCTGATGGTATCTTAGATCACAATATGCTATGTGCATGAGTTTATTTTGAGAACTTGATTGTGACATCATGCCCTTGTCTTTGAAATTCAGACTTAAAATTTGATAGGTGTTGATCTGGGATATCCATGTATATTCCTTATGTGTAATGAAAAATAAAATCAGTTTTAACAGTGACAGCTAGAGCCAAAAGGAACTTACTAAAGCAGAGGCAGAACTGGCTTCTTACTTGAAGTAGGACTGATAAATTCCCTGAAACCTCAAAAAAAAAAAAAAGGAGGCATGGAGGAAGTGCTAGGAGTAAAAATTTGTCAGGCCTCCTTGGATCAGGAGTATTTCAAATAGCTTGGATATTTTGGTCTGTGTACAATAGGACTGCTGCTTCCCTGTGAGAAGAGATTTTGTGTTACGTTGGTGAACATTCCTAAAGCTGGTTTACCTGTCTGCTGGGAACACTTGTCTGACAGAGCAGTGTAATGTCAATGTTGTGCTGCTTTGCATGATACTGTTGATAATTCACAGTTATCTCCAGGTTGTCTTTGGTAATGAAGACCTGTGTGTTCAGCTGGATGCTTGCATCTTGATAAAGTTTGACTCGTTTTCTGAATATCAATTTTGAACAAACAACAGTAAATTTTTTAGGTTGGATTGCCTGCTTACTGTTCTGTGCTGTTACTATATATATTTATATAAAAGAGCAAATAAGCTATTATCCTAAGGGCCTGGGAAAAAAAGAATTAATATAGTTTCTTAATATAATGACATTAGTACTTTAACATGTGTTGCTCTGGTATCACCTGAAAATGCTTCTCATACCTCAGCTCAGGGTTTTCTTTGCATTCCCATATTGTGGCAATTTCACTTGAGCCTGTGAGGACTGACTGGGATAATAATGAGTTTGCTAGATTTATTTTTCACTTATGGTCTAACTAGGGTTTTGAAAATGAAAGCTACAATTTATACAAATTTGAGGGCTTGTCCCACTGTTGTGAAAGGTGGAGAATCCCAGAGGAAGTACAGATATCTCTTTGTATTGCTCAGAGTGAAGTCTGATTGAGCAACCAGTGAAATGAACATTCCTTTTTTTTTTTTTTTTTTTTTTTTCTGTGCCAGGATAGCCTTGCTCAGTTATTCTGTCAGGTTTCTGCAGGGGTGGGCGGCTTCACTTACTATTGGCAGGTGTCTTTTTGTTTGATCAAGTCTTGCATTTAGTCAAATTTAGATTTGATGCACTGGAGGTTAGTCTAAACAACATGGCAAGTTTTCAGTGGTTTTTGTTCATGGATCTACTACTGTTTGCTTTTCTTTTCCTTCATGGTGGATTGTAACAATCTGTTGTATATTGCTAACTGATGCTGTGTCTATGTGAGTTAAGAGGTGAGTCTTAGACATGGCTTTTTGCAGTTCTTTTGAAAGTTTTATGATTTATGCAAACAAGAAATAGTTCTAACTAGTGATGTGGAGATGTTAAGAATCAAGGGACAGATAAAAATAAAAGAAATGGAAATGTCTGTTTCAGTAAGAATGAGCATGAACAGGACATGAAAGTGGTAGCAGACAGAGGTATAGGAGGGATGTTAGCTTACCTCCAGATGTGAGCTCCTGTAGCACTTGTAAGGTAAGGCACCAGAGTCAATGCGAATTTAGTATTTATAACAGATATCTGAGGCTGTGGTAGTTAAAGGCAAAATTACAATACAGTCTCCAATAAAATTAATGTACTATTGCACTGATTGATATCTTGTAGGTGGTGACAGTGGATTGGATGGGTTAGGAGGACCAGGAGTTCAGCTTGGAAGCCCTGATAAGAAAAAGCGCAAAGCAAATACACAGGTAAATTCCCTTTGCTTCTTTTGAATTCTTAATAAACCATGCACTCAAATGCTGTCTGCTGGTATGAGTATCTCTCATTGTTCAGAATATCAGTTTCTTGTTGCAAATAGCAGCTACATTTCAAGTATTTCAGTTTTACTTTGAAGTTGAAATCTTCCTGAATATTAGTATTTGCACTGAAGTTATTTCATCCCTGTAAGTTGCCAAAGACATATAAAGAGAGGAACACAGTGAGACTGCAACAACTTGGATTTTTACCATAGGGATTTGATTCTGAAGCAGACTTTTTTTAGTGACTTTGTAGCCATTGGTAGAAATCTGTACAGCATGAGTAGTTGCCATAAGACTACTTCTTACCTTGCTTTCATTTCTGTATGTGTTGGTTTGTGGGCTAATGAATCAGTACAGTTTGTTGATGCTTTGACCAAGCTCTTGGCATACCCCCCCCAGGTGATTTTCAAGCAAAAGCTAAGTCAGGTAGAGCTCCTTTCCAATGTATCATTGCAATGTGACATTTCTCTGCACTTGTTCTTTCCAGAAAAGAAAGCCTCAATAAAAATATCTTAAGCAATTGGGTAGCTACAGCACCGAGTTTTCCTTTGTGTGTTCATTCAGCTTTGAGTGAGAGTATCTGTTAATGTGGTACTGCCCAGTGGAAATACCTTTATTTATGTAGGTAAAACAATCACTTTCTGTTAGGCCTATCCAGAGCCCATTGAGATGTGGATCTGTTTTCTTCATTTTTGTTTTGTTTTAAAGTAGTCTTGCTGAAACTTGCTCTGAGAAATATTCAGTTACTTTACAAGGCTTCACACCTCTTTGTTGGTGGAGTTTCCTTGTGTTCTGGAATGGTGATAACTCTAGAGGACATGCAGATTAGCTTGTGTTCCTTCTGACCAGGTTAAAATTTGCACTGCGGCAATTTTTTTTTTTTTTAATAAATTTTCAGTCTTAGTTTATTAGTACTTAAGAGAAAGTGCTTTCTGTGAGCACAGTTAGTGTGAACCCAGCAGGTGTTCCCTACAGGCTAGTCTAGAATGAATTTCAATTGTATGACTGCACTGGTGACATTTAAACAGACTTGGGCTCCATTTAACATTTGATTATGCTTTGTAACCGAGCATAATCTTCGTGTTTCATACCTACTGACTATGCTTTGCAGACTGTCCACAATCGCTGAATGCTCTGTTGGTATAGAAATGTACACCATAGAATATTCCACAGACTATAGAAAATACCAGTCTGCTGACTCCTATATTCTAAATGCCTTTTTTAGGGTTATCATACTGTTAGGTTTGTATGTCCTCATGGAAGTGGGGTGTAAGAGATGTATGTTCATTAACATGAACCCAAAATGAAATTAAGGAAATGCTTCAAATCCGCTCTTCAACATTTAGAAATACTTTGTGTATGTGTTTGTGACAGTTGAATTTCTGTATTGTTGCTTGCCTTTTGTAAAAGATTATGAAATAGAAGTCACGTATCAAGTAGTATTTTCAACTGCAAACTTTTTAAAATACTGGAACTACTATAAATCACCACATTATCTGGAGCCCAAGCTCCTCTCCTGCCTCTGTACTGAAATTTCAGACAGCCTGGCAGGGTACAGCGGGTGAATTTTACACAACAGCTGAACAGTTCTTTCAGCAGTTGTATTGCTAATCCAGAACCTTTGTAGTTGGTCTGTTTTTCAGGGAAATACTAAAACTAATTAAAGTATTGTATTTAAAATATTTGTAGGGGTCGTCATTTCCTCCTCCATCTGAATATGCTCCACCACCGAACCCAAGCTCTGACCACCTTGTAGCTGCAAATCCATTTGATGACAACTATAATACTGTGTCTTATAAACCACTTCCTTCAGGAAATCCATATTTTAGTAATCCTGGTTATCCTGGCTTTGGAGGCTATAACACTTTCAGAATGCCACCTCACATGCTGCCTAGAGTGTCCTCACCATATGGTGGTTCTTACTCCCTCAGAAATCAACCACATCCTCTTCCTCAAAACTCTGTTGGCATGGGTTTTAGTCGACCCCACTCTTTCAGCTTTGGACCGCATGATAACCCAGGTTTTGGGAATCAGCCACCTTATGGCAGTGGTCAGATAAATCAAAATGTCAATATGTCTGCTCAGCATTTCAGACCAAATCCTGGGGAGAACTTTGGCCATTCTGGTCAGATATCTCACCCTGATGTGCCAACTAACTTTGGTCCTGGAAACAATCCAAATTTTCCAAATTCTCAGCTAGAGTCAAACCATTCTTTTGTACCTCCACCAAACACGTACAACCAGACAAAATCATCAGCACAAAAGCAAGACTTTAGTCAAGGCGCAAGCAAAGCATCCAGCCAGAACGCTGCTGCTCATCAGCATCATCACAGGACAGAGGATGTTGTGAGTCAAGGTAACAGTGACCTGAAAAATGTTACTCGAAACAATGTGGTAAATCAAGATAGCAGCCATCCTAACAGTGCTGATAACACCAATGCTGGCAACTCAAATGGGACTCAGAGCAAGTCCCGCCAGCCTCGAGGTGCTGCTGAAGGATGCAACTCTGAAAAGAGCAGCAAAACACCCCTCCATCCCAGTCGTCATGGACACTCGTCCTCTGAACCTGTCTACCCGTGTGGAATTTGTACACACGAAGTCAATGATGACCAGGATGCCATCCTGTGTGAAGCCTCTTGTCAGAAATGGTTCCATCGGATCTGTACAGGCATGACAGAGTCAGCCTATGGCCTTCTCACGGCAGAGGCATCAGCGGTGTGGGGCTGTGACACTTGCATGGCTGACAAGGATGTGCAGCTGATGCGCACGAGAGAGTCTGCAGGACCACCTGCACTGAACACAGAGGGCTGACAGCCTGAATGGGTGGTAGTGGGGCAAATACTTGCTATGAAAATTCGGTTACAAATTGGGTACTTCACTTTCTGCAGACAATCAGTTGTGTTTGATTGCTGTCATCTTTTTTCCCCTAATCTGTATTCATTCATAAACTTCCATCTCAGCTTTTGTACTTAGTTTTATGTGTGCAAATGTTTTACAGGATGGAATATTTTTTGTTTCTGATTAAACTGTAACTGACAATTGATCGGAAGTAGGATGAGCATTAACAATATTATTGAAGGAAAAAAATGTGCCTGTATGAATAGCCCTAATTTGCTAGTGTATATTAATGTGTTAAGTAACACTAGCATTTAGTGCTTGGTTTTAATGGTACTATATTTGCAAGTACTCACTATTTTGTTTTTTTCTTTTGGCATGAATGTCTGTTATTGATGTTCTTGCTAGCCTTTCTTTGAATATAGTAGACGTGACATGGAGGAACGTGCAGGACTAAAAGTTGTTATTTTAGGGTAAATACAGAGAATTTTTTATGTGCTTTTTCCTATTTTTGAAGTAAAGCATTAATGTGCTACTGAAAAATCATGAATTCATGCTTAGTAACACAATGAAACCCACTAACTATTACACATTTCTGTTTCCTTAAAAAGGCAATAATCTCTTGACTTTTCAGCAATTACATGCTGAAGGCTCTTGCTAGGCCTTGCATTAGTTGGAAATTGTTGTGAAATAAGATTAAATTGGAAAAAGAACACATTGAGTTTATGAAGTCCACTGCTTTAAATCTAGAGAATGCCAGAGCTAGGGTTGCACATGTAACCTTAATTCATTTGTCTTGAGGACATACCTTGGGATACAGTCTTTGCATCTGTCATGGTTGTGCAGTCATGCACCTCTCTCTCATTCTTTCTCACTGATGGTTCCAGTCTCCTGCCTCAGTGCTGCCTGAGAATTGTGGATAAAGTAGTGCACAGAAAATCCTGCCCAGTTTCTAGGGCTGTCATCTCCAGCCAGGTAACATGCTCAGTTACCCGCAGTTACACAGTCCACTTGGCATGAAGGAGGGGGCAAGGCAATGGAGTGTGCTCTGCACAGCCTCCGAATTGCTTGATAATTTGGCAAGCAAAATTAAAATTAAATTCCCACCACTGCCTCAGTCAGTCTTGCAGTGAGGGGGTGGGAAATCTAAGGTGAAGAAAGAAAATACAGCTATCATATCAGGTGAGTTTAGCTCACATCAGAACTAAGTATCTAAGAAGTTTAGCTCCTTTGCTAAACCTGATATCCTACTGACAAGTATGAATGCTAGAGCTTCATGTGTAATGCTAAGAAATTCTATTTTAATAAGGGTAATTTGATCTTATTCTTGATCTCAAAAATAACTCCCCTTCTTTTTTGAATGTCGGGAAGCATCTAGCCTTGAACAGTTCAGCCTTAGCAGTGTGCTGAAGTTGCATATGCAACTAAAAAAGTTTCTTTTGAGAGAAATACTGTTTTGAATTAATAAAAGGAGGCACTGTCATAACAGATTCTGCTTGGAATATGTACCACTGTGCTGGAAACAGTCTTTAAACAGCAATTAAATCATATGTCAAGCTTACAGGTAATAGTCATGTTCCTTAATGTAATAAATTTTTCAGGTCTGTGATGATGAGTGATATAGGAGTTTATAGAGAATACAGTCATCTAATAGAGAGGTTGTTTTCATGGTAAGCCATGCTAATGAGTGAAAGTAAGGCCTGTTTGATAGTTCACCATTGTGTTTGATTTAAAATGGGCTCTAATGTGTACATTCCTGGAAGATACTGTGCAGATCTACACAGCTTGTTCTATTTTAAAAGTGAAAAGTTTTGCTGTATAAGTGCAGTATTACCCCACCGTTGGGTTTTTTTTTTGTGTTGTTGTTGTTGTTGTTGTTTTTTTTGCATTCCTCTCATCAGGAAAAAGAAAATAATATCTAGAGTGTAAGTGACATATTTAATATCTTGAGAATTTTCCTGTATGGAGATATAAAGTGTGAGATAGATCTAGAGCTGCTGTTTTCATCAGTAGTTGCTTTAATTTAGTACATTAACTGGACTTAATCTTGTTTTGTTAGAGGTGTGATTTTTAAAACCACCAACAAAAAAACCAAACAAGCAGCAACCTCTGTTAGAGAGATTTATTCTTCAGTAGTTCTCCTAATGACTGACAGACTTTTTGAATTTGCTTTTGGTACCTGAAGTAGCAATTAAACCAAACCTTGTTTAGATAGATTTGTTCCTCTAGGAATCAGGTTAATCTCTGCAACAATTAGCACTGTGAAGATAATGGAGCTGGTTTACACCTACAGTAATGTAAGTGAAATCAAAATTTTGCTCAGTGAAAATTCAGCCATAGCTCCAATGATAATATTGTTACCTTTCCCACTCCCATACCCCATTCCTCTTGTGAGAAAACTTAGGGGCATTTGTTCTCAGAAGTCCGATTCATTTTATGTTTTAACATTTTGGAGAAGACGCTGTATTTAAAATAGCCATGTATTTCTTAATCTTTTCCTCAACCCAACATGAAGTTAGGCAACTATTTTCTAGATCAGCTGTCAGAACCTCGGTATTTAAACATAGAGTTCTTAAATATCTAAAATCATCTGGAATATCATTTTATAAGGCCTTAAATTGTGTATTTATGAAACTTATTCTAACAATTTATTTTTGTTTTTTTCTAAACTGGTATATTGGGTTTGTAACCCAGTGAATTTTTTGCATTTATTAACTTGTAAGTTCAAGCATTAGCAAATGTCAATGATATCAAATAAAAATAAATGAACAACCAACTCCATACTTGTTAGCACACTGATCTTAGAGGACTGACAAGGATCTCTAGAAGTCATCCAGCCACTATGCTTGCCCTACTGATATGCTCTTGGCATACTTGAACTCTTTATCTAGAGAGCAGTTACATTTTGGTTTTCTCTGCATGTGTTGACTAAGTAGTAGTTCAAGTATGCACAGGAGAAACAGCAATCATGTTTAATTAGTAAGGTACTAGGAAAATGTCAGCTGATTAGCATTAGAAGTTAGTTGTAGAATGATGG
>VZRH01002696.1:275597-292025 GCA_013397555.1 Urocynchramus pylzowi | reverse complement strand
ATTAGGTTGAGAAGTTATTTGGAGAGTGGTGGGTGGGGGGGGGGGCAGGAGGGTTGGCTAGTATAGGTGAGGTTTTTTGTAATACATGAAACAATTTGTATTGAACTCTCATGCGCTTCTTTCATTTCTGGTGATTTAGACTGTACTGGTGCTGCACACCAAAAATATTGCAAAGATTTTGTAAATCTTGCAAACCTTAACATTTTTTGTGGGAAATGCCTGTGTCCTTTTTACATGGTTTCTGGTCATGATCAGAAATGCAGCCTTATATTGGTCCCAAATTTCTGCCCCGCGCCCCGCAGGGCTGAAATAAACAGGTATAAATTGGATTGTGCTGTCCTTAATACTGTTTTGCTAGTGACCAATTTTAAATAAGAAAACATGTAAGTGATAGTGCTGGATACAGACTAGAGGGCAGGTAGCAAAAATCCTGTTTCTTCCTGTTTTTACTCATTCCTTCTGCAACTTGAAACTAGCAGGTTTGTGCTTGTCTCTTCTGAAAGAAGATGGGATTGATGCTTACTTCCAAAGGTTCTTTAGAGGCCTAGTTATTATTTGAGATCTTCAGATGAAAGAAGCTAGAGAAAAGTAAAGAACTTTGCTCTACTTAAAAGAAAAATATAATTTTGGGGGCTGCTCAAAGAAGATTATACTTTGTGACCTCTGAAGTTTTTAATCTAAGAACCAGTTATGTAATCATATTTTTCAGGCTTAATTTCAAGCATGTGGCAATTAATGAAGTCAGTGAAACTGCACACGCACACAGTCAAGAATGTTTTAAAGTGTTTGCAGTTTAGGGCCTGTGATATTTGCAAGTGAAATGCTTATATGGTTTGAGATTTTTACAAAATCAGTGGTGTTAAAATGTAGCACCTTTTTAACATTTGTCTTTATTCCAACTTAATACAGTAACACATCTGCATTAAATATATCCCTCTCATTTTATAAATAAACATTGCCCGTCAGTAAAAGTATTGGTGTAACATTTTTAAAAAAAGGAAGTCATGCTTCTTATCATGTTGTATGTGACTTAAATGACTGTTTCATATTAAAACTAATCTTTCCTTATGTACTGCTTAAATATACCTGTTTCGAGATATCAGTTCAGTACTTTTTATACAATCTTGAATGTGTTCCACATTGGTGACATGTATTTTTGCAACAACTTTTTTGTTTTGATTTTAAATTAGAGCATGTCTGATGTAATACATGCATTAGTGCTGTGTTGTGTGACAAAGTTAATGTATGTAATTCAAATTGGAAAAGTTTCCAGACTTTGTCCAACATTAACCCTGTGGCCAGGGATTAAATTACTATGTAATACAAATTATTTCATACCATGATGTGTTTTAAGCTACTCTATGAAGTATGTGAAACATTATTGTTTATGGATTGGTAGTTGGTGAGGTATCTTGTATAGAATGAGGTATGATAGATGGTAGCAATTCATAACTAAAACTGAGTACCTTTCAGAACACACAGCACTGATATGCATGATCATCTTGTTGCCATTACTTAATATGAATTTCTTAATATTATCCACTGATAAAAGGTGAACATTTGGTAATCAGCTCTTGTGTGTGAAAATTCTATTCTAACACTCTTGTTTTACAAAACATATAATTTTTTTATCTATTGGATGTGATTAGATATATGCAGGAGGATGTGGAACTGGATGTAGTTTAAAGTTATTCTGCAGTTGCTAAGTTTTGACAGAATCTTTCTATATTAGAATTGACTCTTCCCTAAAATTGGAAACTAAGTGTACTTAGCAGAACTCTTTAAGGCAATATAACTACCCTACGCTGCATCTTGAGTTATGCACATTCACTTCTTTATGTGGAAGTGATAACTTCTGCTTTTTATAGAAGAAAAGAAAGGTCCCTTTGGTGGCCTACTGCTGTGTGTCATCAGTTCTGGGGTAATTAGTTCTGAATGGTGTTCAGGCCCTCAGAGGTGCTGCCTCTAGCTTGAAGTTTTGAGTGTCACCCTTTGTCTCCTGGTTTTGAAATGGCTTATCCCAGCACCATGGGGAATAACTATTTCTGCATTGTCTACCATACGTAATTTTCCTTTTCCTGTTCAAAGAAGCTGTCTCAAAAATAATTTTTTGATCCAACCCCACTTTTTTCCTTGGAGATTTGTGCACTGTATTTCAGGAATTGTTGTACTGGAGATATTTTGGGATTGGAGTTACGAGAGTTGTCTGTTCCTAGACATCTTTTCCTCTACAGAATGGTCTAAATCTGAGCTTCATTATAATTTAAGGAGGGCAAGCTCTTAATATATTATTTTTTCTTTTTGTTTTCCTTTCTTGATATTTTTTTTTTTCCTGAAATGTGGAATAATACAAATTTGTTAGGGATTTTTATTCAAAATGTAGTCTTTCCTCCAAGCTTCTGTTTGTGGCCTTTAGAGCAGGCACTGTGGTCTTTATGGTCTTCTGACTTGGAATTTTTTTGTCCACCTTCTCTTTTTAGAGTTAAAAGTGAGTAGAAAAAGGCAAGTTACCAATCTACTGCCATCCAAACAATGCAAAATATAAGCTGATTAAGATTGTTGACATTTGATTTTTTTTTTTGGTTAATAATGATGATAATTTTACCTTTTAGAAGAACATATATCAGAATCTGATTCAAGTGTTCTTGGAAAATGTATATGGTAGGCTTTGTCCAGCACTGTATGTAACTTTGTTGCTTTCTGTTGTCTAGTTTCAATTTCTTTTAAAATAAAGATAATTTTTGTGGGGAAGTTGCCTGTGGACTTTCTGAAGATGATGTAATGCCTAGATGGATGCTTCTCATATTCTGCTTGTGAGAACGCGTTTGGATTAGGTGTAATCCTGCAAGAAGCAGCATGAGGTCATATGGATCAGAAAATACAGCTCCTGCCTCTCTTGGAGAGCTCCACTGTTCTGTAAAGGTGTTCATCTGCAGTGACTTCAAAACAGATGGAAGAAGGTCTTGTGCCTTCAGCCCCATTTCTTTTGTCACAGGAGGGGAAGGAAGGCTCAAGGACCATTTGTCCAAATAGATTTTTTTAAATTACTTTCTGCACTTGCAAAGTGATTATACAAAGAATTATTTATTCCAGTTTATAAAATGATTACTAAGCTCTTCCTGTTAGTTAAAATGCCAGACCTAACGCATACTAAATCACTGCTTTACCAATAATTTTTAAAAGTAACTGATATAGGTCCCAAGCTACATATGCAAAACAGTTTCTTGGAATAAACATGGGTCCCAAGCTACATATGCAAAACAGTTTCTTGGAATAAACAGTCTCATAAAATGTTTCTGCTTTTTGTTAAAAATATGGAGGAATGAGAGAGAATTTAGAAAGGATGTTAACAAAAAAGGTTAATAATTAAAGGTAAGAAAATGTATACTATCTAAAGGATTTTTTTTTCTCCCATATATTAAAACTTCTGAAGCCATTAACATGAAATAACCCCAGAAAAGATATATATGTATGTATAGGCAGCTGGAAGGTGCAGAATATTAATAATATTATTAAGGTTTGTCTAGAACATAAATCTGCATCCTTCATAGCACAGGAGATGGGAATTTAAGAATCAGATTTTCAATGGAAAAATTTATCTTCTTTCACTGCATACTTCCCACTGCAGACTTTTGACTGATAAAGTTACTGCCAGCAGAAGAACCACGCTGCGTGGGTGTCTCTTGTTTATTTTTCAAGTGTGTCACAGTGAGAGCACAGCAGCTTGTCCAGGTAAGGCTGTGGATTGGGTGGGACAGAGGTGGTGGTGGTTCTGCACATACACATCAACCTTTAAGGTTGATCCAAGACCTTGCTGAATCCCTTTTGTGTCCTTTAGCAGCTAAATCTGCTACTTTGACATAAAAACATATTAGTGGTATTTACTGTCTCTTCTACAAGCCTTGCATTGCAGATCTAGGTTTTAAGTAAATAGACATTTTGGTTGATGTATGGGAGCTCTTTTGTGTAATTTGAGAAGACTAAATACTGGTAACCATAACTGTGTCTTGTTAAGCATGTATGCATAATATAGTTCTTCTAGCAGGAATAAATAATAAGCTGCTTCATTTCAGTATATTCTCTGCGATTAAACTAAAAATGACACCTGGGTGACCAAGACAGAAGACCTGCACTCAAAACCTCTGACCTTCTGGATGACTGCAGATGGAGTGGTAGGAGATTTTGAGTTACTACATTAAAATCATTCTAGCTGCTGCTGCTACGTACTTTGAATGTTCTTGGAAAGAGGAATTTAATTCAATTCTCGGATTCCATTCCATTCAAGGATTCTTCCAGATGATATTGATGTGGGTGAGGGTGAAGAATAACCCAGAAATCATATGAGTTTGGATGATGGATTTCTTGCTCTAAAAAAGTTATAAATCTGTGTGATATCTATTTTTATATATAAACAGTACTTAAAAGTAACCTCTACTATTTAAATATTGCTGTGTATTGTATGAAATAAAACATAAAAATTAAACCTTAACATAGAAATTCAATATTCAGTGACACACATTAGAAATACTAGCTAATATGAGCCATGTCAAACTCTGTTATTCTTGGTCTTATTTTAAAAGAAAGAGGGAAAACTAGACTTTTTGTTTCTGGATTTTTCCTAATAGTTCTAGGTAATTGTATACTTTTGAGGAACTTAAATATACCTGAATTTTTATCCAGCTGTGTTTGGCTCCTCTTTCAGGCCATATTCTCCAGAAGCAGTTGCTTTCAATATACTAGACTTTATTTTGGCAGATACAGTGTTACAGTTTGTTTGAGAAACCTAGAGTGGTAATGTGCAAATTACCTCCTGAGTTTTTGGCAGAGACAGTACAGCAGACAATATCGCTAAGCAATAGCGTGGGGCTGCCTGTATGACTCAGTTATTTTTAGGGGACATATGGAAGTTTCAGTGCCAGCATTGCCAGAGTAGGTCAAGGAAGGTGATCCCGCCCTCTGCCGAGCCACACTTGGAGTATTGTGCAGTTCTGGGCTCCTCAGTACAGGAGACATGGAGAATCCTGGAGCAGGTCCAGCACAGAGCTACCAAGTTCCTTCGCGGGTCTGGAGAATCTCTCTTACAAGGACAGGCTGAGGGAGCTGGGCCTGTTTGGCCTCAAGGGGAGGTGGCTGGGAGGGGACCTCAGCAATGTGTGAAAATGTCTGAAGGGAGGTGCCAGCGGATGGAGCCAGGCTCTTCTCAGTGGNGCCCTCTGCCGAGCCACACTTGGAGTATTGTGCAGTTCTGGGCTCCTCAGTACAGGAGACATGGAGATCCTGGAGCAGGTCCAGCACAGAGCTACCAAGTTCCTTCGCGGGTCTGGAGAATCTCTCTTACAAGGACAGGCTGAGGGAGCTGGGCCTGTTTGGCCTCAAGGGGAGGTGGCTGGGAGGGGACCTCAGCAATGTGTGAAAATGTCTGAAGGGAGGTGCCAGCGGATGGAGCCAGGCTCTTCTCAGTGGTTCTGAGCAGTAGAACAAGAGGCAACAGGCAGAAACTGATGCTTAGGAAGTTCTACCTGAACTGAGAAAGAACTTCTCTGTGGCTACAGGCTGCCCAGAGAGGCTGCGGAGTCTTCCTCACTGGAGATATTCCAGAACGATGTGGACACAATCCTGTGCTATGTGCTCTGGGATGACCCTACGAACAGCGAGGCTGGACCAGATGTTTTTTTGATTAAAATTAACTAGTTTTTGTCAGAAATTCTACACTACCAGCAGTTTGTCTCTTTCTAGAAATGTACGTGGATGACATGAGCTGCGTTCCTTCCCGCTCTGCGGAGCTGTGAGCGCTGGCAGCCGGAGCCGTGCCCGCGGCCCTCAGGCCCCTCGGGACTACAGCTCCCGGCGTGCGCTGCGGGCTGAGGCCGGGAGCGGCCGGGAGCTCCTCCGGCCGCGGCGATGCCGGTGTGGCTGCGGGAGCACAACTGGCGCCAGACCCTCACCGCCGTCTACCTCTGGCTGCCCTTGCGCGGCGCCCGGGCCACCCCCGCCAACATCTTCTGCAGCGAGCAGTACCTGAAGGTGGGCTCGCCTCACGGGCCTCCTGCCGCGCACGGCCGCGGGGTTACTCCGTAACCCTGCTCATGGCGCGCCGTGCACCATGGCAACTCTTGGAGTTCATAACCGTTTATCTTTTACAATCTCCCTCTGGCTGCTGCAGGCTGTTAAACCTCCGTCTTGCGGCAGATAATGGCTTTACCATTGCTCATTCCCTACTAATGCTCTTGCCACTCAACAGGTGCCAGCTGCCTTTACTCTCATAAATGGACTTAATTTATACATTTGCTTATACTGTGAATAATAATCCTAAATTTGAAATCCACGGCTTCTGTTGCAGTTCTGAAGAACCGACTTTTTCAATCTCATTAATGAAATCTATAACCTTGTGTCGACCCACCCTTAACGGGAAGGAAGCACCTTCTCTGGGCTTCTACAAACCTCCTCAGTGGATACAAAGCAAATTAGTTCTGTCAACAGTATCTGTTTCTTAAGGTTGACTCTATACTCGTGCTCTGTTTTGAATACATGAGAGTTAATTTAAAATAGTAAATATTAGTACAAATTATATTTTTGTAGGTAAGCATCCCTCCCTTTTTGTTTGAAGCCATTTTATATGCTCCTATTGATGACACAAACAGCACAGCAAAGATTGGAAATGGAAACATTTTCTTCACTTTGTATAAAAAAGAACCAGCCTTGTGGGATTCCCTAACTCTAGCAAATGGTGAGTTTTCTACTCTGAACAGCAGATTGCGTGTAAGGAAACCACATTGTGAAACTTCTGCTGATAGATATCTGCTCAGTTCAGCCTTGTTCATTATTAAAAATAGAAAGTATGTGAGAATGAAGAATATCTACTAGTTCTAACATGTATGAAATAATTCAATATTTCTTGTAAAATTTACATTTTGTGTTTAAGCAAATCTTTATTATTCTCTTCTAGAGATAGGCTTGGTAGACACTGATTTGTTGAATTGTAATCATGTTGTATTTTGCCAAAGTAGCAGAAGAAATCATGTATTCATTAACATAATATATACCAATAGAACACCAGGCCTAAATGACTACCAGGCCTAAATGACTAAGATAGTTTATTTTTTTAAGCTGACAAGGAGAAACTACAATATCTGAGAGAGAATGCTGTTCTAAAAGCCCAAGAAAAGGCAAAAGAGGAGACAGAAGCAAAAAAAATTACAAAACAGGAACACAAAAAATATGCTTTGGAGGCCACAATGAAGGTAGGTTTAGAAGGAGCTCTGCAAGACATTCATGTAAACAGCTTCCAACTAATCTGGCAGATACTTTGTTAAATGTACGTTAAAAATATGAAAAGTTTCAATTTTTTTTTTATAGTGGTGGTGAACCTTCTTATTTCTTTGCACTTAAAATCTATTTATTACCAAATATGAAAATGTTTGAAGCTGTTTGGCAAAGTGTTTAGAAGTTGCCATTTTCTGTGAGTAATACTAATGAAAGTTTTTGGTGACAAGCTCAAATTTTTGTCTGTTCAAAGGAGAGTACAGTCATGTGGCAAAAATGTAGTCTTTTGTGGCCTTTGCAGTTGTTTAGTCCTTTAGCACTGTGAGAAAACACTGATTTTAAAAATTCTCACTTATTCTTTGTTTTATTTTATATCAGACTTGCTTTGTTTTCTCTTTTGTGTGTTTGTGTCTTTGTTATTCTGCTTTTTTTTTTTTTCTTTGTATATTTTAAGATATGTTCTTAAAATTTTTCTGTATATAAAAAGTCTGGTCCCTTCACTTGTGTTGAAAGGATTTTTTTTTGGAGCATGCAATGAAATTTTAAGATTGCACGTGCAATATGGACCAAAAAGAACTACAGTTAGTGACTTTCTTAGTAGCAATGTTGTACCTCTTCTAAATCTGTAATAATCTCAAAGAGGAGAAATAAGAAACAGTGTATTCAGATCATCACATATATTTTACATTTCTGTATTTTCCAGGGATCTACACTGGAACATGGCTAGGATTTTCACTGTTTAAAAGTAATGTTTCTGGATTGTACCTTAGGGCTGTTAGTGAAATAGTTTAAAGATGAGACCTGTAGAAGCTAATCAGAAATCTTCACGCTCACAGTCATTTTCAAGCATCTTAATTAACTCTGCTAGTATGGTCACATTATTGGTTACATTATGCTTGGGATATGGAACTGGGAAAATAATGGTAACTTTAACTTTGTCAAGTCAGGATTATCAGATGTTATGTATCTCATAGGAGTTTTTTTTGTTCAAATAGTTAGAGGAAGCAGAAAGAAAAAGAATTGAAGATCTAAAGGAAAAGGAGCGTCAGAAAGTCACTAAAGAGTTGGAGTTATGGAAAAACCAACAAAAAGATGGTGATAAATACAAGATCATACAAAAAAAAGAGGAATTACATCAAGAAATAGAGCCATTAAAAGAGAAAAAAAATGAAAAAATGAACAAAACTCAGATTCCTCATGAAGGAAGTTCTAAGACAAGACTCAAATCCACAAGAGGTTGTATAATTGAACTGTACTTTGTAATTCTTTAAAGTATGGGTATAACTTTATTCCCAGATGTTTCTAATTCATCACTTACCTTTGTCTCCACCATACTGAACCAGTTCTTTTAGCTCACAGTTATTTTAAAATTGTTATTTTCAGGCAATTTATTGAGCTAAAGCACATGAGTTCTTAGCTCTTGTTGAAGTCTTTGGAAACACAAGGGTGGGTTTTGTTCTAAGCTTTAGAAAAGTAAATCAGAAAGTCTTTCTGGCAGTGTAATGCAGACTTCCTGGGGGTGGGGTTTCTGTTACTCAAAGTTACCTAACTGCTGGATTTCATGGAAATATTCAAACTCCTTTTGTGCTCTCTCTCCTGTGGTTTGGCTCCATGGAGAGCCAATTCAGGGAACTAAGCCAGCAGAAGGCATTTAATTGTTTGTTTGTTTGATTTGCTAGGTTTGCTTTAGTTCTTATTGTTGTCCTGTCACAGTATCATACAAACATCAAAGAGAGAGTTGTAAGAGGAGTTTAAGTTCATTTGTGACAGATGCTGTATAATTCCATTTATTTACTTGCTACATTAGGAAGAAAAATTGTTTGAACCTTCCCTTCAGAAATGAAGTCTAAATTTTTCTCAAGTGATTAGAGGTTTAATTCTAGTGTGCCACATTTCTAAGTCAGATGTCCTTTGAACTTCGGTAGAAAACCAGAAAAATCTCTTGCTTAATTTTTAATTTCCAGTGCTCTAACTCTTTTCATAGGTCATGGTTCCTGTAGCATATTTTCACAGAATTTAAAGGAAGAACAGTTACCAGCTCCCCGAGTTGCTGCTACAATTAAAGTCAACTTTACACCACGAGTTTTTCCCACAGCTCTGCGAGAATCTCGTGTTGCAGAAGAGGAGGAGGTAAGGTGGTGAATTAATTATTGTGTATTCAGTCAATACAAAAATAGTGTCTGTGCCAAGGAATGTTGCCTGTGCAATATCCTTATCTTCCAAGGAAGACAGTCTTATTTAAATTAAGATGTAAAGAAACAATTTTATATAAAAATTCTTTTCACCATGTGGTTGTGCAGATTAATAAATAAAGTGTTCCTTTTTTGGGAGGGGGAGAAAAGGCAGCAATATTAATTTAATTCCTTGAAGTACAAAATTTGAAGTGTCCTTACTCTTATATTTAAGATTCTTTCACTTAAAAGAAGCTCACAGCTCTTTTGAGCTCGATTCAATAAACACAAAGTAATTGTGCAAGATCAAAACAGAGAAGTAAACAAAAATGTATCAGAAATGTGGTAACCTGACTTCTCATGGTAATAAACTATTTGGGGAAACGTTGAAGTTTTTCATATTGGACACTATCAAATATTTTCCTGTGTCTGAAATATGTGGTCAATAGAATTCTTTTGATAAGTATGAGTGAAGAGATGAAAATAAAATCCTTTTCTGGATTTGAATTTTTGCTTTAGAAATAATACTAGCACATTTTTTATTTACAGTGGCTACATAAACAAGCAGAAGCTCGAAGAATAATAAATTCTGATTTATCTGAGCTGGAAGATTTAAAGGAAGAGGAGAAGAATCCAGATTGGTTAAAGGACAAAGGAAAGTACGTACATTCCACTTGAAGATGTATAAAAAATGAATTAGTTTTATGGTGTTTCTCTAGTGTTCAGTTTTGGTATATTCTATTTATTCTAGACAGAGTTGGTGAATGTCTAGAGTAGTCATGGTAGTTGTACTAGAGATTTTATTGGCAAGCTTATGGGGTTAGAATGTGATAAATCATGAGATGCAATTGCTGAAGTTCACGATGAACAAAATCATTGTAAACACATTATTATGTATAGTCTTTGAAGAAAGTTGAGGCAGTGCACTATTATACCTAAGTGGATTTAATTTCATTTGTACTTTTTAGTGAGACATTAAACATCTGTGTAAAATAAACTTTAGGGACTTTATACAAATATTGGTTTATTTATATAGCTGTGTTATACAGAAAGCTTTGATTAGGCAATCATAATCAGATATACAAAGCTTTCAAAATTAGTCCTGTGTCTACATAAATGTGTCCACTCTTATAATCCTTCATTGCTTGTAAGAAGTGACTATTTTTGTTGTGTATCTCTAAGCTATATTGTCAGCATTGAGGTGCACTGAACTTCAGCTATGTTGTTCTCAGAAAAGGCTAAAAAGGGGCATTTCAAAGGAGAAGATGCTAAAACCTCAAATTTTTGAAAATGAGTTAACAATAAGTAGATGTTTATTTTGTATTTATCCCCTTCTTTAAAGTGCATGTTTCACTTTTTTGTTTAATACTTAGCAAAATGTTTGCCATGGGAGACTACCTTGGGGCTGTAAACGCCTATAATCTTGCAGTGAGGCTGAACAATAAACTTCCCCTGCTGTACCTGAACCGTGCTGCTTGCCACCTTAAACTGAGAAATTTACACAAAGCTATTGAAGATTCCTCCAAGGTATAAAAACTCAGGAGCTCAGGCTGTCATCTTTTGCATTAATTTGATTTGTTACTGTGATGGTTCTGTTTTAAGCAGATCTGTAAATACATATTAGTGCAATTCAAAGTTTTAAAATTCAAAATTTATATAATGAAGCCATGGTGAAATATTAAAATTTGATAGTGATTAATGAACTTTCAGAAATTTAAAACAAAACAACAATAAAATAAACCCTAAAATAGGCTTCCACACATTTTGACAAATGGCCATATATTGGCCAGTATGTTTCTTTACAGATAAAAATACTGTAGCAATATGTACATTTGAAAAGGCCTAAAACTTGGAGCAGAGAAAAAACAAAACCAAGTATACTCATACATTTTCTATTATGTTGTGGTGTGCTTCATTTGGTTGGAAGGAAAAAAAAGTGGTGGTAATGAACAGGAACTGTTATTTGTGCAACAATAGGAATGATCTCAAATGGCACCTTAATAATGTGGTAGAAGTTTTCCAAGAATTATTATTTTTTGAACTAATAAGTACTTGAGTCTTGAAACTTGGGGGTTTTGGTCTTGTTTTTTTTCTAATAACTGCTTCTAAAACACATGGGCTTTTTTAGTGCTACCTTTTTTTTTCTTTTGATAGCATGATAGGTCATATGATGTATGAAAACAGAACACATTATTTGACTTCAATAAACATTTAACATGGTATTTGTCAGTTTGTAGCCATGGCAATGTAACTGTAGGTGGCAAACTGGGGTGATGGATACAAATCTTAATGACTAGAGTCACAAGCCATTTATAGTTAAATTTGAATAGCTATTTTCTATTTCTGTTTGAATAGTTATTATGTCATTGTATAATAATAGTAATTAGGTGAGAGAAGTGTTTGTGAATTAGAAAAAAAACCCCAAATTATGGAAAACCTACTTATAAATACTTTGGGTGTTTTCATTTGTAAAGGCACTGGAACTGTTGACACCACCTGTTCCTGATAATGAGAATGCTCGAGTGAAAGCCCATGTGAGACGTGGAACAGCGTTTTGTCAGCTGCAGTTATACACTGAAGGTGAGGCCTTGGTTTTATGAAAACATTCACAGGACTTTATAGTGACATGTAAGTAACTCTGTTTAGCTCAGTGAGGCTGCTCACTTCTTTATGTTTTCAGAAGTGATTTTGAAGGAGGTCTATACAATCTATGTCTATTTGTTATTATGAATGTTTATACCACATTCTTTAATTTTCTTAATATTTACTGGACACTTGAAAAATATTTACAATTTTGAGAAATTGGATTGCATTCCTAATTTAAGGAGCTTTTACATTGAAGATATTAAAATAACCTGAAATATTTCTAAAATACTTAGTATTTTAGCTTAGTAACTTCTTTGTAAAATGAGGTAGGAAGCCCATATTAATGAATAAAGTGATTCATCAAGTACACATGATTTGTGTGAAAATAACTGAATTTACAGTGTCCCTATTCAGTTCCTCAAGAGTATCAGATTAGTTTTGTAAAGCAAATTTACAAGTGAAAGCTGGTAATAGAAATTGAAGAATATTCAAAATGTCGGTGTTAAAGTACTAAGCTTTGGCCATTGTTTACTTTTTCTACAGGCATAACTTGATTATTCCCTTACAGCTTCATTTGCACTTTGAAACCTTATAAAAAAGACTAACATAGGCAAGATTTTACTTTCTGTACTCATGATTTAATTTTTTCCCCACAAGCTCTGGTTTTCACAGTTCATGTCTTTTTTGTTCATATTTTCACAAAGGATCATTTCCTCTCTTCTGCAGAACACTTTAGAACAGTCCCCTCATGCACACACACACATATATAGGTGTATATGTACATGAATGAAGAGGCTCTATTTTCATGTTTCAAAACCTGAAAATGTTTATGTGTTAGAGTGTTTCCACTAAAGTGTTTTGTAAAATAAGATAAACAAAACATAAGTTTGTTTACTGATGGAAGCTCAACTAATGTCATTCTGATGCCATCTTACTTAAGGACAAACCTCAAGATCAATACTTTATGCATATGTCTGGGGAGTAGTTATTTCCAGTTAGTTCCTAAAGAGGATGCTCTTGCATTATTGATTGATATTCTTATTAATGTGTCTATGTTAGGCCTCCAGGATTATGAAGCAGCTCTCAAGATTGATCCTAGAAATAAAATTATAGAAGAAGATGCTGAGAAGATTCGACATCTAATTCAAGGAACAATGCAAAGTTCTTAATTAAAAAAAGTAAAAAAAAGAAACTTTGATGCCTTTGAGGACATCAGAAGGAATCTTATCTCTCTTCAGTGTGTGTTACCTAGATATTTTTCTGCTTCACTTGGAACACTTACAAAATTGGTAAAATATTGGATATATTATTGGAAAGTACAGTATTATAAACATGATTAGATATATTTTATATAATTTTGATACAAAGTTGTTGTATTTTTGCTTATTGTTAGCATTCTGTATTACTCTGACAATCTGAAACCCTGAACTTGAAGCGGTTCCTTTCTGTTAAGTGTTCTTTCCAAACTGGGGTCTTTTCAACTGCACTTCTTTCAGTAGCAGTTTTAGAAGACTTCTGAATTTTCTGCATCAGTCTCTTTCCTGCATACCATTTATTACTGATTTCTGTCTTGATAATAAAGTAATTATCACCCATATATATATTATTGTGTGCAAATTTTATAGTGTTGTGTCAGGGAGAAGGTGGCAGGCATTGTTTCCAGCTGTTTTACTTAGAGCCTTGAGAGGAGTGCTGAGATGAGTCAGAAATGTCTGGTAGGAAAGCTGCTGCCCCTGCTTTCCTACAGAAAACTGCTGCATTGCACTGGAAGGGGCTGAAAAGACTTTTTTTAATAACAGCTGGAAGGAGGGCAGTGCAGCAGTTTGAGTGCCTCAGTTGACTGTAATGCTATACTTACAGATACTGTTCTTTTCTTTTTATAATTACTGAGGGGAAGTGAGGGCTAAGGAGAAGAGACACTGGCAATGGGAAAAAGATGCATCTTATTCAACCCATCTTAGTCAGGCCTTCAGCTAACAGGGCAAAGCATTTCAAATTTGTTAACTGTTTGTGGTCATAGCAAATATTGCTCAAGATGTATATTGAAATACATGCATGGTGGATGTGGCATCCACATTCTCTGGGCATGATTCTTTCCCCAGGATTTTTCTCCTGGGAAGCTGAAAAGGCAGCGAGAGGCCTCAGAGAAAAAAGGGAAATGATTCTTATCTCATTTGCTTCTCCTGTGTTTGTGCACAAGTGGAATGTATCATGGAAGATTGTTTACCTGAAGGTGATTGCCTGACTGGATTCTGGTGTGAGTTGTTTTGACTCATTGGCCAATTGGTGTCAATCTGTGTCGGGAAAGAGTCACGAGTTTTTATTCGTATCTTTTTAGCATTCAGTAAGTATCTCTTCTGTATTCTTTAGTTTAGTATAGCTTAGTATAGTATTCTTTAATATAATATAGTATTATCAAATAATAAATTAGCCTTCTGAGAACATGGAGTCAGACTCATCATTCCTCCCTGCCACAAGGGCACCCACAAATACAATAGAGAGTGAGGAACTTAACACTTTGATCTTATTTAGTAAAATGTGGACAGTGGTAATTTGATTCATAAAGACTATGGAAGGTAGTAAAATTTGAGATGTAAATTTCTGCATTAATGATAATCTTGAGCATAGAAAATATCTTAATATGAGTAGCAGAAATAATTAGAATGGATAGTAAAAATATGTATGAGAGCAAGAATAGAGTGAGACTGTGGGTGATTTGATTTAGTTCTGACCTTTCTTTCTAAGATACAGGAATATGAAAAATAGAGCGCTAGAGAAATGTTCGAGTACTCTGCTTCCTCACTCATGTTCACAAGCATGTATTTTTAGTTTTTTCCCCTGTAGGGAGTGAGTTATCATATGACAAATACTTTTTCGTCTGTTTATGCAAAGTGCTCTGGTGCTGTATTGATGAGCCTGCTGTAAAACTTCTCTGAGTGAGGTACCTCCCTTAGTGCTGCTCAGCAAGCCAGTTAAGAGCAGCAAACCTGCTGCTCTTCAGAGCTGCAGTGAAAGCTTTTTTCTTTGTTTCTCAGACATGTAAGACATGACTTAAGTTGCTATCTTAGATAAAACTTGAGTAAGAAATTGCCTTTGTTAATGAGGCCTGTTGTCAATCTCCCATTTATTTTTTGTTCCAGTATCAGAGCACTGTTGGGGTCTAACCCTCTGGGATTTTGGATCTGCTCTGTTTGGACAGTTCCTGTTGGTGAGATGTGGTCTAGGAACATGGGTGGGAGTTAAGAGCTGCCTTATCCCCAGTCTGAGTGGTTCTTGGGACAGTTTCTCCTGAAGCAGCAGGGCCTGTGCTTCGAGGAGACTTTCCAAATTAGTTTATTCTCTGTCATCAGAGTTGTTTCACCTGAGGCTAGAAGAATCAAAGACTTGTTATTCATATAAAGCACCTTTGGTGTTGGGGTTTGTTTGTTTGTTTGTGGTTTGTTTTTGTTTTTGTTTGTGTCCTGGTTTAGGGCAAATTTGTGGGAAGACCTCCAAAGGGTCCCCTCCAGAAAACAAACCCACACGGCCTCTCCCCCCAACCGGTTTGGGAAAGGTTTTCCTCAGAGAGAGGGATGGAAAGAACCTGTTTATTATCAGGCCCGGCACTCCCCAGCACACAGAATGAACAATACCGGATGGCAAAATACGTTCACTGCTCTGAAAAGATCTCAAACTCCGAGAGTCTCTCCGGTGGATGGTTGCTGTTTCAGTCCCTCTTGACACTGGAAAAGGTGGACCCCCCGGCAGGCTGCAAGGTGTTCTTGATGTTTCCTTGGGTCCCGGCCTGGAGCAGGTTCAGAAGGCTCCAAGGGAAGGAAAAGGGGGACAGTCCAGGGAAAATTTGGACTGTACAGCTAAACTAGCTAGAAGACAAGAGCAAAGAGCAAAACAAGAATCAAAGCAAAGTGGAAAGTAAAAAGGAAAACAAAGCAGCACTAATGTACTGCACTGTCTGTCCTGCCGACTGTGAGGGAGTGAGCAAGCTGATAACCAACAGAAACTTCACTGTTCAGGGCCAGTTTTGGAGGTACAGAGCACAACATCTACCACACACAGAACAGACGACTGGGGATACAAGCATCATAACGTCACCCTAGGTCAGTTTGTTTGTTTTGTTTTTTGGGTGGGGGAAGTGGCGTGTTCTGGGGTGTTCTTTAGTGGGGTTTTTGTTGGTTTGGTTGGGTTTTTTGGGGGGTGAGGGTGTGGGTGGTGGTTGTTTGTTTATCCTTTCCCTTAGTACAAGCGTTGCTGACATGTAACGGAGCGCGTCTCCCCAGAGCTGGCTGTTCCCGAGCCCGGCTCTCCCGTGATTACCCCGGTACAACGCTCCCCGCGCTGAAGGGCCTCCGAGCAGCCTCCGCCTGGCCCTCGCGGGGCCCGGGCCCTGGGCGGCGCGGCGTTGCCATGG
>VZRH01002696.1:246421-275244 GCA_013397555.1 Urocynchramus pylzowi | reverse complement strand
GGGCCGGGGCGGCCGTTCCTGGTGCGGGGAGCGGGTGAGCGGGGCCGCACGGGGCGGCGGAGCCGCTCAGGGGGCGAGAGCGGGCTCCGGGCGGCGGTCACCGCCGTGCCGGCCCTGGGCGCTGGCGTTTGCCAACTTCCTTCTCTGTCATCATCTGCCGCTGTCTCGCTGACTGATGCAAGGTGCTCTGTTTCATGAAGTGTCCTGGCGCTTTAACTGCGCTGGCGCCGAGCCGCGCTCTGGTTCAGGTGCGCGCCAGGAGCACCTGCGCGCTGCGAGGGGTAGGGACTGAGCCGGGAATGCCTAGTCTGGCTTGTAGGAGCCACGTTTGTCTTTCTTTCACAGCAAGGAAATATTCTATATTCAATATGGGTTGCTAAATATATTCTTAGAGAAGGATGTTACTTAGGGGAAGAAATTGCCACTTAATAGGAATAATAAACTTTCATAAGAACCGTGAAGTTTAATAGCACTGAACCAGTTTTTATTTCTGTTGTGCAACAAATAATCGACTATAGAAGAGAACTGAGAGTTTTTCCTTGGAATGACAGCACAGCAAACTCTGTAGAACACATTCATATTTCTCTTGGTGCCCATTACTCATCTTTGTCAATGTTTATAGAAGGTTATTTTTTTAGTCTAGGAAATCCTCTTTTTGGATGATTGAGCCTAAGGGTTTATTTAGACTGGAGTGGTTCTTCTTTTTAAGACTGGTATTTATTCTGCTTCACAGTGGATAAATAGGATGTGGTATGTCAGATTTATTTTTATATACATATCTGGGATAACTTGGTATTGTGTTATCAACAATACCTATGGCTGTTAGCTTTTACACCTTATGCTTCTGCTTTACATTTCACTAAGGATAGGAAAATAGTTCACACTTCTGAATTCCTGCCCTCCTTTCTCAAATACATACAAATTGAACTCTGAGCATAATGGATGTTTAATTTGCCCAGATAGAAATTAAGAAGGTGATGCCAAAAGTGGCAATGAAGATACATAGTGAGCATACAAAACCAGTCCACCACAGGATTGATTTTGGTTGGTTTTTTTTCTCCAGTCTTTCTTTCTGGTTTGGCCTGACATACATGTAACACTCTAGTGTATCCTCCAGTTATCTCTGCTGTTATTGGACTAGAGCCCATTAGTGTCATCTTGATTCCTTAGGAAATTTGAAGGCTTTATGTCCTGCTCACAGCTATCTTTTTAAAAAAAGTTGCATTCAGGAAGACTGTGGCAGCATTTCCAGCCCCTTTAGGCTGGTTGGAAAAGCATACTGGTTCTTAGTGGGTCTTTGTCATTTGCTGGAGAATCAAAGTGGAGAAGATTTTGTGAATGGGTCAGTTTAGCCATTGGGTTCAAATTAGTGTTCTTTTTTTCAGTGTACTTAGGGGACTCAGTTTGACCTTGGATTTAGTTATGATTATGTGCATTTTATTAATCTGTTACAGAAATAAGCTGTTTAGCTGATGGTTTAGGGACACTGTACCTAGGTAATTTTTTTATTAAAGCTTGTAGGTCTTTTTGATCTTTTAGATCTAACTAAGTAATAAAGTGCTTTGACTTTGGTAACTGTTTTACATGTGTATGTTTGCTGAATGTACCTGTAGGAATACATTTACCCTAGAGATGCCCTTCAGTGTGATGCTGAGCTATTTATTGTAATTTGGCTAAATTTGGCAGTTCTAACCATAAACCTTAGTGTTCTTCTGATTATTCTTTTTTATAAATACCATTGTTTGTCTTAATATTAAAATATTTAATAATTTAAAATAGTAATTAAAATACTAATATAAAAATATTTTCTATTTTGGTGGTTTGTCACCTATATGCAGCTAAATATGCACTATTAGTGTAGTATTCTGGTTGAATACAAATATATAACTTCTAACTCAAGGCCATTTATCAAGACAAGCGAGCAAGAGAAAATGATGAGTCTGCTTGTTTCTCTGTTTGTTTATTTAATATATTTTGATGATGTCTGTACCCACGGAGGTCCTGAAACTTTTGTTTGGGACGGGAAGATAGGTGTTTATGTGGAGCCCAAAGCCATGGTTGTATGTTCAGAACAGACAGTACCTTTGGGTTTCTGCAGTTACCTGTCAGTGTGTTTTTAGCTGGAGAGGGAGAGCAGGATGGTGTTTCTGTCGTGTTTGTCAGGTGAAATGCTGAGTTAGCTGGAGGAAGAGATGTTGCAATGTCCAGCACAGAGTCTGCCATGACAATTTGGGATTTCAAAATCTGTAGATGCACTTGTATCAAACTGTACTGGTGCCCTGGAGTTGTCTTCTAAGAATTCACTTCAGATTTTGCAGGGCAGCCAGTGATATTTCTGACAGGTGACTAGTTCTGTTGTTGAGAATTACCTTCCTGTGAAAGGAATGCTGCTGCTGCTGATGCCTGGTCAAATTTAGAGTAATTAATGACAGCAAGCAGATGTCGTTGTCACATGTAAACTCTAGAACTTAGTCTTTGCCATTTGGGCATTTGTTATTTTGATGATTGAAGAAGTACGATTTAAAAATAAATCAAGATTTAAAAAAAAAAAATGATCCTTGTATGCAGTGTGATTTAAAAAAACCCAAACAACTCAAACCAAAATAGATGTCTTCCCACCCCCTCCCAACCTGACATTCCCTAGTTAAGATTCCAGGAAAAGCACTAAGGAAGGAAGAAAAATATCTACAGGAAAATGACAACCATACTCAAAGTAGGGCTTTATAAAAAAATAGAAATTCAATTTCTGTCTAAGTTTCATACCTGAGTTGATTGTTAGTGAATATTTGTGCCTAAACTGTTGTTGTGATTGTCAGCATTGCCTTTTTTTTTTTTTACAGAGGAGCTGTAAATATATTAGTAGAAGTTGATGAGAAAATAGTTTTATCTTAGAAAAACATGCAATAACTACCATAATGTAGAGATATGAGACACATATTTACTGTGTTTTGTGAGAAACCTAAATGGAATTGCAAGTTTTATATTTTGTTGTGCCAATTTCTAGCCACGCTGGTGTACTTGATGTTCTCATTCAAAGTTTTATGTACAATTTCTGTGTTGAGAAATCAGGAGTGAAGACAGGGTTGATAATAAAGTAGAGAGCAAATAAATACAAACACATAGATGATTTTCTCTGTGTTTTTACTGGAATTAACTCAGAGTGGGAAATAAAGCAGGTGCCTGAAATGCTGTGATAAAAGCTTTATTGAACCATGATTTCATTGGTCATGAATCAATTGGAAATTGTTCAATTTCGGGAATATTTTTCCCATCAAGATGAATTCATAGTAAATTTTATATAACAACTCAATGTATTTTTTTTCAAGGAACAAGAAATGTTGTAAACTTCTTTATAAAGACTTTTTGCTAGTTAAGGACTTGAAAACTTGATCTTAATATGATGTCAATGAATACTCTGTATTCCTGGTAAATTCCTGTTAAAAAGGAGAAAAGATATACAGGCAGCTGCAGCTGGACAGTTCTCTTCTGAAAGTGGCTACCAGTCATCTGGTAATATTATTAAAAAAAAAAATTATACTTTGGGTTATTTTCATTCTGTTTTTGTAGTTGCCAGGTACTCTCATTTTTCCTCAGAATCAGTGTATTTGAAAGTACTTGAAAGGAGTGAAAGAAACAGGAAACATTGTTTTTGCCCCATATTTGAAGAAAATTAGTTCCAAAAGATCTTTATCTGTTTCTTTAAAAAAAAAAACCTCCCAGCGTTTTTCTTGAATAAACTGTAGTTTCTGTGCATGTAACAAAGCAGAAATTACTTCATGTCTTACAGTTTGGCTAAAGCATCATTGTTTAAGTATTAATTTATTGACTAGCTTTGTGTTTGTGTGTGGGTCTAATCTAAGAGCTTTTTGGGTGGCTGAAATAAGTATGTACCTAGGAAAGGTATATTGGCTCCAAGTATAAAGAAGATAATAGGAAATAAGTACAAAGAATATATTTTCTTTCTCAACTTTTATTCTGTTTTTTTCCTCAATTCCAGAATAACAATTTGTGTGTTAGTATATTCTTCTGTAACATCATGATTTCCATTCTTCTGTTTTTTTTTTTTTCAATAGAGCAGTGAAATTGTGTGTCTTGCATATTAAAAGAGTCTACTTTTACCTGCAGTGTGCTTTGAAAATGTCTGAAAATTCCAGTGACAGTGATTCATCTTGCGGCTGGACTGTCATCAATCACGAGGTACCCAGCTTCAAATTTGTAAAGATCTGCCAGTTTAAGGGTATCTATATGCACTAAAGTACTATTTCAGCTTAGTAATTCTTGTTTTGTGTGGATCTTCGCATACCAACAGAGAATATAGGAGAGAAATTTAGAAGTAGATAATAAAACTACTATTTAAAAAATGTATACTTTTACTATAGTTGATACAAATTTTGATATTTAAAAGAATTTCTTTTTCTGCAAAGGTTTTACTTTGAAGAGCTGGTAGAATTTTAGTGACATGCATCTTTCTGTTCCATCCTGCCTGAAAACATTAGCATTCTGTATAACTTGTCTGTTGTTGCTAATATATTTCTTGTCCTCCTGATAAATTTGTATCCTCACCAAAACAAAGTTGGGAATACTGGGCAGGAAATATATCTTGTGCAGAAGGGAATGATTCCATGATTTCCCCAAATTTTTTCTACCACTAAGGTATCTGATCCTAATTTCAGCAGTGGCTGTTCAGGAACAGCCCTCTGTCCTTAGATAGTCTTCCTTACAAAAAATTAGGATAGGGACAAATGTATATTCCACCACTAAAATGGGACAGGTTTCTGGATCTAATGTTGGTTTAGATTCAGAATCACATCCACAATCAAAGTTTGCATTGTGTGGATGAAATCAGTGCTGTCAGTGGAGTCTGGAGAGCAGGAGTCTTATGGCAAGGTCAGCACTAGGTTCGATGAAATGACTGCAGACTGTGCTGGTTGACACGGTGCCTTCAACACCTGCTCAGGTGCAGACACATGAATGTAGATAAGAAGAGTGTTTTACCTTCCCTTCCCATAGTGGACAAGGTGGGCCTGGGTTGTTCAGAACCTCTGAGAAGCTCTTCCTGGTAGAGTGGATATCCAGTATCCTTTCTTCCTTTAGTCCTGAGGATTTCTGTATCTCTGCATATCTTGGCTGATGTGTGAGTGTGGGATGGGTGGGTTGGTTTGCTTGTTTGATTTGGTTCTTATCTATTTAGTATTGTCTTGTAAACTGAGGAGGCCAATGAGCCAGAATCCTATGGACAGATGGGTTGACAGTTTTCCTGGAATGACACTTAGGTATTGCCTGCATCTACTTGTTGCCTGTCCTGAAAAAAAATTCAAGGACCAGTACTTGAGATGTTTCATTCAGAGGACGAAAGTAGGAAAAAATGGCAGAAGATCTTGCATAGTGATCAGCTGTTCTTCATTGCACATTCTCCTGTTTTGCAGATTATAATGAATATGGGTAACTTGGAACCAAGCTATTACAAATTTGTGATTGCACTCATGTTTTGTCAGTTCTGTGTCACAAGTGATACAGTTTGAAGTTTATAAATATTGGACCATGCTATCATTTCTGTTGGCAGCAAAGTGAAATTTAAGAGATGGTTAAAACTTCTTTTCCTTGTTTTGGGCTGGATGACAGGTTGGGAATCTTGTCACCAAGAGACAGAAAACTCATGCACTCCATTCCTCAAGGCCAAGTGGGCTACAGGAATGTAACAGGCTGCTGAACTCACAGAGTTCAGATAAAAGTAAAAGGATTTAGAGGTTGAGTTCAGCAGTTGAGTTATTCAGCTGTGAAGTGCAGATTTTATTTTCATTCTTGGGATGGTTATTTTACACTGTAACTGCAAATGAATTATGCAGTCTAAATAAGTTAACATAACACAAGATTGTAGGATGGCAGGGATTTGTCTAGTCAAAGCAGAACAGATTTCTGTGTCATGGAGATGTTGTGTTCCCAGATATTCATCCCTGATTCAGTGAAATAAAAATGGGGCAACACTGGTGTTTGAGAACTGCCATTATTAGCATTCTTCTGGAAAGACAGCTTTGAATCTAAGCATAAAGAAAGCAGAGTGGATGGGATGGCCAGGTACCTTCACATAGCTATTCCCCAGGGAGGGGGGAGACATGGACTTCTGTGTACTGCAGTGAATTGATTTGGATATTTAGGAGTAGAACTGTGGGTTAGACAAATGTGGAGTACTGTAGTATGATTTTCTCACACACTGTTGTGACCTGTATTGATGGTGACACAGTGGAATCTGTTTGTGGATACGTTTTGCAGCGAGTTGAGGGGTAGGAAGTGGCTGTTGTCCAGGCTGTGGCTGCAGGGAGCTGGCAGCTGTGTGTGCTGCACTGAATGTGCCCTTTGGACGGAGAAGCAGTGCTCTGCATTGTTGGACTGCTCCTAAGACAGGACTTGCTAATTTTGTGTAGGATGGTAGGGAGGTGACAATATCTTTTTTCTTGACCTCTTTGCTATTGCTGAGATGGAAGAGTGATGAAGGTCCAGCATCAGATGAAGTGGATCAGAGAGTTCTGCATTCCCACCTGTGTGTTTTTAAGAAAAGGATGGCTTACCATGTACTCAGCCAGCCCATTATCTTGGGGTTTTAGCTAAAATTAATCTGTCTTTAGCAATACTCCTGATGTTTTTCTTCTTATGGAGCCTGGGCAAACTGAAATGTTGTTATTCTACTTCTTATTAACAATTTAAGAAATTAACGTAGTGGTTCTATCGCACCAGAGAAAATTGTCACATAATAAACTTGTATATTTATCTATAAAACACAACCAACCCGAAAACCCCAAAAAACTTCGTATTTTCTTTCCTGAGCTTTCACTCAGATTATAGTAAATTACTTGTAAATCAGAGGTGAATTTCTGTGAAACACATAAAATCAAAGTTGTGATACTTATGTAGTCAAAAGGAAAAAATATACAAAGTGTTTTAAAAAAGAAAAAAATATACACAGTGTTTAACAGTGTTTAACCAAAGCAGTTAATTTTTGAAGCCTACTGAAAAGAAACATAACTTTGTAATATGATTATAGAATGTATCTTATGCTATTCTTTTTGAGGTATCTAATCTTCTGAAGTACAGTCTCCGTAAAAGCAAAAGCATACATGTTTGCTTGAGTCCTGAAATGCGACATCCAGGGAAACTGATCTGGAAGTATTGCTGCTACTGTAATTTCACACCTGCTGTTGCAAAAATAACTCTCTCTGTTTACAAAAGCAGCTCAATTTATTTATGGATCAGAGTGACTTAGTATTTTTTCAGTTATGTTTTGCATGTTTGTAGTTCGATAATAGCCTTACTGGTGTCTCATCAGTACTTTTAAAGAAAAATTACAATATAAAGATTAAATATTTGGAATTGTCAAGCATATTGCTTGACTTTAGTACCCTGCAGTCTCCTGCTATTGTTTATTTGCAGTTCCTGTTGTACTCTGGTGTTGTTGCTGCCTGACAGCTGACTAATAACAAAGGCTCCTTTCTGGATTAAAGACAGAAATCCAATGTAGAGTTTGTATAAATAGAGTTTGTTTTTGAGGTGTCAGAGATATACTATATAAGCAGCCTTTCAAAATTTCTCATGGGAATTGAGATGGAGTAAAGTTATACATAGTTTTTCCTGGTACTAGTATTTATTGGAGCTCACGTTGGTATGCTGGAAAGTTCTGCTTTTGGGAGGGCGTGTGTATTTGCATACAAGAGATGGACCTGGGAGCAAGAATTAGATCCCATATTCAAAACCTCCTCTGTTTCTCAAAATTCCATTTAATAAACAGGTCTAATAAAGACAATAAAAAGTTATTTAAAATACTCAGTGTAGTTGTTAATTAATGCCTCTGTTTCTCCAAATTCCATTTAATAAACAGATCTAATAAAGACAATAAAAAGTTATTTAAAATACTCAGTGTAGTTGTTAATTAATGCCTAAATTGCTGTCATTTTCCCCCCTTAGAATTGTCCTCATCTAACTTTTTTTAACCTTTCTCATGAGTATTATACACTAACACTTGTTTCACTCTAATTAATTAGTTGACATTTCACTTGCTTTTCTTTGCTCAAAGTTGTCTTCAGTTTTAAAGGCTCAGTTTTTCTGTTTCTGTTTTATTGCTAATGTTCTGTTTTCTTTGTAACCCTTTCTTCCTGCTTTACTATTGGAAACCCCACTAACTGTAATGTCCATTTAAACTCTTCACCTTCAGGGTTCTGACATAGAGACAGTGACCTCAGAAAATGGAAGCACGAATGACAGCCATGAGTTTGTTTCAGAAGAATATGTTTCTTTGCAAGAAGAGGAGCAGACAATTGATGTACAAGGTAAGATATTAAAAGAGGAGCAGTTTCATGAAATAGGTCAATATTTGTTGTAGCATTGGCACAAAATTAGTATTTTCAATAGATTTTTATGTGCTTTGTGGACCTCTGGCAGGGTATTTGCTTCACCAGTGTTATGGAAAATATTCAATCATCAACTTTATAAAAATATTTTTTCCTGAAATATGTGAAATTAGTAGAATGTCTTTAATTTTGTCCATACTTTAGATGTGTTATAAAATAGTCTGCACTGGTGTTGCTGGAAGATAGTTTGTAAGTATTATTGATAAAAGAAGTATTCCCTAGTAATGTCATAGATCAAGTAAGAATAATTTGGAAGCAACCATCAATGCTCGTACTCCTAAAAAAATGACATTATGACACTGTATTTTAACCTTATGTGGGTGTGGGCATGATTTATTGTTGCTGCTTTTAATCCTGTGTTTGTTTTCTTGTTTATTTCCTCTTTTTATTCATATAGCTCAGTGCAACAATGATGAAGAGATCCCAGCAGTAGATAATTCTCTATCTGCTTTTGAGGAAACTCAGACAGTTCCAGAGGTAAATTACATTACAGACTACATTACTCAGAAGCTTCTGTAAGCCCCATCTGTCGATGGCAAGAAATATTTTGCAGGCATTAAAATAAAGACACTAATTTTTCCTTACCTGAAGTTCCAACAATTCTTGGTTTTTTGTTTGTTTATTTTAATTACTTCATGTTTTTTGTGTCTGAATAATTCCCACATTGTCCCTTTTTCTAGGGAAATAAAGAAAAAGTTCCTGATGATGTGTCCTACATTGGAACTATTAGTGATGATTCTGACATTGTTACACTTGAAGCTCCAAAACCAGAAGAAACTCAGAGTCAGGAGGAAGCTCGAGCTGATGGTGAAGAAGCTCAGAGTTCAGAGGATTTTAACATGGGTTCCTCCTCTAGCAGTCACTATGCATTTTCCCATGTAGAAACTGGTAAGAGAATACAGTCCTAAGCAAATGTGTGCAAAAATGTCACCAGGGAAAAAACCCAATCCAATAGTTGGTTAGGGAGCCTTCTTTTTATGGAGAGAGGAAAAAAAGAATGCTTTTGTTGAGTACATATTCAATTATTGGCAGTCCCTAGAAAAACTAGGTACCTTCTATAATTTTATCTAAATGTATGTCTGGAATTTTTTAATTGAAAGCAATCTCTCTCTTTAAGTGTTCACTGTTTTAAATGGAAAGTTTAATTTGTAGCATATCCTGGAGAATTAAAATTACTTTTAGTTCATAGAATAATTGTAGGTTTTCTCTTGGCAATATTTTGGGCTTTATATAGAGTTGGCATAGATGACTAGCAAGTGAGAAGATGATTTTTGGTGCCATGAGGACTAAGCAGTATGACTACAAAAACTTTGTATCACCCTCATAGCTATGTAGTGTATATTTATATATTTAAGGTACTCCCAATGCTTGGCTGAAATAAGCAGTGCATTATAATCAGGAGGAAGGAAATGAATATATGTCCAGTGAAGGACAACAAACAAAACCCCAACAAATCCAAACAGAAACTTCCTGTTTTGTTGCTGTTCTCCAGTTTGCTAGTCTTCCCCTATAATTCTTTTTGGCTGCTTGTTTGTAATCTCTTCTGTTCTCTTCGTTCTCTATGACACCTTTGTATTGCTGATTTTTATCTTTCAAATTAAGTTTATTATACAAGCAGGATTTTACCTAAAATACTGTTTTATTTTAGGTGTTCATGTATCTGTATAGTATCCGCTGGAAACAGAAAGTGGCAGCTTAGTATCTAATTATAACCAGTGAAGATTTGTAACAAAGCTGTCACCTTCTTTAAGTCTTTTGGGGAATCTGACTTAATTTTTAAGTTAAGGTTTAGTTGACTTTTTTTTCTTTTAGGGATGAGTTCTAAAAGTGTCTTTTTTTTTCCCCCCTGTATTTTTGTACACAAAAGTCAGTTGGCTGGAGAAGCTGTGGAAGATTCCTGATTGTGTAAGGGGATGGGGAACTGAGGTGAAAGAGCATGTGTCTCGCAGTCTTCCTTTTCAAGGTGGTGTGATTAAATTTGATCAGCTTGTACAAAGCTGATTGCTTAAGGCTTGCATGGAGTGTTCTTACAATTTTTGATACCAATCTGACTTGATCTTGTCGTAGTCATATTCTAGACAGATCCTGAAAGCCAATCCTCACTGGAGAACTTGGCTAAGCTGTGGGTCTCTTATGTGCTTCTTCAAAAAGATGTTAACCTTGCATGTAGGTTTGGAGCAGACATCAGTAAGGTTTGTAATAAATTTGAATGTGTGTGCTTGATTGTTTCAATGGATAGTTCTTGATGGATTCCAAGCTTACACGTGACTGGCAAAAATAATTTCTTCCTTCTAACATAAGCTCATTTCAGCATGGCCTTTAGTGCTGTGCATTCAACTGATCAAGTTATTGCAGAAAATGTCAAGACTACTTTTGCAAGTATTTTAAATGCTGAAGTTTTAGAGGTGACAAAAAGTGGCAACAGAAATCTTTGCCATCCACTTCCTCTTGAATGTTCTTTTGTGTTGGAAAAGGATGAGCCTCAGATTCTTCCTAACATAGATACTAAAGCATTCTACAAGAATTTTCTGCCACTTCTTTTTGCAAACCAGTTTCTGTTTAGACTGTCTTCATCATGCAAACAGAAATGTTTTAATATTGCTTCATGAATGAAGTTCAGCCAGCAGAAGTACCCATGTGATGCAGTGAACTGTATCTGAGCTGTGTCTGTGCAGAAATGTCAACTGACTTAATCTGATTTCTGGTGTAGATCTGACACTTCAAAATCACAGTAGAAACTAGGATTTTGGACTGCTATTGTGGTCACACTTGGTCTCATTTGTAGTCCTTTCCATCCTGGTACTGTTGGAGCACAGCTTTGTTCTGAATTCTTACAGCAACTGTAAGGCAGTGTCGTTATTGCCTGAAAGGGTAGTTGCTGTTGACAACTTGGCAGTAAGTGCTTATGAATGGCTTTAAGTATCTTACAGCATTTTTCTTTCTGACTGTCTTTTTTTTCCTCCTTTCCTATTCTTTGCTGTCCAGTGTGTATCAAAGAATTTTTGCATTTGGCTAGAAGCAGCTTGTTCCTTAACAACTTTTGTATTCCATGTGTGTAAGCTTCTTTGGTTGTTGAAAAACCCTAAAAAACCTCACAGATGAGCTAGAAAAACATCTCTTACTAAATTTATCCTGTATATTCTCTATAATGTCTGACCTATGCATTCTAGGAATGCATTCTAAATGTTTACCTTTTTTTTCCAGGATTGGGAAGTATGCATCTGCTTAAATGACTGGGTCTAAAATGGTGTCCTTCTCTACTAAGCTATAGAAATTCATTTAAGTGTCTGCATGTCCAATTCACTGTTTAAGTGATTTGTCTTTATTGCACAGTCTGCTTGGTTGGTCTGGTTTGACTGATTTACTAAATGGAGTTTTTTATTAAGGGAGGAAGTTGTCTTTCATAATCTGTCATGTTGCTTGTCCATGGACTTAGAAATTAGAAGTGTTCCAGATACTAACTGATAATCTTTCCTGGGCTTGATGCAATCACTTCTATCAAGTTGTAATTTATTTTAAGTGAAGAATCTTAAGTGGTAGTGCATTTTATAGATAATAGCTAGCACTGCTTGGCACTCCTGTCTGTTCAGTGATGTGTGCATGGCTTTGCTCAAACAAATGATTTTTCAGTTGTGAACTGTTCAAGGATGGCCTCTCTATATTTGTATTTTTACATTCTGAGTAATGACATCTGATGCAGATGAGAACGAACAACCATATTTCTAGGAGGGGCATTAGCATTGTGTGACTGTGAGCAGCAAAATTAGTGTCCAAACAGGAGCAATTTCTCATGTCTGGAGACTTCACTGATCCCATTGAATTTATTCCAGACATGGGAATTGGGTACAGAATGTAGATACTTGAAAGCTAGTTTTCCACCCTAGTACTGCTTCCCCTTGATACTTACCTTGCACTTGAAAGTTACGCTTTTAAAGGAGGGAGATTAAATAATAATTACTTATATACTGGATTATATAAATCTATTTACAGCAGCAAACATTATATGTATGCAGCAAATATTTGTACAAATGGGAACAAGTAATTACAGCTCTGTTGTTATTTTCCTGGTTAGAATATGTGGCTTTTGGGCCATTGAATCCTGAACAGACAAATGGTATAATAAATGCAATCTTGCGAAAATTCTATAAAAGGTATTTTTTTAAGGTTAGAATTTGTTCTTATCTCAAATCTTGCCCAATTTACCAAAACTTCAGTCAAGTAATAGAAGAGTGTTGGGAAAGAACAAACAGAAAAGCACTTGAGTAGATTTTTTCCTGTGCAGTAGTGGTTGAAAATGGCTTTTTTGAAAGGTGGGTAAACATGTTAACAGATAGTATATGGTAGATATTAAAAGTAAACAAAATTGCATATTTAAATAAATTTATATCTTGATTTTGAATATTTCTAATAGCCACATTACTGGAACTATAACAGATTTTTTTTCTGCAGTTG
Source organism: Urocynchramus pylzowi (assembly GCA_013397555.1). Lineage (NCBI taxonomy): Eukaryota > Metazoa > Chordata > Aves > Passeriformes > Fringillidae > Urocynchramus > Urocynchramus pylzowi. Next base: position 262,393 of record VZRH01002696.1, on the reverse strand, counting down.
CATGCAGATCACAGAATGAAATTTTTTGAGGGTATGTGACAAAACCAGGTCTGTCTTCTAGGAGGCCTTCTTTTAGCAAGCCTTTCTATTGCTCTTTCATTATTAAGTATTTCAGTTGTAATAGCTGCAAGAGAAGGAAAACTGAATTCTTTGTCTTTCTACTTCACAAGAATTTGCAGGGGCAGTACATGTAGATGCTTTAGGAGGCAGGATTGACTGAAACACTTTGTAATGAGTGAATGATAAGGTATGGGGAAGTGCCATACAGCTTTTTAGCAATAATTTCTTGATTCTCTATCATTTAGTTTTAAAAAATTAAATTTTAAGTTTCAAGAGCACACATTCCTTGCATAAGTTCCAGCACAAACTATATCATTAGAATTTTAATTTTGTTTTATTAATGTTCTCAAAGATAAACGCCAAATGTATTTTGCGTAAATATTACGGATCTCGATACTCAGTTTGCTCTTTACCACAGTATTTAATGCATTTTAACCACTGCTGTACGTTGCTTTTCAGTTTTCTCATCTCAGGCCAGCCCCGAGGAGTCCAGCAGCGATGAAACCAGCAGCCAGTGCAGCCCCGCCGTGCGCAAGCGGCGCCCGCGGAAGCGCGGGGTGTCGAGCTCCGAGCCCGATGGGGCGGCCCCGGCGGAGCCCGAGGCGGAGCCGCCCCAGGACGAGCAGCCCCAGCGCCAGCTCAGCAGCGGCCTGAACAGGTGCATCGTCCTGGCACTGGTGATCGCCATCAGCATGGGCTTCGGACACTTCTACGGTGAGTTCGGGGAAAGCGCACAGGGTCCGCATCTCCTGTAGCAAATGCTGTTTCACTGTGACTCCGATGTTTTTTCTTGTTCTCTGCTAACAACGTAAACCTAAAGATGAAAGAAAGCAACTGCAGCTGTAGTGGTAATACAGGGAGGTCCTTCAGCAGTGCAGCTGTATGTAATATACACTACTTCGTACAGTAATGGCGTAAATAGTAATTTTTCCCGAGTAGCTCTAGTTTTATATGAAAATATGCCTTTCTAAAAAGACACGTGATTCAGTTGGAGATGGGGATATCATTCTCTTTGGATTTGGTGTTGATTAATTGTTAAGGATTTAAACTTTGGCACATCTTTTGAGATTTGTATTAATTTTCACTTGATCCCAATTTTCTTTTATTCTTAGGTAAACCTGAAGGTAAGAGCCTTGAGTGATGTACTGTGGATGCTGTGCTTGCACTCAGATTTACTTTTTAAACCATGCGTGTCTATGTGTACACACACATCCATATATGTATGCATACTTACATTATGAAAATAAAACAATAAATCAAGTCTTCTCAGGAACTGCTGATGAATGTGGGATTATAGGAACAACTAATCCAATCATACAAATACATTTTATGTAGTAGTAACTGGTGTGAAAACTGGTTGGTGAGCATTGTCATGCTCGAGGCATAGAGGAGCACAGTGACCACACCAATCTGTGATAGTGCTTGTGGGGGGTAATTGAGATTTTGGTTGTTAATCACTGTGTTTAGTTTGGTGTTAATGATAAATACTATCTTTTTAAAGAACTTGGAGATCTGTGGATGATAAATACACTTTGAATGTGGACGCAGGGTAATATATTTTTTAAGGAATTCACTTGTTCATTCATTGAATCTGTACTTCTTAATAAAAATTATCATCATTGATGACAGTGATGGCAGCATTTTCAGCAGAAAGAAGGGAACTCTGTGTGGCTTCAGTTTTTGCTTCTTCAGGTGGAAGTTCTTCATGGTTATGTGACAACTTATCTTTCTACCACTAGAAAGGAAGTGCAGTTCTGCTTCCACCCTCCTGTTTTTAGGTTTGGGTTTTTTTCACCACAAACTTGCAGAGAGAAGTCCATCTTCTTAGAGGACTACTTCGTATTTTTGTGGTTCAGCTTGGAATGAATGTTTCCCACAGCACTCTTCTAATGTTAGGCTAATTGTTATGTAAGAGGATTGGAAAGCGTAACTTTTTATAAAATTACTTTTCTTTTTTTGGGTCAATATCAGAGTAGTGTTTTCCTTTTAGCTAGAGCTCTAGGACCCCCTTAAGACTTTCAGAGATGTAGAAAGCAACTAGGGTTAGATTTTAACCAACAACTATATCCTAATCAGTATTAAACTGAGTTGACTGGCTTTATGATGCTCTAGGAAGGAGAACTGAAAGAAGGCAAACTTTTCAGGCGACAGGTGAAGCTTAAATTAGGTAGAAGGTCCTTAGAAGGTCCTTGCCAGAAAAATGTCTCCTTATGGACATTCATATTTTTAATTTTTTTCTTTAATCAGAAACTGCAAGGGGGACTATAGCTATAATGCTAGGGATTTGGGTTGGTTACTTAAAGAATCTGAAGGATACTGTGGCTTACAGTACCAGCTGGAAACACAAACCAATTACTGAGGAATGGCACCTCAGTATGTTCATTTTCAGTGTTGCTAAATGTAATGTTTGCTTACTGTGCCTAAATTAGGATTTTTGATAGGGTAAGAAAGAGAGCTTTAAGTGTTTTTGTGTAATTCAGGTTCTACCTAACATGAACCCTTTATGTTAAATGATGATTTTTCAGATGCAAGCTTTAGATTGTTTGGACTTCCTCAGAAGTATCTATAAAAGATAAATATTAAAACCAAATTTACTGTCAGTATACTTAAATTCATTTATGAAAGGATCTATGCTCTCAAGAAGTGTTTACTAGGACTCTGCAGACTTAAAATCATTGCTGTAAAAATGTTGCCTTCGCTTAGCTGAATTGAACTATTATAGTTCAACTTGGTTGAATATAACAGTCTTTTTTAAGGTCACACTTGACAATAGATAAAAATTAAGAGAGCACAAAACATTCATCAGTGTAAGTGTACTTGTATTATTTCTTCTATTTAAAAACATGTCTCCCCCTGCCTTTAAATACAGAAATAGAGCTCTGATATGGTGCATTGGTTTTGAAAGAAATACCTGAAAATTGCTGTTGCCTTCTTTTCTAGAGTGAATTCAAGAGAATCTTAAAAGCAAATATGTAAAAACTACATCAGTGTTAGGATTTAGAGAATATGTGTTAGGTGAGAAAGTAGCAGTCAAGAAGCTGTTCTTGACAAAAAAAAATTGGTGGCTAGTACAGCAAAGATACCCTGGTTTTCAGAAAAAGTATCTCAGCTTTTGTCTGACAATTGAAAAACAGGACACCTGCTTACTCTGCAGCCTTTGGTTATGGATAAGAAGTACAAGACAGGGCCTGCAATACTTGCTGCTTTGTGAGCAGTGTATAATAATTGTTTTTCTGCATGAAAATTTAAACACTGTGCTAATACCTTCTTATTCATGTAATTCAATTAGCAGTCAAGATTGTAGTTCTGAAGTGGATAATGCATGGACCAATAGTCTCCCTTTTATCCTGGTTGACTTGCATGTTACTAAAAAACTTACAGAGAAGTCACAAACATTCTTTCCTGCATAACTTGTTGATTTGGATCTAACTTATTTCTGTGTAGTTTTCCAAAATTGCTTTATTTGTTGTTAATGAAAAAATGGTGTAAAAGCAAATTTTTGGGTCTGAGAAATGGTTTATCATTGAAAGAAACAATTTTGCTACAGCTAAACAGTTACTGGTAAGGACAGGGCTGAAATGGCAAGGTAAGAATGCTTTTGAATTTGCAGAGAGAATGAAGATGATGTTTAGGTTCCTCTGTTCCTCTAACTGCTTACTCTAAGTCAGTCTATCAAAAGAAACTTTTTTATCTTTGTAGGTACAGTGCAGATCCAGAAACGGCAGCAGCTGGTGACAAAGACACGTGAATTAAAAGATCTGAAAGATGACCTTTACCAGTGCCAACAAGAGCAAGAAGATCAAGTGCACCACAAAGTGGGGGTAGGTGTGAGCTTAGGTGGAAGTCATTGCATAATTCCGTCATTATGTGTGTATTTTGCTCAAAGTGAAATCAATTTCTCACACAAATACATTAAATTTTTGTCTTTAGTAAGTTCTTTCAGAGAACTTTCCCCTGAATTCTTGATAAATGTTGATGTTGACTGAATTTGCTCTCAGAATGTGTTTAAACATACTGGGTTTTATGTCTGTAGTCTAGGAGCTATCTGGACACAGAGACTCTGTTTCCCTGTGATACAGTGCCAGGTTGTCATTAATGAGGACAGCTGAAGTAGGAAATGCTTGTAAAAACATGTTGAACCTACAGGTTTTGTGAATTTGCTTTCTAAAGTATGAATAGTTAAAAAATTTTAAATACTTTAGACATACTTCTGTTTTTTTACTGTTGCATCATTCAGAGAGAAGATCAGGGAGTCCTTTTTTTTTTAGGTTTTCTTTTATGTGTCTTTTAGCAGCATTTGTACATAATTCAGTATGTTCTAGAGCTTGTCAGTGATGCCAACAGACTGGGGAGCTGTTAGTATATAGTTACAAGAACAGGTATTTTCAGGTTTGGTTCAAAATCAGTTTGTGAATTTCTGCCCCAATAGCTAAATGCGTTTGCTTCTGCTAATTTTTTTGGTAATCTGTAAATCCAGTTTGCTGAACATAAATCAACAGCAAAGATGCATTTTGATTTCCTTTTAAGATGTTAGAGTTCATATACCCAACTGACTATCCTTTAGCTAGTTAAACCAATACAAGTGAGGGGTGATGACCTCTGGCTGGCTGGGAGAGTTTCTCACATGGTCTTTGTTGCCAAGAAAGTGTGTGATAAACAAACCCAACTGAGATAAACAAACCAGCTCTATTTTTGCATCTTGTTGTGCATGTTTCACTGCATCCAAAATGACAAGTAAGCTCTGTTTGGGCTACTTTGGTTTTTCATCTTTCTAGCTAAAATTGTAACAATTCTCATTGTAGTATTTCTGCTTGTTTACTTTTTGTTTCTTTTAGTCACTCAAGGGAGATCTTGCCACATGTTTGACCTTTACTGAGGTGGAGAAGAAATCCTTTGATTCTCAAAAAAAAAGTCTTGCTGCAGAAAATCAGCACCTAAGAGAATCTCTAGAGAAGGAAGAAAAAGCTTTGGCCTCACTTCAGGAAGAATTAAGGAAGCTAAGACAACAAATTAGAAACTTAGAAGATAAAGGTAGTAGCACTGAATCTATTGTAATAGAAAATCAGAAACTAAGGGAGCATTTGGAAGAGGAAAAGCAAAGGAACAGCAATTTTCTCAGGCAAAAGGAAACACTCTTTGCAGAGGCACAGATGCTAAGGCGAGAACTGGACAAAGAACGTCATGTTACAGAAGCTCTGAAAAAAGAACTAGAACAGTTAAGTTCTCGTCAAACACCTGACAGTGCTGCTGATGATGAGACATTAAGAGAAAATCAAGAAATAGAAACTCTGCGAGGAAGACTGGCAGAACTAGAAAAAAAACTGAACTTTGAGCAACAACGCTCTGACTTATGGGAGAAGCTGTATGTTGAAGCAAAAGACCAATCTGAAAAACAAGAAATTAATGAAAATGGACAAAAGAAAGGTGCTAAAGGGCAAAGTAAGAGTAGAAAGAAATCAAAGGAGACATTTTTTGGCTCAGTTAAAGAAACTTTTGATGCTATGAAAAATTCCACAAAAGAGTTTGTAAGACACCATAAAGAAAAGATTAAGCAGGCTAAAGAAGCAGTGAAAGAAAACTTGAAAAAATTCTCTGATTCTGTAAAGTCTACATTCAGACACTTCAAAGATACCACAAAAAACATTTTCGATGAAAAAGAGAAGTCATCAAGCGATAAAAGATACGAGGCAAACAAGAAAGCTCGAACTTTTTACCGAGACCATAACTCCTATGAGAATCTGAAGCACATGCATTACAGGGGACCTCACATGCCAAAAGAATCCAGAAGTGGAAGGAGACATCATTTTACAACATTTGAAAAAGATTCAGTTACCCAGAAATGTCTCAATGATCATTTGTGCAATAGAAAACATCAGTTTGCCGTCAAGGGCTGCTCTGGTATTTTTGAATGTGCTCATCAAGAATTCATTAGTCTCTTTAACAGAGTTTCGGATCCCATCAGGGTGGATGAATTTAATCGGCTAATGAGAAAGTATTTGCAGCAAGTTGTACATAACTTTCATCACTGGAGAGAACTAGAAAATTTCATCAATAAGTTTTTTCATAATGGATTGTTTATACATGACCAGATGCTGTTCACTGATTTTGTTAATGATGTCAAGGATTACCTGGAAGATATGAAGGAATACCAAAGTAATAATGAGAAGGTTTTTGAGGATTTGGACAAATACGTCTACAGATACTACTTCCATTATGATAATTCACCCCAGTACGGACCCAGGTTTGTTTCCATGTTTCCTGTACTTGATAACACAAAGAAGTGTTTTTTGTAAAGATAACTAATGTCATTGTTGTAATGGATGGTCTTTGAGCAGGTATGTGTATGTGTGTGTATACGTATACATACACACATATGCTAGAAGACTTTCTGAAGGACTTAGTGGAAATATTAGATTATGTTATATGAAGTGGATCTGTAGAACCTTTATATAAATTTTGTGTGTGTGCATAGCACAATCTGATGTTTCTGCTGGGTTCTTTAGAAAACTGTAACTGCCAGTAGGATTTCTTTAGACCAAACAGCTCTGATTGCGCATCTGATGGAATAAGGAACTGTCTTGGAGCATTAATTGGGGCTTCCTTTTTGTCCTTTGCTGAATGATGTTTTTGAGTATATTTAAGGTGTCTCCGAGTCCTGTTCTGGCAGATACATTTCACTACTCTCCTGTAGATTAGTGTAATGCTGGGTTAGTCTGTATGCCCAGAGCAGAGCTCATCACACAGCAGGCAGATACATTTCACTACTCTCCTGTAGATTAGTGTAATGCTGGGTTAGTCTGTATGCCCAGAGCAGAGCTCATCACACAGCAGGCTTTAGTTCAGATCCTGACCCTGACTAAGTTTTGTTCAGACTTGCTCACAATGGCCCTTGGCATCAATTGTTTCCTACATTCCTTTCCTGGATCTAAAGGTGTTCCCAGGGCTTTACAAATTTACACTTGTTTTATTTACATTTCATGTACTTTACTGCAGCTGGAAGTCTGAACTATTAACTACTTTGGGGTTACTAAGTATTATGTGAGGTAGCACTTTCTCCTGTTGAAAGCTGAACCATGAGGGTGACAGTCCTATTATCAGCTACCCAGTTAATGTGGTTTTGGCAAACACATAAGGTTTATGATTTTATTTATAGTCCATCTTCCTGATTTATTATCAAATGAACTTTATTTTTAAATTAAATACCTAATTTGTGAGAATTTCAGTTTGCAGCAAAACAATTCCAAATTCTTTTACTGATACTGTTATACAGAAGCTTGATACCAGCTGCATTACTATTTTTAGAAAACATTTATTTTATATATACCATCTTATTGATGATTTAAACAAACAAATGCCTCCCCCATTTTTCTTACAAGCTAAAGGACTACTTACTAGTAATTTTGTTTTCAATGAACCTCAGCATAATAAAAGCTGTACTTGAAAATGTAATTGTGTTACAAAATACTTTTAGTAGTAATAAGCTTTTGTTTACTCCTTGCAGTCGACCTAAAAGACCTTTTACTCAAACTGAAAATTCCAGACATGAAAAACAAGCTCAGAAGTACCAACACCGTAATAAAAGAGAAGGTAAATGGTATAAACATGGTCGCACTAATGGAAGACACATGGCAAATCTTGAAATAGAATTGGGGCAACTACCCTTCGATCCAAAATATTGAGTAATTTATTGTAAAAATTAAGATTAAAATTCACATTCTCTCTGGAAACTAATTGTTTTTCAACAAAGCAGCAAAATGCAAGGGGTTTTTTTTTCTGATTAATTTGATTTTTACACATTTTTGTTAACAGGCAGAAGTCAGGCTTTCTGATTTGCATATTCTGTACCATTGCTTTAACTGTTCTTTGGAAGTAAAGATAGTTTGGGTGCCAGCAGTATTGTTGCAGAAACTAGGCATGCCCTGACCTGTGTATGAAAAAATGCTTAATTGCATTTCATTAGTGTAGTTAAAGCTTGAGCCATGCATAATGTACCAACTACTAACTCTAATATTTGATATACTAACTTCATCTCATCCTTCAAAAAAATAGATCAACATTTTGGTAATGTATTTGTTAGTGTTTTGTAATCTTATATTTGCTTCCTGTCTTTGGGGGGGTTCAAGAGCCTGTTGAATTGTGAAGAATTTGCTGTGCTGCATTCTAATCAGCGTGCTGATTTAAACACTTGAAATGTCTTGCATATCTGCATATTGTAGAAGAAAAATAAAATAGACATTGTGGGTAAAAGTCTTTATTTATAAAAGAAACTCAGCTTAGCTGTACAATCCTATAAAAATGGTCCAGTCTTGTCTGTATTTTATTGCTTAAGTATTCACATGGTAATTTTGGTCTTCCCAATCTTTTCTAGTATTGTAAGGTCGGTCAGCAACCCCACCCTGCCCTACTGTGACTGAAGCTGCCTTCAGGAGGAGGTTTATGTGTTTGTAGGCAGCCACTGGCTGCCTCAGTGGACTTCCCATTGACTTCCCCAGTTTCAGACTCACTGCTTTCTCCTTTCTGCAGTATGAGGTGTAAGCATAGCTACTGCTATGCAAAACTGATCTCATTAGATCCAAAGTTTAGCCTGATCTTCTGGGATAATTAATTTCAGTTTTTCTCCTGTAGATGGAGATGTGGCTTCCAACTCGTCCTTGAGGTACATGAGTATGAAAGACAGTGGCTGTTTTCTCATAGCCCCTTAAAGCTAGAAATGATGATATTTCCTGCAAATGAACATACATTAATTTCCACAGTAAGAAAACACAGCTGGGAGCATAAGAATAGTGTTCCAAAGTCTCTCAACAACCATGAGTTCAACTGTCCCTGGGAAGCTTTATCCTTTATTTTAGAAAAGCCTGATAGAAAAAGAAGTATCTATCCTGTTTGATCCTGTCTGGAGCAGATATTCACCAGCCACTGTTGTTTGAGTGCATGGACTTCATTAAAAATATGAGGGGTTAAAAGGTACTGTGACTGCAGGTGTTTTTACTTTTCATTGTTGCTTACTTAAAAATGCAGTTTCTGGGAACAGATGGCACATTTGTTTTAACATGGATTGAGAAGAATTCCATAACACATTACTTTGTGGCCTGTAGAATTTGCATAGAGGAGAGGGCATACATGAACACTAAATATATAGCAGTGAAATGATATCAATCTTATAAAAGGCTAGAGAGATCAATTTTAATATAAGCTACTTTTTAAAAAGTTGTGAACAACAATTTTCAAAAATTTTAACTTTAACTCTTCCCTAATATATTTTGTAACTTATTTTCAGAAGTAGTTTGTTTCATCTTGCAGTTACCATACCTGTTCTAGCACATTGAAGAGGATCAAGTGACTGGGTAATAACGTGTCATTGTAAAACTCCTTATTCAGCCAGCCAAGTGGGTTAGAGTAAAACACATCTGCTTCATCAACATAGCTTGCATTGCCAGTTAGGTTTGGGGGACACTGAAGGAATCTCATTTTTAGAGGACAGTGAACATGACTAGGGAGAAAAACAAAAACACATTTCATGATAAACTGACCAGAATCAGAGATGTGAAATGACTCATCACTTCAAAAGACACTTCAGTCAAAACAAAAATAAATTAGATTTTTTTTCCTCAGAGTAGTATTTTCTTCCCTTCAATACGTCATATGAAAGCAAAGTAGAGCAAGCAGACTCAGCTCCAAACTGCTGGGACTGTGTTGTTAGCAGTTAAGAGAAAATACATTTATCTTAATAAAAATACCATTTACACAACATCGCTTTCTTAAAAAGGTACTTTTCCATATCAGCTTAACTATTTATATCTGCTTTAACATTTTGTTTACTTGCCAGGATCTACTAAAAACCTTTTGCAATGACCTAAGTCACTGTTGTAATGACATTTCTTCACTGCCTAGCAGCAGAAGTAAAATTAATACATTTTGATTGTAACAATTAGTGTTTCATTTTGCTAAAAATGTTATCATAATGAAGAAGTGTGACATACTTAGTGAAGTCATTAGACTTACTGCATATCCTCATATAAAAAAAAAAGGAGTAAAGCTTAGATGTTGAATTTTATTCTGTGGTATAAGCATTTGGCTTATGGCCCCTATTCACTCTGTATTAACTGTATGAAAAATCAAAACTCTTCCTGTATACATTTATATGTCTCAATTTATTAAGCCCTGGTAAAAAGAAATCTTGATTTCTGATTAAGAGTTTGGATTTTAATGTAGTGCACTGTTGACACTTTTAATACCTGTAAAATGGGGTCGAGTGGCATGGCATCAGGATGAAGACAAAAGCTTGTGACTGCTGAGAGTGATTGCAGAGCTGCTGGATGTGACTCATAACATCCAGAGTGCCTCGCTGGTGAACCAAGCCTGTGTACAGGGCTGGGACTAAATTGGATAACAGCAGGAAACTTGCTGCAGTTTTCTTCCATGCTTTCAGGTGTTTCAAAGAATATCCTGTAGAAACATTTAGTAAGTTTGGGAGATAAACAATTCCCACATTTTTGAAAGTACCCTAATACAGTGGCAAACCATTGCTCAGTCAATAACATTACTTTGCTTTGAGATACTTTACTACAGCGTTCTTTCAGTCTTTACTCTTTGAATGGAAATTCAAATGCTTTGAATTTCAAATGCTTTGCTCTTTTAATTCTTGGATTTGACAGAGTAAATCTTAAGCCCTGAAAGCCCTGTCTACCTGTCTCCTGAAATACAATTTCAAAACCAGTGCTTTGTCTCTTTAAATTTAATTTATTGTAGTGAAAAACTGTCCATTCAATAGTTTGGATGAATGATATATGGCAACTTACTGATGTGTTCTGATTCATGCAAGTCCACGTAGAACCAGAATAAATGGTAACTACATCTGTATGGCTGTGCTATTCTTTTTCTCCAAAATGCTGAAAATGACAGCATTCCTTTATTGTTATTAAATTTTGAGCTTCTGTCCTTGGAAAAGCATACTACTTAATTTTTTTTCCCCCATCTTCAATCACTGCCCCTTTTCACCACTTTGCTTGAAGAAGCTAATAATGGGAAAAGGCACATAATTGTCATGTTTTTGCAGGAATACTTTTATCCATACTAAGGATTCTTTATCTGTACTAGAGTGACTTGCTCTCCCTCATCTTTTTTCTTTCTCTTTTTAACTAGCTGTAAGAAAAGGCTAGGCTATTTCTAAGAATTCTTTATCAAATAACTACACTGACCATTAACAGTCTCTCTCTGGGTAAAAATTATATCCAGATAAAGTTGCAAGACATTTGAAAACAATGCTTACCACAAAAAATCATGCAGAATGGCAGTACTGGATAGATGAACCTGAATTCCTTATGGCTCAGTGTGCTGTAATAAAACATACAGTAGTACAGCAAGAAAGTTAAATGCTTCAGTTCTGTTGACAAAATGTGTTTTAGAGAACAGAGGACTGGAAGAGCATGTGCATGAATTAAGAAGCTTTTGGTTTTGAAGCAGTTAAGAGTAAAAATCCAAATTGTCACTTTTGAAGAACATAATAAGTACATTCGAATGAAGATGATTTGGTCAGTTTAAACCCAGCACTGTTAAAAATTCCTGGCTACTACAATGACGTCGTCTGATTCTTTGACAACTAGATGTAATTTAGCCAGTACTTCACCAATCTGTTTTCTGTAATAACAGACACAATAAATAGTGTGGATGAAAAGCTAAGATTCAAGTGCCCATTTGTACCTAGCAAATTAACAGTCACCCCTGCTAATACAAAAATACACGATTTCCCATGACAGCTTTTTGGGCTTTTTTGGGAATTACTGCAACTCTTATGTCTTGGGAATCAAAGGGGTTCTTACAAAACTACGGGAGGTAAGAAAGTTCTAAAGCCAATTCAGCTACTTCCAGTTTTGAGTTGGAAAGAAGAAATTGCATTTCTGGTCTTGCTACTGTTTTGCTGTAGTCTATTACTACGATAGTATAAAAGCATTTATTGCTTAGTATTTACCTACTTGCTCTATTTTTTCATGTCTGAAAGTGTGTCTCCTATTTAATCTACAGTTAATTCTGATGCTTTAGAAAAAAACGTACCTTTTCTTATACTTTTGAGCTTACAGAGAGAAATACAGCCTTATGATAGTTAAGTGCTGTGTACAAACCTGTGAACAGAGTAAGTTTTAGAGGTCTAAGATTCTCTCATCTTACTGGGATTGTATTAAAGAACTAAATGAAATGGTGTTTTCATTAACAGGCATCTAGTGAACTCAGTTTTCTAACTAGTTCTATTTTTGTTTAAACACCTGCTGGGTGATTGAGTGTTGGTTTTGGGATTTTTAAAATTTCATTTCATGATGAATTATTTTATTCTTTAAAAGTCTAATCAATTCTAAAGATGCATGTTGTTGACAATACAAGAAGCAGTATTACACAAAATTCTAGAGCCAGTTTTATAACGGATTGCATTTCTTGGAATGTTTGAACAGTTTAAAGTTTTCTATCACTTAACCTGATTACTACGCTGCTTTGTTCTGGAGAGGACAGGAGCTTTGCAAAGAACAAAAGCAGTGAGAGGCAGCAGATCCATTCAGGAGAAATTACCTGTACACCAGCACTGTCCAGATCACTGCCAGCAGAAGGACGCGGTACCTCCTTGGTGCCAGTGCACAGCCGTGAATAAAGAATGGCAGGTGGGGACCCAGGACAACTGGGAGTCCCTGAGTGAAGTACCAGTGCCAAGGGTGAGAGCCATAAAATGTTCCCAAATTCTGTAGCACGTTGAATTTCAAGAAGTTCAGCTGAACCAGTACCCACTGGGAGATAGGGGGGAGTTAAACACAAACCCAAAGTCAAACCCAACAGCTACATTGAATTACACAGTCATCACTGGCCCTATATAATACATTTTCACTCCTATTTCAGGTTGTTTTTTTTTACTAAGACTCAGCATGGACTTCCTATATTTAGCAATTAATCACAGAAGTGTGTAAGTCCATCATTTGAAATACCTGAGAAGTCAGTGTTCAAGGGTTTGTGGCTTAAGATTTATTGAGAGATCATAGGCCAGACACTGTCACAGAAACAAGAGAAGTCAGAGAAATCTGAAATATCCATCAAGGCTAAAATACTAAACCCCAACCTTCTTCTTATAAGTCAAATTTAAAACAGCTTACCTCACCAAAAAACACACGGTCAATTATTAAAGAGGTTCCTACTGTGACCAATCTGCAAAAATGGAAAGTTTGTTGCACTGATATTGCCTGAATTGCTTTTGTATCTTCTCCAGCCATCAAAACTCTTGATTCCTAGTATTTCTGAGATTATCCATACTCGTGGCCATTTTACAGTGGCCACTTGCCATCACCTGGCATCCTTGGCACAATCCCAGATTAAGCTGGAATGCTGCTTATGTCTCACTCTCATGAAATCTTTCCTGGTGCTTTTTTGCAGCATATACAACAGTTTAAAGGAAACATGCCCCTTCCTTAAGCTTTTGCAAAAGGACTCTATTTGTTCTCTTTTTTATTTACATAATATCAGGTTTTTTGGCTTATCTGCCTTTGCAGTGGTAAAACCAATCTTAAGATGTAGCTGTGCACAGTCCCAGTTTAAATTGAGAAAGAACTTACCCAACTGGAATGCAGTTGTGTAGGATAAGGTCTGCTTTCCTCTGTTCTTGCAAAAAATGACTGAAGACCAAAGGTATCCACGGGATAACAGCAGTGGGACGAATAACAATTGCAAGTGCAACTAAAGCTAAATACTTAAAACTAGAAGGAAGAAACATAAAAAACCCAGCAGCTTATCAAAAGGTCTGGTCAATTATTTTGCAGACAGTGACATTTCAACAACTGTCATGTCTCTGGCCAAAAGTTTTTCATACTGCAGGTAACTTTGACTCCCTGAGTGCAGATACTCTCTCTTCCAGCTTAGAAGGCTGGAACTCTAGAATTGCTTTGTTACAATGGAGTTGCTAATAGAGGTACCTACTTTAAAACAGCAAGTGATAAAGAAAATTGTGACCACAAATTCACCTATATCTGACCCCAAAAAGCTTTTATTATCTTTTCCCAAGTTACTGTATATTCCATTGTTTTAAAGTTTAAAATAAAGCTTCCCATAAAGTCACACTTTGCAAAAGGAAAGAGCAGAATAGCTAATCTTACATACCAGGTATAACATAATCTTAAAAAAATATTTAGAGGAAATACTACAGTGTTCCTTCCATGTGACAGAACTCTTGCTACATGAATGAGGGGGCTTTATTTGCCTTAGATGTTAAGAAAAAAGCTAGCATTTTAAACAGTATCAGTAGATTGGTGTCATCCCAAACCAAAAATCATCAGTACTGTTAGGAGAAAATTTCTCACCTGTTCCCCATCTTGGAGCCTTTTATTGGGTAGTAGGAAAGAGCAAAAATGGTAAGAATAGTCTCCATGGTGTTTGTTAGAGTTCTGGTACAGGAATACCATGTAAACCAGGAACAGAATTGGCAGAAGAACTGAAAATAATTATGAACACATTAAAACAAGTTCACCTAAATGAAGGTGGTAATTCTTCAAGGTGTGACGTATCATTTTGCACTTATTTACAATGCAAAACCAGTATTTATTAGCATGCATAATTTTTTAAAGGCTGTGACTCACCACAAACTTTGCTGTTTCTGAATTTTCAAGGTGTTGCACTAATGAGTAAAGCTTCACATCAGCAAAAGCAGCCAGCACTGCCTGTGCAAGCCTAGGGACCCAGATCTGTGTAGAGAAGAGAAAACTGTACTTGCAACAAACCAGGTTAAATTCCAAGTTTTAAGAGAGGGCTGAATTAATGAATGAATGTTCAAGTATGAAAATAGTGAATTGGTGAATATTCTCTATAGTAAGAATATTCATGATTTTAAAAATGAAATAGTAAGGGCCTTGGGTAAGGATAGTGTTTCTGCCAAAATAGAGAATGTCTGAAGTTCAACTGAAAGTGTTCAGAGATAGAAAGTAGAATTTGCTTTCCATCTCCAATAGAAATCAAAAGGGGCTGTTAGTTAGTTCTTGTGGGTTGAGTGCAAATACACATTGCTAAACACTTTGGAAAACTGAACTACTGTGCAATTACAATGTAGTGGCAAACACAATCAGTATGAAAATCCAAGAGATTGACGGAAACCAAGAATAATCCTCTGCACTTGCAGGCATCAGTGCTGTGACTGGAAATCTGTGAATGAGTTCTGCCTCCATGGGAAGTCAGTGGGGTCTCTGTGCTCACACATCTCTAACTGCCAGACTCAAGGCTTTGCATTTTACTTGGACAATGATAAAAATATACTGTGTTTAAATATAATACTTTAAAATTGAATTTTAGTAGCAGATGCACATTTTTTGATTATACTCACCAGCAGCTGAACATTATCCTTAGCCAGCAGCTGTAATGCTTTGTACATGCTTGCAAAGATCAGTGGGTACGAGTAGCCCCTTAACCTACTTGTCCATTCCCAAGTCAGGTAACCATAATTATGAATATTAAGGACAGATCATGACCAACTGAAAAGAAAAGTTTCACCCGAGCCATTCGGGTCGAGACCTTCTGTCCCCTTGGGCCAGAGCGGTAGGGTGTTTGTTGCTGTCAAGCCAACACCTTATTGCCGAGGAAAGCCGTGCCCGAGCGCTCCCCCGCCCACGGCACCGCGGGGAGCGATGAGAAGGCGCGGGGGCCGCGGCAGGCGAAGGATATTCGAAGACCATGCGATGGGCCACCTCCAGCGACTGCCAGTACTCGTCCGGGACGAAGGTGGTCTGGACGAGGAAGCAATTGAGCGTCCGCAGCGCCAGGGCGAGCGCCAGCAGCGGCGTGGGCGCGGCTGCACCTGCGGGGCAAGGCTGGTCCGTCACGGGCCCCTCGGGGGCCGCCCCCAGCCCTGCCCCTCCCCGCCCGGCCCGGCCCCGCTTACCGGCGCCTCGCTGCGTG
>VZRH01002696.1:209523-236804 GCA_013397555.1 Urocynchramus pylzowi | reverse complement strand
TTTTTTTTTTTTTTTTTTGTTGTTGTTGTTGTTTCTGGAAGGATATTGGTGAGAGGAAAGCAAAATAAAATAGTCTTTTATATGGAATTTATCTCCTCCTTTCAGGTCCTTTTAGTTCTGTCCTGAAGTACTGGCATGTTACTGCAGAGCAGGGGCAGATGACACTGATGTTAGGCACAGCTCTTGGCTTTGGAAACAGGGATGTTTTCTGTAGCATTATCTGAAATGGGCTGTTACTAGATCCAATTCTTCTACTGTTCCTCTCTCCAGTGGCAGATGTCTTTATTTCTGCTGGCAGGTAACAATCCAGCATTTTTCTTATGGAAGAAGCATCTGCTACAGGACACTTTGGACACCTGCAACTTTTCTCAAGGGTATGGAGTGTGTGAAGGCAAATATTCTGATGCTTATACTGAAGAATGCTCCACACTGTGTTTAACTCCTCAAATTTCCTCCTAAATTCCTAGGCCTGTAAATAATAGAAGAGTTTTACAAGTAAACCATTCAGGTCACCTTGTTCATAAAACTTGTAAAAACGTTGGAAATATTGAAATAAGTGAGTAGACAGGTATTCCTTGGTAGAGCTGGAGCTTCAAAACTACATTACACAGTTTCAGTAATTTTGATCCCCTACATAAACTAAGAAATTGTCCAACCTCTTACAACTCCCTAGGACTGGGGTAGCAGTGGGAGGAAGGCTCACCTTGGGCTGCCTGCATTGGTTCCTGTTCCAGCTGTTGCTGCTTGGTTTGTGTGTGCTTCCTGCCACCCCAGCAGGGCTGCCTCAGCTGCCTCTGCAGCATTTGCTGAGAGGCTGCAAACGTGTTTGTTTAAAAACAGAGACTATAAATAACCAAACATTGATGTCCTCCCAGTTTATAACTCTCCAGTTTGAAATCAACATAACTTCACCCTCAAAAAGAAAGCTTTATTTCGGCTGTACCTTTCTGGCGAAGTCTTACTGTTTCAGATAAAACCCTTGCCTGGTAGGGAGGAAGGAAGAATTAGTTGGTGTTCCTCACACCAAGTTGGTGAGAGACAAGTTGAGCAGCCTCGTTTCATCCTGAAATAAAATGCTGAAGTCTGGCGATTATTTATTAATTGTTTTCCCATTAAAGATGGCAAACATCTGACTGTATGGAAGAGTTTGAACTCCATTTACATTGAGAGAGATTGAGGTTGAGGCTTCCAGACAGTTTGTGCTTAGTGTGTGTAGTCACCCTCTAGGGCTGTTTGCAACATGGCAGAAGAATTGCTGCTTTGTCTGTCAACACTTCTTATCCTGTTCCTCCTTCTGCACTCTGGAGCAGTTACCAGACATTCTAGTGTGCTTGTGGTCTGAATATTTCTTCACAGTTAAGCAAGTGTGCTGGTATTGATCAGGGGAGCAAGCAGTTAAAGACTAAAAATGTGCATGTTGCTGAAAATCAAACACAATTCTGCTTTTTAATTGCATATGGGAGCAAGAAAGGGCCTTTTATATTCCTCTAAAACTAATGAAATTTTCAGAAGAAAATTTTGGATTGAGCCAAGAATGGGTGGAGTTTGGAAAAAATTACAACCTGTAACTAAATATCAAAGAAATGGATTTTAGTTAATGCTGGAAAAATGCTAAGGCAGGGCATGAAAAAGTGTTCTAGCTCTGTATAATAGAACTTAGATGTTCACCAGGGCAAGGAAAGATAAAAAAAATGCCTTGATTCACATGAAAAGAGGCAAGATAGTTGAGCACTGAAACAAGTGAGAATTAAGAAGCTTGTGGAGCTGTCTTTGTTACTAGTAGATGCGTCCATATGTTAAATATTTGTAGCAGCCTGTCTGCAGCACTTCTTAAATTATAAGATTGGAGACTAGTCTGGGACAACACCTTAATTTCCTTTCTTTGCTGCTCTTGAAGCAGCTTGAGGAAAGAAACTGAGACAAGAAAGGATTGTGCAAGGACACTTGTCTGTAAAAGCTCACATCAGCTAAATCTTACATGGTGAGTGCAAAACTTGCTTTGTCCACAGCTTTCAGTGCTCTCCTTTGAGCATCTGTAATGTCAGGGTGTCTGAGAGGGGACGAGGCCTTGTGGGGCTGCAGGGGCTCTGAAGTTCCTGTCTCATCCCTTGGGCCCAGTGCAGGGCCCTCCATGCAGTGAGTGCCTCAGTGCAGACACTGGTATTGATATTGGGGCAGACCTGTGAATTCTGCCTCTTGGGGGCCTGTGTTAACAAGCCCTTGTGAACGGACTCATTGAAGAGTTGGTTTACATGTTAAATCAGTAACTTTATTTTCTTGAAGTTATTTAAATGTTTAAAATGTCTGCATGTGTCTCTTAGGACTGTGCAGGGACAGGAGCTTGTAGGTTTAGTGTCTGTGTTTCAGAAAGTTTCTGGCAACATCCCCACTCTGATCTCTTCTTGGAGCTTGTTGCCATCAGAAGTGGCTCAGAAGAAAGGACTGGACACAGATGCCTTCAAAGCCCTATGGTACAGCTGCCACTGTCCTCCCAAATCTTTCCAGCTCCTTCTCACATGGTCTCTCTCCGGTGTCTTTGTCAGTTTTGTAATCAGTAACTTTTTCTGCTCTCTGTAAAGGTGGGAAATAAAACCAGTTTGGGCAAAGTTGGTGCTTGCTGTATTTCAATATAGTAGACTACTGTGTTTGCTGTATTTTTTATTTTTTTTTTNTTTTTTTTTTTTTTGTATACTTAGGAAAAGTCGTGCTCACACATTGCAACTTCCTCTCCCTAAGACAAGGAGGAGGGTCAGTAGTTTATGCAAAGGCTCAAGGTGTATTACCTGGTTTAGGGAGATCTAGTTTGCTAATTTGCTTACTTTTAAAAGGGGGAAAAGAGATCACTTGATCGGTCAGCAAGACCACATGAGAAGCAGCTGAATGTAATTAGGTGGGGAGGGTGGTTGTTGTAATTAGATGGGGCTGGCAGCTTCCCATGCCCTGTGAATGTTAGAGCTATTAGTCTGAACTACACTATTTTAGTTTTATTTCTTTCTCTGCTGTTGCTTCCTGTAGATGAGAAATTACTCTTTTTGCATGACTATGGTATTCAAGAGATCTGACCTGGGTCAGGAAACTTGTCACTGAAGCACATTTGGAAACTACAGATCCATTCACAGCTATTAAACATCGGTATGTAAACACTTTCTCTTTTCTGTTTTATTTTCAGAAGATTTATTACATTGTTTTCCTTGAGCTGACTGTGCCATCTGTTCTTCTGTTCAGAGTTTTGAAACACTGTTGCTGCACTTTAACAAGCTGCCTGGAATACTCTGATTTTGAGAGTTCAGCATTGCTGCACCCTCCTGTTCTAGAGGGAAAAGTAAATCTGGGGAGTACTTAGTTTATGTAATGCAGGCTTTGGGGTTAAATGACAAAACTGCAGCTCTTTTGTATGTATTTAGTCATTGCTTTTCATAAATAAATCAGTCAGACTTAAATGCAAACCAGGGTAAGTTTATTAACAAAATAAATACAATTACTGCATTGCAGTGAGCAATGTCTGGATTCAGGAGCCATAAGATGCCTGTTCTGGTCCCAAGGCATCAGCCTACATTGTCTTCTGTGGCAAACTTGTCAAAACTTGTTCTGCAGTTGGAAGGTGCAATTAGACCCTGATAGTAAGGTGTGCTGTGCAAATAACAGTTAAAATACTGAACAAAGTAACTTAGTATTTTTAAACGTTGCAGTGCTTGAACTTCTTTCCCTTCTGTTTCTTTCTGTGTCTCCATTAGCATTTAAAGATAAATTACACTGAATAAAACAGTCCTTTAGAATGGCAGGGTTTTTAACTGAATTCTGCACCAACATGTTTGTTATTCTGCACCAACATGTTTGTTATCATGTTTGCTAAAGGGATGATAAAAGGCATGAACATAGTGTGTTGCACAGGCTGTTATTTTTAATTACAAAAAAACCCAACTGAATAGCAAGGAACCATGAGAGCTCATCTAGTTCACATTCCTTGTTCAATCATATAGTAATGACTTGAATCTTAAAATTAATTATCATAAAAGCACTAGGAAGGTGAGCTGTTATTACTGTGTTTTGTATCTCCTTTGGAAGAAACTCAAAATATATGTACCCATCTGACTAAGTCACGCGATACCACTATAAGCATGATTTTGTAATCAAACATCCTTTCTAGGCATGTGTTTACCAGCATTTTTCTAATCATGAACCAAAACTCCAGTTTTTGTAGACTGCAAATAACCAAGGAGGAGTTGTTCAGAGAACAGAAAACAGTATTCTTCTCCACTTCTGGGGAGGTCACAAGGCTTTCTCAGGGTTTGATGTCTAGCATAGAATGTCTTAAGATGATTTTTCTCCTCCAGATCATCACCAGCTGACTTATGTTTATGACAGAGAAGTGAGAAATTAATAAATGTAGTTCAATGAATATATTTTCTTACTGTTTCCTTATAAACATCCCCAGTGTATGAAAAGTTTATATCAAATAACTGGGAAAATGTATTTTGTAAACATTGATGCTTGGCTTACTGTTTTTGTTTTTCCTATGTGTGTGGATGGATTGGTTGTTGTAGCTGCTTCACTATAATTTACTGTTATATAATACTTTCATTTATTGCACTACAAGTGAATTTTGAATGTGTTACAGAAACTATTTCTAGCGCATTTTAATGCAGTGATTTCTAATAGCGTAAATTATTTGAGGATTGAATTTTGATAATTTTGGAATTCTTTTGTACACTGCAAAACAATATGCTAGCATTTGGTGCTGTCATCCTTTCCCTCACCATATTCTTGCTGGATTTCAGTATATTTGCATGTTTCCAACATGTCTTTCATTTATAACACTATCTTAAACAAAATAGCCTTAGTAATTAAGCCTGGTGAAGACAAACTGGGAATCTAATTCAGCTGAGCTTCTTTAAGCATGTCACTAACAATGGCATTAAAGAGAAATTGCAATTTTTTTTCCTTAAGAAAAAAGTAGAAAAAAAGACCAACAAAAATTCTGAAACTATAGAAAACTTATAGTGACCTCAAAAAATCTTAAAACCAGTTAATGGAAAAAGATCGGGAAGTATCCTAGTAGAAGGAGAGAAATAAGCTCTAGACAATGGGAAGGAGAAAAAGGAGTAACTTTTATTTGGTCTTCTAAAATGTTTTACTTCATAACTAAGAAACAGTGTAGTTCCTGCTTCTGAATTTGTTTAAACACTGTGTCATAGGGATAAAATTTCTTTTAAAAAAAATCTGTTTTGATACATTGTGATGCAACTGGGATCTTGGTGAGGCAATTCTCTGGGAGTGAGTGGGTTAGTTAGCACAGCTCCACTGTAGGCACTGCAGCTGTACTGATTAATGTTAACTGAGATTTTCTTTTTTCACATACTTAATTTATTTTTACTGAAATCTCATTATTGGATTCTTAGCTTCTTCTATAGTAAATCTCATGCACTGATTTAAATCAAAACAAATGCTGCAAGCCAAAGACAGTCTTTTAGCAGAAGATGAAACACGAGCACCTACTTTAATGAGACTTTTCATACAGAAACTCTTGTGGGACAGTGCCATTACATACTCCCATTTTCTTGTGGCTTGTGCTCAGAAGGGCATAGCTGAATAGATTCTTTCCTATTATTTACCCTTTGTATTCCATTCTTCATTTCAGAGGTTTTATGCCTTTCTCAGTTATGGTGTAGAATTGTTCTATGAAGTTGATTTGGCAGTTTGTGTGAGATTTTTTGAGTTCCTCACAAGCATACAATATTTCTATTTGGTGTCTCACCAAGACAACACAGTCTGTGTGCTCTGTGGTGTGATAACTGCATACACATTTCCCTGACACAGTTTTCAACAGGAAACTTGCACTGCTTGGATCAGTTAGAGCATTCTGACTGGCAATTTATTTTCATAGAAAAGCTTTGTATATTTTTTCTGGAACTTGGGTTATAGAGGTGGTTATTCTGTAAGCTCAGTACTGCTAAGCCATTTATTAGCTATAAACAGAACCATTCTGAATTTTAATTGAAGACTTCTAAGGATAGAGGTATGGAATTGCCTGTTACTGTCAGTCAGTTCATGTGAAACTTGAGGATGCTTTGTGTATATGAAATGTTGTGAAAGAATTCTTTAGGAAGGCACCTACAGCATGAAAAGCTGGCAACAGCTGCCAGGTTTCAGGTGAGGTTTTACTCTACAGCCATCTTGGGGCCCTCCCTCCATCTGGGAATAACTAAAAGGAAAGGTATGGGTAAACTGTGGCATTCGATTTGTGCTGCTTTTTGCTTTCCTTGCTCAGATATTCTTATATAACACAAATTAGCGTAAGAAATTCTGGTTTGCTGTGCTGTTTATCTCAGGAGTCTTTGCTGTGTATCAGGATTTAACTAGAATTCATGCTGTATTATGGGATTCTGGTCTGAGCAGTGAGATAAATATTGTTGGCAATGTTTATTATTATTGGCAAGTTGAAAACCAGCAGGCTTTTTGAATGGAAGCTTTGAGCAGGTGAGGCTGCTTAATCAGTGCTTCTTTTGAATGATGCCTTCCCTGAGGCTCTAGAAAGCTGTGCTAGGACAGAAATTGAAGCCAGCATTTTGCCAAAGCACTGTCTGAGTAGTTTGGCAGACAGCAGGGCCTCAGTAGAAGGCTTGGACAGTGGTAATTTGTGCTGCAGTTCCGGAGTTGTTCAACTAGGGGATAGGGTGGAAGTAGGGGCTTGGCTTCAATTCTTGAAAGAAAAGCCCACTCAAATGCCTTAGTTTTAGCTTTGCTTTAGTTTGAGTGATACTTTTGAGCCACAAGCATGCTCCAAAGTGGCTGTGTCTTGCTGTCACACAAAGATTTCTGTGAAGATTTCTGCTTTGCTGTTGCACATTAGTGACTTCCTGAAGAGAACAGGTTGTGGCCTATTGAATACAGCCTATTTCAGGCAGAAGTGGTGTTTTATTATGTAATGGGCATGTTAAGTTAGGGCCAGAGTATTCTCAGCAAGTTATTTCTAACCTTTTCATAGCATTTATGAAACATGGAATCATCACATACATTCACTATCTCCAAACATGTCTACTGAACAAGTCCTGCTCAGTACTGGCTGAAAATCTTTCTCAGACTGTAGCTAGTACAGACTCTGAAATTAAAGGCTCAGTTTCTTTTTGAGACTTCTTAGGAGCAGATTATTCACAGCTGCCACCCACCTGTCAAACTCTTTGAAGTGTCTTGCTGCCAGCCTGCAGTGCTCTCACTGGCTTCCCATGGCAGCAAGACCTCAGGTAGGTCCAGTGAGCTCTACACCTGTAAGGATGCTTCTGTCAAGATTTTCTGATTTTTAAAGATGGGGAGAAGTGAATGCTAGCTGTGAGCCTCAGTTTTATCAATCTAGATCTCTCCTTCCATCTCTGTCCATTGTGTACCCTTCCTTGCTTAGCGTCTCTGACTGTCCTGTAATGCTGGATTGGGGGAGTAGAAGAACAACCTTTTTGAGTTGCTGGACAGAGTTTTAACTGACAGTTTCCCATGCTTTCCCACAGATAACTATGGACTGATTTTTTCCTTTTTGTTACATCCATTTAAGAAATCCCTCTGATTAAATATTTTCACCAGTAACTTTTTATTATTGCTAATGTTGTGCCTGATATCCATAGATAGTTTTCCATCTCACTAGGAATGGATATGGCTTAGTTGTTCAGTCAGTAACTTTGATAACTAGTAAATGTTCTGGGGAACAGGATGTTTTCACTGGTTGCTGGAAGAATGATGACATTAGTCCTCTCCAGAAGGCCATGATGCCTTGTGATTAGCTGCTTTCAGGAAACTTCTGATGGACTTCAAAATTTTTGGATATTTCAATGGCACCTAAATAATGAGAAAGCATTTCAGTTGCTAAGTAATAACTAGAAGAACAAGATGTCAGAAATCCTCTATACTGTGACCCCTGTTAGTTTAGATCTCAATATTACAGAAAAGCAATAATGCTAAAGAATGGCAGTGGCTGCTGAAAATAAGGTTGTTGTATCTTCCAATTAACAAACAGATTAGCAAGGAAGTGTTTACTTCCTAAAAACAAAAGCCCCATGTATTTCCCAATCCAAAGGATGAAAAGGTGGATTAAATTCTGCACTGCAGTTCTTTCCTGCCTCACCCCTTTGTGTGCTTTTCCACATAATGTTAGATGAACGATGTAGTTTTATAGTCCCATTTGTATCATATTTGTGGTCTTCACTTTTATCTAACAATGATTAGGAGGTATCTTCAGGTGTCTGGAAGTTGACCTTCTCCATTGACTTCTAATTGTCCTAATCAGGGTAATTTATTTTGCCAGATTATTCCTCTCTAATGCAGGATGTATCTGGTATCCTTCACAAGTTTGGCAGTGTAACCTCTTGGAGAATTATTTTCTGTATTCCAGGTTCTCTGGCCTATGAGACAAGGTAGAAGGTAGCTGAGAACTTTCCTGTTCCAAAAGAGAAATATATAGATACTGGTTTGTTTTTTTTTTTTTTAGAAGCTGCAAATATTTTCCTCTGGCGTTTTACAGTGTGTGCTTTAATGGAATTAAACAAAGAACCTGGCCTGACTAACATGTATTGCAGTCTACTGAATCACCCATATGGGCAGAGCATAACTTACTTTCTTTAGCACATGTTTTCTTTGAGATGCCATTTCATTTATATTCTACCTGCACATGTGAAACTGCTTCCTTTTTCAGCTTTTAGTTTTTTAACTTTTTAAAATTATTATTCCTCTTACTCTGCATTTTCATGTGTTTGCTTATCTGCTGGAGGTCTTTATCTCATAGAAAACTAAACCATTCCTTAAAGAAATAAGCAATTCTTATTATCCTGTGTGATTCTTATTCTCTTCTCCTTTACCCTTTGGTATTTCTTCTGTGGACAGAAATAGAAGTGTGCTCTTTTTTCTTGCCCTTCTGAATTTGAAAGTGCTGCTGAATCAGTGGATGGTCAAACTCCTGGATATTTCTCACCTGTGAATATGACCAACTTTCTGGGTGAAACCCTTGTGGCTGCTATTTTGTCAGAAACAGTTGGAAAATGTGTGTATTTGTGTAAGACGGTCCTTCCTAATTTCTTGATCCTGTGAAGAGTAGGTACAGTGCAGTGATGTATTCCAGATGTTAAGGTTAGGCTGTGAGGAGGGAGCTGAGTCCCAGAGTGGTCAGAAGTGTCACATTAGGGAGGATGCTGAGCATTGCTCTGTATTTCCTATTTATAGGCTAGTGAAAGAGCATGGAAGCACGCTTGGAAGCCCAGTGTGGCGTAATGTATTTATTAGAGGAAGAGGGGAATGGTCGAGGATGGAGTAAGTAGTGTGGAACTACTTAAAAGAAATTAAAAGTGTTTGCTTTACTTTCCCCAGTTACTCTGGAGTGTATTTGGTTTATACAGATGTTTGCTTCAGTGCTCTAACTTGAAAGCAGCTTTTGATGAGAGTGCAAAGAGGTAACTTGTGAGGCAAAAGCTCTTGTTCCCAGGAGGGGGACAGATCAACTGTTTTCATCACATAGCATTGCAAATTTTTCTTTATCTACAGTATTTCCTTACCGTGGAGCATTAAAATGTTAGGAACTGATGAGGGAATAGAGATGGTGCTGTGCTTTTTCACAGGAGTTGAAGCTGCACAAAGGTTCTCCTGTATAGGGAGTGTTGAATAACCAACTGCAACATTCCTGCTTTTATTCTTCATTTTTTTACAGTTCCATGCTGCTTTTCATTCATTTGTGTAACTGAGATAACCTTTGAAATCCAGCTGCCTATTGTTGGTTTGTTGATGCTAAAATGCAAATGCAATTGCAAAACTAACTGTTGTTTCATTTCCTGACTTCTCCATTCCTAGTGTCTCCTGGTTTTCTGGAAACATAGTCCAGAATCTGCCAGTTCCTTGCCTGGCCTGTTGTGCAAGGTTCTCACCACATCAGACCTGATGCTCCCCTTTTGTGCCCCCTTTCTGGGTGGGATTATAATTTTCTGCCTGGCATCTCCCATAGTAACTCATCCTCACAGTGCTTTGTATGCCTGTCAGTTTGTGCTCTCAAAATGCTGCAGTTGCAGTGATGCTGAAAAATGGTTGTAGAGCACCTTTAGCCAAGTAAAAGTGACATCAGTGTTTGGAGGCTAAAACTTCCCAGCCTGTGGTTTTGTACCTAGTTTTGCAGGTTCTTATGTATCTTGAGCACCCTTAAAATTAGTTAGATCTTTGCAAGAAAGAGGCACCCCTTAGACAGTGATCCTGCAATTCCTTAGAATTCCTCTACAGTTGAAACTAAAAACATTGTAACAGTAAAACGTCAGGTAAAGTGATTGAAAGTAACCAAGGAGTATTTTTTTTTCATTCATGTTACAGAAAAGCCACGGAAGTCATAGAAAGTGTCATTTTGACCAAAACTAAAGCAAGCCAGGTCATACATTTTCCTAAGAAAAACAGTGCAGCTCAGAACATTTTGGTGAAGTGTGTATTCATTAGTTCTCTTCCCCCAGCACAGCAGGTACTTGAGTTTATGAGCAATTGTTGTCATGATGTGCTACATTACATTTGTACGGATCTGGCAGCTTTTAAAAAAGCACGTCTAACATGACTAACATTATTGAAGTCTCTGTCCCTTGTTTGGACAGAGCTGGCTGGTGTCTGACTGACCAGTTCTTCAAGCACTCAGGTGCTGCTGGAGCCTTAGAGCAGGGTGAGGCCATTCAGTGTGCTTCACCCACACCAGGCAGGAACGTGGTTCTTGCCTTGCTGCAGTGTGGTGGCAGTGCTGGTGTGACAGGATTACTGAGCTTACTCCTCTGCACTCTGGATCATTTTCTCAGTTTTTCTGCTGGAACAGATGGAGTGACACATAAAAGACTCTTGAAGTATAATTTTGTGTGGTGCCTTGGTGAAAAAAAAATTTTTGTATGAATTGATGTGGACTTGCAGAATAATCAAATCGGTACAAATGCATTATTGCCCACCGAGAGACCTGTAGTGTCTTTTTCTGTCTGGGGGGGATTTTGGTTTTATTTTTCCCCAGTGCCTATGTCAACTCTAATCACAAGCATGGAGCCTCAACAGAAAGGAAACAGTTTACATTAAAGACTGCTGTATTCTCAAACCAGAGGTAAAGAATGTAAAGCTGTAACTGAACAGGTGTGATCCATATACTCCATCATTAATGCATTTTTGAATGAAAACCCCTGCTGGGAACAATGTCATTGTTTAAAGGTGTGTGGGTGATTTTGCAGCAACTTGAGATCTGTTCCAAGGTAGGTCTTGCACAAATCTCTTTTGAAATGCTGTTTGCCTCTAGGAATAAAAGGGACATGTGAGCTGTGTAATTGCTTGCCAGCCATGCAGTGAGGCAGCACCCTCTTAGACACAGACATGGGCACACCTCTTTATCTCTGAGCACCCATCAATGCGGATGCAAACAGCTGACACGTAAGCCTCTTGGCTGTGTGCTGAAGAGGTGGTGCTGGAAAAGTACTCCTACTTGGAAATACTATCTCCAGTGTGCCCTAACTATTCCTTTTGCAGAGTTTGGGGTAAGTGGTGTACCTTACTTTAAACTGATGACCTTGAGGATTGTCTGATTAGGGGGGCATGTTCAGATTTCCTGAATTTTATACTGTGTGTATGTATACATGTTTTTATTTGCAGATAAATGCTTTTGGTTTTTTTGGCTTGTGTTTCCATGTATTCATTTATTTTGCCTTCTTCCTTTTTCCTTCTGTCCATCAGCTCAGTAGCAGCACGAGAGTTGCATGTTTTGTGTTAAAAAAAAAAGAAAAGTTCAGAAAGCATATTCCTATTCCCATACTACATGAAGGAAATTCTGCATGCGAAGCCAATTTCCTTATTTTATACAGGAGCAAATCTGCCATAGTCTGGAATGTTTTATCACACAATAGTGCTGTGATATCTGTGTCCCAGAGGCAAAAAGATGAACCCATTAACACTGATGTCTGTCATGTGAAAGTATCTCAGACTAGGAAGTGCAGGGAACAAGAGGAGCTCTTGATTTGAAGGAGAGAATCCCTTCTTGATAAGGCCTGATCTGTGTGTGTGTGTGTGTGTAGGCTCCAGAGCAGCAGCTGTACAGGCACAGCTCAAATGCTGGCTGTGGGGGTCCTGACAGCCATGGAAAAGGCCAGTGGAGCTTTTCCAGCACTTGTTCATAGCTCTTGTCCATCTGCATACCAGGCAAAGTGCAAAGCCAGAGCTGAATAGGATTTCAGGAGGGATTTACAACAGGCAAAACTGTGGAGGGCTTGATGAGGAGCTTAAAACTGTGCCCGTTAGTGATTTTTTTTTTTTTTAGCCAAGGGGTTCTTACTCTTAGAAGCAAGATTTGGGAATGATTTTCTTTTGGTGACCTGGTGAATTCTAATTCTAACATTAGTTTTTTCAGGATCTTCCTTTTCTACCTCCTAATCTCCTGATATATGAGGTATGGAAAAGTGGAAGGAAAGACTGGAAAGTGTGAAGCTATAAAGCCTAATTAAAAAAAAAAGCAAAATTGGAAGGAAAAAATGGGATGGGTTTTAGTAACAGGGCCTTGATTTTTAAAAACGTCACAGCAGTTTTTGATGTGAATATACTTTACAGTGAATATATTCTTATTTCTGTTACGTGAAACTGAATGTGTCTGGACAATAGGACTGCAGGTCTCGGAAGTGGAGGGTGGAGATCACTTTTTAAATATTTGCACAGGGAGGAGGACAAGGCTTGAAACTGCTATGAAAATA
Organism: Urocynchramus pylzowi; assembly: GCA_013397555.1. NCBI lineage: Eukaryota > Metazoa > Chordata > Aves > Passeriformes > Fringillidae > Urocynchramus > Urocynchramus pylzowi. The sequence goes on along the minus strand of VZRH01002696.1, from coordinate 224,094 downwards.
GCTTTTTACATGTCTCCAAGGATAGGCTAACTGTGCAGGGTTTCACAATAACCACTCCCTGGAGATATTTGAATAATAGATTGATATTATGGGGTGCAGTGAGAGGTGTGTGCATTTCAAAACCAAAGGAGAAAATTTCCTTCTCAAGCAAATAGTTAAGAAGGTATTTTTAGCACCCTTCCTGTGAAGGGTTCCTCACCCTATGTCAGTCCTTTGGAAATTGTATTTTGTACCAACCACAGGGAGAAATGACTGCACCAAATGATGAAGCATGTTTGTCCTGACAGACGCTTTACAAATCAGATATGACACTAGGAATACCTTTAGGTTTTACTCCCCCAAGGCCTAATCTTGATCTTTCTGTTTTGGCCAGAGCTTTCACACAGCCCTGTCCAGTGGAAGGTGCAGCTGAACTGTAACAATTCCCTACAGCTCTGTGGCACAGCTGCAGTGCCCTTCCTTCCTCTGTGCGGTTTTGCACAGGGTGCATGGTAAATCAGCAGTGATCAGTTCCACTGTCATTGGTACTTGTTATTAAAAGTATGTTCTGTACACCTACAGCCACCCAACATAAAACCAGCAGGACAAGGCAAATACCTCTGTGCAGGTGGCATAGCACAGTAAAAGGCACGAAGCAAGCTTGTCTTCATGTAATATACTGGCCCTAAGATTTGCATCCAAGTCTTTTAAAGCAACAATTCATTTAAGGATCTTGAGACTGAAAGAACATGTGCTTGAGTAGAGGATGAGCTTACACAGCTCTTAGCCCTTCGAGAACGTGAGAGCAAAGGAAACACCGTGTGTGAGATGGAAGTCTAAATAAAATGTAGTCTTTAGAAAAATCCATTTCTGTTTTTTAAAATACTTTTCCTTTTCTTCTGGTACATTTCAGTGAAAAGACTATGGTAGAGGTACAGGGTAGGTACCCTGTACCTTGCCAGTAGGGGAGAGGATTTAAAAAATGAAACAAGCCCCCCAAAATTATTTTTCCTGACACATGTGAATGTGCCTAATGGATCAGGGTTCTTAATTTCTCCTGAAAATGTTCTTATGTCAGTGTTTGGTCTGCCTGTTCAACTTGCTTGAATATGCTGCTTCTTCAGACCTACGTGGTAGATGCAGTCCTGCAGTTGTGGTGAATTAATGTAAAAATCTCTCTTGCTGCAGGGCTCTCCCTTTCAGCCTTCTGCTCTACTGCAAACCTTTGGTTAAAACACAACAGTAGGACGTGAATTAGATGGCTGTGGCGTAATAGTGAGTGTAAACTCTGTCACCTAAACCCCCTTCCTGCAAGGTTTTACTGGCATTGATGGCATAATGTGAAATATACATTGGCTGGGAAAGGGAGACTTTAGTGCTTTTCAAAAAGGGAAAAAAGTGTCAGCTGCTTTCCACTGACTCCTCCAGCTGGAGAATATCTGGGGTAAATCTGACCAGTGTTTGCTTTTTAGTAAGCTGCTTATGGCCACATCAACCAGTTACAGTTCTGACTTGTAACCAAGAGCGGCACAATCATAAAGGTGTGAAGCTTTTAAGATGGTTACAGTTTTAGCTGAATGGTGGTGATTGACACCCACATGCTGGAAACACAGTTTGTTCTAGACCTCAAGCTGTGAGTTGATATTCAAGAAATTAATTGGTGTTTTGCCATTGATGCAAACCACTCCAGTGTTTGACTTGAAATTAATATCTTTATCTAGTTCAAGCTACAAGTAGTTCCAAAAATACTTACAGTTGAAACAGCAGATATTACTCTTTCAAAGTTCTATTTCATCTAATTTTTTTTGTATTTTTGGCATCTTTTTCTGTCCTTCATTAAAGGCAATTTTATGCCGGTTTTCTGTTGCTTTTAGAGTGGTTATTTTAGGCTTATCTTTTCAGGTTCATGTCTTTGAACACAGCACAAGGGAGTTCTCTACTGTTTGTTTTGGGGGAGGGAGGCTTAGTAGCTACTCAACAGGAAAGTGCCTGCGCACTTACATCAGCTTTTCTAATACATGTGAAATTTGCTGGTGATTTTTGTTACACATTATAGAGAATATGGTTATTTTTAAAAAAGCAGGAAAAAGAGAGAAATTTCTTAAATGTGTAATGAGCCATGGAAAAAATGTGTGTGTTTGTTTAATATCAATTCAGGATCAAGATTTAGTTTGAATGGCTAGCTAGAATCAAAACAAAAACTTTAAAAACTGAAGAGTCTTCCTGAAAACAAAAAAACTCAACAACAAGAAAAAGTCTTATTCAAGACTAAAAAATAGCTATTAATAGAAAATTACAATAAGTTTTGTTTAAATATAGTGAACAGTCCAGGAATTTTTTTTTTCATATGTTACTAATGCTCTAGTGAGTATGAGACCAGAATTGTATTGCTAGTACAATTAAGTAGCTTTTGCCAGCTTCCAGGAGGATTAAAAACAGTTCTGCAGTTTATGTTCCAGATACCTTGAATAGTTTGACCTTGATTTTCAGTCTTACCTGGAGAAGTTAAAATTGTGTTGCCTTCCCATTCCAATAAAAGGAATGTAATAAAACTAAAGATGCACTTTTTTAGTCACAGCTGAATTTCATATTGGTAATTTGTGTAATTGAGAGTTGAAAGTGAAGCTAGTGTAAAGGAGCACAGAACTGGCCCCACCACTTGCTGCTTTGTAGTTCAGGAAGTGATTTGTATTTTAAACATTTGTCAGAAGTCCTGGCAGAGCTGTGGACTAACTATTCCTTTTTGCTTTGCTTTTTAAGGTGCCGCCTGAATTCTCACTATGTCTGATGGGGACTACGATTACCTCATAAAATTCCTAGCACTTGGTGATTCTGGAGTAGGAAAGACCAGCCTTCTTTACCAATATACAGATGGCAGATTTAATTCCAAATTCATCACAACGGTGGGCATTGACTTTCGGGAAAAGAGAGTGGTGAGTTTGTATGAAGAATGTGCTACTTGAAAATGTTGTCTATCTGTGTGTGTAGGCCTGCAATCAGTGTTATTTTGTGCTTAATTTTGTGACAGGAAAGGCCTCATCTGACCTGGCTGTTTTTGTCATTGCTGTGTACAGACCCGTTTCCCCAGAAGTTTAAGAGCCGATTCTAAGAAACCACTTCTTTCTGCTCAGCAGGTGTTGATGAGCGTGTCTACTCTGTGACTTGTGCACACAGTCCCTGAAGTAGCACTTTTACTGTTGTACTCCTTTCACAAGGAAGGACTGAACTGTAGTAAAATGTTTTTGCTGGGTATGAACTGAAATGGCTACTGAACAAAGGTGCAGTTTTTTAAACATGTGGGTGAAATGGTACATGCAGCTGATCTGGCTTCCTAAGCAGGCACTAGCAGAGAAGAATTATGAAATATAAGACTGTTTTTTTCAGCCCTTGAATTGTTATTAAACTGAGCAAATGTACTTCTGATATGAAGCTGAGCACTAGAATATCATAACCAATTGGATGCTGGTCCTTACTGCTCTGAGAAATGGAGTTGGCACAAGCTTTTTATTGTGACGTACAGGTATTAAATGTCTTTCATTGTAGCCTGGTGATTTCCTGTGTCCAGAAATCTGGATGGGGTAATGGGCATTGTGCAGACTGGTTTTTGGTGCACAACATGCACCACAGTAGTTCAAGGACTAGATAACTTAGTTAAATGCCAAACTGGTCTCTTGAATAAGTCATTTTTCTTTTTGTGGGATTGTAAACAGGTGGTTTACTTTATCAGCATATTTGATAACTCAGGATAAGGTTTAGGCTTCAGAGCCTGAATCTTATAATACACAAACTTGCTGAATTTGTGGAATTCTAAAGATCTGTTTGTAGCTCTTGTAAGCGTAGATACAATGACATTTGAAGGTAACGAAGATGACTTAACTCAAAGCATTATAAAGAAGAAATGAGTCTATTTTTATCGGCTCCTTCCAAGACTAATAGATGCCTTTATTTATTTTTTCATGTTGAGCAAATGCTTCAGCTTTTATTTTTATCATCTAATTTCTGCTTTATAAGCTGTGAACTGATAAGATCTACCCTCAGCAATTTTTCAGCAGCATTTTGGCAGCTAAAAATGCTTATCTCTTGAGTATATCCTGTTTGCTAATGAGGTTCTGCTACTACTACAAATATACTGCCAGATTGTACTGTTGCTTTTTTATATTTTATTTTGAACATGATGTAAGGTAGTAAAAAACCCAGAAGATCAAAATATGAAAATTAATCTTGTCTCGTGGCTCTAAATATCTATCTGGAGTTCTAGTCAGTCCCTAGTCCCTATTGGGCACTGGTTTTGCAGTTTCCCTTTTACCCTTATTTCTAAATATTTAATTGGATGCAATAATAAAATGCATCTCGTACTACTTTTGCCTTACAAAGCAGGGGATTGAGTTGTAGTTGGGATCTGTACATCAGCAGTGCTAATTTTGCTGCATTTAATGACTTCAAATGTCAGTTCTTTTGTGTTCTATAGCAGCTCATCTGGTAACAGTCTTGCAAATTTACTTTTTCCAGGTGTATAGACCCAATGGGCTGGATGGTGTTGGTGGCAGAGGACAGAGGATCCATCTTCAGCTCTGGGACACTGCAGGGCAGGAAAGGTATGGCTCAAGATCTCAACAGGAGCTTACTTTAACAGCAATGGAAAGCTTCCTATGAGTACCCATTAAATTCTAGCTGTAATTTACAACTGTAGAACACGAAACCTGTAATTCTTGCTTTTTAGTCTTTTCATAGCCAGCGCATATTGACACTTTTAAAGCTTGTCTTTTTAAAGTTCTCTTAAGTTTCTGTAAATATGTTGATGTCTTGGCAAAGTCAGACAGGCAAAAGCATCTCAAAGGATTCTTTGCTATTGGCCTATGAAAAGACTAGCATTCCTGTGGCTGTTAGTCTTAAATTCAAGGACTGATGTGTATAAGGGATAAATTTTTGTTCAAAGTTAGAATTTCATTATTGTTGTAATTTTTGAATCTTGAGCAAGGCATGCTTTATAGAAGACTGTTAAAAGCTCTCACACTCAAGTCTCCTTGATGCCTTAGGCCTTGATTAGGCCGCAATAATGTTAGCAATTTTTCTTACACAGTCCCTGCCTCAGCAAAACAACTATGAATATTTCCTTCTGGTTCATTCAGTCTTAAATTACCTCACTTCTTCTATGACTGTAAGCAATAATGTTTTCTAAGTAACTTGTCAGATAAGCAACTTAATTTCACTTTGCTGGTCTAGGTTTCGTAGCTTGACTACAGCTTTCTTCAGAGATGCCATGGGGTTTCTTCTGCTCTTTGATCTGACAAATGAGCAAAGCTTTCTGAATGTCAGGAACTGGATAAGTATGGCTCTTTTTTGCTTTATTTCTTTCTTTTTTTGCAGGGGTGGAATGGGGCATGGGAGTTATGTTTGTAAATATTAAGTCTCACTGAGAATTAGAGCTTAAATTACTGGTTTTTATGGCTTTCTCAGTAAAAGAATGTAAATGTTGTGTTCGTAATTGTAATAGCTGCTAGTGATGGCTTCTGGGGCTCACCTGAAATTCAGCTTTGCCTACTGAACATGGATTTTAACCTATATAAAAGAAAGCTGAGACGATACCCTATCCCTAGCTCTGGTGCTGTTCAGTAATTTAAGTGTGTGGGAAGCCTATGCAAAAGTATTTTGACTCACCTGAAGCTTTGTCAGCAAAACCTAATGGAAAGCAAATGTTACTTGGCTGGTATATCCAGGTAAAGGAGTTCCCAAACTGCATCATCCATCTGGAGAGGGAAGTAGATCCTTTCCTGGCAGCTCACTGTAGATGGTTAGTGAGTTAACTCCTTCAGCTGCAAATACACAAGTTTCTGTGCTAACTTTGCCCAGCTTCTGTTTCCTTGAGTTTTTCAATGGATATGTGACAGTGGAAGCCCACCTGTTCTCTGCTCCTCAGTGCCATTGGAGAAGTGCTGTGAGCCAGCAGAGCAAGCTTAGTTTGTGGCAGTGTTCCTAGGGAGCTGTGTGTGGCAGTGACTTGTGACTCCTCTTCATGTTGGTGCTGCCAGGTCAGCTACAAATGCATGCGTATTGTGAAAACCCAGACATTGTGTTATGTGGAAACAAGAGTGACCTGGAGGACCAAAGGATGGTGAAGGAAGAAGATGCTAAGGAACTTGCAGAAAAATATGGGTAAGTAACTTTCTTTCAATTATTGCTCTGTTTAGAGAAGAATGAAATATTTTCTATAATGCTTTTTTCTGTATACTGGGAGGTTATTGTGAGAATAAGCATTTCAGAATGCTTAACTGGCTGGTATGATATCTTTTTTTCTGTCTGAGATTAATATTTTCTTCATTGCTTAAAAATAAGTACTTAGTATTGCAGTAATCTTGCACTGGAGATTGGATAATCTTCTTTTCTTGGCAGTAAACAGTGTAAATTTTCGCAAACATTCTGGAAAAGAGAGAATTTAGAGAGGCAGGTGAATAATGGGGTCACTTCTTTGCTCTTACCTGTGCTGAGGCATCTGCACTCTCACAGGCTCCCAGGGAGTCTGAAAACTGAGTCAGACCAGTAGGAAGACAGGTTAGCCTTGCCCTTCCCCTTCCTGGCAGGCACAGGTCATGTGCCTCTGAAGGAAATATGTGAAATCTTTGTTCCTAGCAGATATTAATTTGTACTTTAATATTTCCTTAAGTCTTTCATGGGGCTTGTCTTTGGATTACCTTTGCATTTCACTGAGAATCAGAAACACATTTCTGAAGGAAATAATCTGATGCATCTGTTGTGTTTTAATTAACATATTGGAGCAATTTTCTAGCACATGAACTGGACTTCTTCTCAAATGAAAGCTAAGTTAAATGATGTGCTCCAACCACTAATCCACCTTTGTCTGACAGGATAGAGTAGAATTGCTCCAAAGTAAAGCCCACAGGACAGGCAGTAGTGGGAACACTGGCTTCTCAGTGCCAGCTGCCTTGTTCTGTAGGTCTGCTGTGTCATGATGTTCACTAGGCACAAAGTAGCTTGCCTTGGCCTCAAAGAATCATTGGAGGCAAATCAGAAGCCATCTGTGTATGAGATAGAAATGGGTTTAGTGCAGTAATACTTTCTTACTTTTTCCTTCTGTGAAAATGCTTGTTTGAAGTCAAGTCCATGTCACACGGACAACAGCAAGTGCATGTGGTACTTTAACCAGCTGCTTGGGAAGGAGCAAGAAGTTTTAAACAGCAGCAGATAGCATGTGACCATATCTTAAATCTTGTTGCATGTGACTTCTGAAAATAATTTATGAAGCATTAATCTTTGTGGCTGAAAATGTAACTTAATTTAGGAATAGTGAGCTAGAAGTCAAGGTTGCTGTCATATCCAATCCGTAGGCAGTTAGAAAATTCTCTGCCCTGTAGAGGTGAGACAGGATGGCTGCTAGGAGTCACTTTCTTGTGAGGGGAGGCAAGAATAAACCCTGCTGCGGTGAACAGTCTTCTGGTAACTAAAGTGTGAGATAGTGAATGTCCCCTTCTGTGAAAGGGCCTCCTATGGATATGTGATGTATTTGAAACAGATTGCATGAGACCTGCACAGACACAGCGAGAGACTTTTGGCCACTCATTGGGTCTTGCAAGTTAAGTAACAAATCCTTAAAATTCTGAAGTGATGGTATCAGTTTTGTAGGCAGTAATGCAAATGCAGCCACTGTAGCACCACGCTGTGGGGAGCACTAAGTACAGAAGGCAATAGCCTACAGATCCACAGTGAAACATCCTGACCCACAATAATAAAGAAACAAGCAATGTACTTGTCCTGGTTTAGGGCAAATTTGTGAGAAACCCTCCAAAGGGGCCTCTCCAGAAAACAAACCCGCGCGGCCCCTCTCCCCAACCGGTTGGGGAAGGATTCCTCAGAGAGAGATGGAAAGAACCTGTTTATTATCAGACACAGCACTCCCCAGCACACAGAATGAGCAATACCGGATGGCAAAAGGCGTTCGCTGCTCTGAAGAGATGACAAACTCAGAGAGTCTCTCTGGTGGGTGGGTGGTTGCTCTGTTATCAGTCCCTCCAGCACTGGGAAAGGCTGCAAGGTGGGCCTTGGCAGTCTGCAAAGTGTTCTTTGTGTTTCCTTGGATCCCAGTCTGGAGCAGGTTTGGATAGTTTCAAGAAAAGGGAAAGGGAAACAATCCAGGAAAATTTGGACTGTCTAGCTAAACTAACTACTAAGCAAAAGCAAGCGAAAGCAAAGCAAAAAGCCAAAGCAGCACTAATAAACTGCACTGTGTAGCACTGACTGTGGGGGAGTGAGCAGGCTGATAACAAAACGAAACTTCACTTTCCAGGGCCAGTCTTGAAGGCACAGAACACAACATCCAGCACAAACAGAACAGACGGCTGGGGATAAAAGCATCATAACGTCACCCTAGGACAGTACTTTAGAAACCAAGGTGCCAGAAACTTTTCTTAACAAATACATAGGTGTTCTGAGCACTGAGATTTCTTCTTTTATGTAAGAAAGTTTAGAGTTGTGGTGTCAATAGAAGAAAGTCACCTTCTGTAGTGATGACTACCACCACGCTGTGAGTCTTTAGTGCCTTGCCTGCAGAGGGATGGCCGCAGCAGCTTTCCTTCTCCTGCAATTACTTTATATGGCCTTGTGTGCACAAGTGTTCTCCTTACTGATTTCTACGCACATCAGCTCTGGAGTAACTGCATCTCTTGCAGGGAATGGAGTTTAAAAAAACAGACCTCAGGAGCACAACTTTGGGAAATCATGCTGACAAGTGCCTCTATAAATTGTGGATTCCATTAACATTTGCCCTTCTGCCCTACCTTCAGCCAGCCATTTCATTAATTTCTTTTGCATTTCAGACCACTGAGCACTTAGTGTTTCTCTGCTATGGAGTAGCAGTTACAGTCCTAGTGTGAGTTCTAAGTACATGGCAGCAATACTGTATTTTTTTTTTTCTCCCATGAGTGACAACTTGATGATGTAAGGTTATATTTTTTGTCTTCTGCAGAATACCATATTTTGAAACCAGTGCAGCAAATGGGAATAATGTAAGCAAAGCCATTGAAACTCTGCTTGACCTCATTATGAAGCGCATGGAACGATGTGTGGATAAATCCTGGATCCCTGAAGGGGTGGTGCGCTCCAATGGGCACAGCTCTACAGAACAGCTGAATGAGGAGCAAGAAAAAGGCAGATGTGGGTGTTAGCCCAGTTACAGTTAACTTTTATGTGTATGATACAGTACAGTTGCAGCTTACCTGTTTAACTTCGGGACAAATCGCTTTGTGTAGGTATTTAATGCGCTATATTAATTCTTGATACGAATTTTTGTTTGCTTTTTTCAAACAATATTGATCTTCACTTATAAGGTATGCAGTTTATTAGCTGTGGGACAGAGGTTTAATTTGGTTTAGCACTGGATGTTCCTCTAATCATCTCTTGGGAGGAAAGGGGAGGAAAGGAATTTTCATTACCAAAGTCAGAAACATGCCTCTGTGGGCAGCCAGAAAGGGTAGGCTTCTGAGTTGAAGGGTTTGCAGTTGCCCTTGGCAGTCTCCATTAACTACACAAAGTAGGCATTTAGATCAGATATTGTGACAGCTCTTGGTGTCTCCTAACAGCAAGATAACCAACTTGCTTCTTGGTTTTAAACAGAAACATTTAATCATTTCACCAATTAATAACAATCTTAAAGAGCACATCCAGTGTTTTCCACAAAAGCCTGACAGTAGTTTTTCCTTGCTCTCCTAATCCATCAGTTTTCAGTGATGAAAACCAAAGGGAAGCACTTCAGTACAAAATAAAAAGCTCCAGAGAAGCACAGAGGTGTGCACACAGAGCACTTGTGGCATGTCGTGTAATTGAACATGTAAACTACAACTGTACTATATGAGATATATCCAGCGCAGCCCAGGAGACCTCCTGACATAATTTGAATTTCTAGAACATGCATGTACATACATTTATATGTGAATAGCATAATTGTGCATATGTTATGTTTCTTTCATGTTGCTACTCCTGTTTTAACAGGAATGTAGGGCAACCTAGATGTCAGGAAAATTTCATCAGAGTTGGTGCTTTGCACTGAATTTGTTTCACCAAACACAGATTGAGAATGTTTCTTCAAATTTGGATTGAGAAATGAATGATTATTGTCTTCTGGTGAGATGCAGCTAAGATACTAGTCCTGTAGATCAGTATTTCTGTGAATTTATAATGCTCATTTTATTCTGCCAAACTTTGTGTCCTGAACATCTTGGTTATCATATAGTATTTTATGGCTTGTTCATTTCCTTTAGAATGTATTTTAAAAAGAATAGAGTTACTTTTCTCTCCCCCCAACTATGGATCACATAAATGTAATTTTTGGTTTCAGTGAATCATGTTACTCTAACCATTTTTATTTATTCATATGACCTAGGAAACAATCAGTATTTTTTGGGCTTTTGCCCAGACTGATTTATAAGATGTGCCTACCAAACTGTTTTCTACCCTAGCAGAGGTTGTATAATTGTAAGGTATTGCCAATTAAAGTCATAACATGCCAAATTGAGTCTTGTTACAGACCTTCCAGAGCAGCTTGTTTACAGAACTCCAAAGCTATTGCTTCTTTAAAAATTATGTATTTATTTATTTAAATATTCTAACTACTGCAATTTCAGGCAAGTATTGATACCAGTTATGAACATGAATTGCAGCATAAGAAAAATTTTGAAGGACGGACCAAAAATGTTTCTAGAATAGAATCTAAGGAAAAAAAATATTTGATGTAGCTTCTGGTTATATTAATTAATACAAGAATAAGTATTAAAACTTGGTTATTAAAATATTTTACACAGTAATGCATTGTTCTTTAACAAACAGAATGTGTAAATACTAGATTTTTATCACAGCCTACACAGAATATTTTAAAAGTGCAATATAATTTGACTGCTCTGGAGCTAGGACAGAGATAAAATAAATTTATATGAGTATAGGGTTTTGGTTTTTTCTACTCCACTTCTAAAATGCTTGTAGACCGGAGTTACTGTAGTTTAATTCAGAGTGCCTTTTGAAGTTACCATCATGTTTCTGACTAGTAGAGTAAGAAATCTAGTGTAAGACACAATACATTTCAATGTACTTCAGTGTCTGAATTTCTTTTAATGTAACTCTTTGGAATTCAGAGGGTTGCAGTAGAACTTTGTCATGCATTAACTTAAAATGGGAGTTTTCATGCTATAGCTCCATCCAGTTCCTGAAAACTTTAAGGATTATTGCAATCAGCTATTGAGCTAAGTGACTACTGAAATAGTGTAAAAATATTTCCTTTTGAATACTTATGTTTAAATTGGATATTAAATATTAAATACTGAAACTGTCATATTTGTGTCATGCCTATTATTTGTAACTATTTACAAAGAGGATCTACATAAAATTGCTTTGATGTCAGCCCTGAAATGTGCCATAAGATTTATCAGTTTGAATTATTGTGTGAAAAAACTTGTTCCCTTTTAAACTCATGAGAAATCACAGTAAATGTTTCTTGACAGTAAATTACACTGCTCTTACTAGACTAGTACTGGTTTTAAGAAACAAAGAAACAAGAATTTTGAGGTGATGTGAAACAGTTATTTCAAGAAAAGTTGTTTCCATTCAGTGTCAGATGGAGACATTGATCTGGAATTGAACAAAGTTTTGGAAAGTGTTTCCATTAAGATGGGTTGTCCCAAGATTTCTTATAATAATATAAAATAGTTAAACATTCCTGACATGAACTTTACCAGCACTGTTGAACTGAATTGTAACATTTCCTGTTGTCTCAGTTCAGTGTCAGTCCATGTCCTGCACTGTCTCTGTGTGTTGTGAGGATTCTTTGTTCAGATGTGTCCTAGGTCTGTGCTGTGGTTGAGGTACTTGGTGACCCTCTCTTGCACTGAGCAAACAAGTCAGACAGGGGCCTGGTGAATGCTGGGTGATGCCAGGAGGAGCCCAAACCCAGAGAAGACAATGGACATATCAGTTCTGTGTTCATAAGACATTCAGAGTGCTGCTCATCTGAGTGTGTCGCACGTTCAGAGCAAAGAGAATTAAGCAATACATTTTGTCAACTTTATTGCTTCTACAAAGGTAAGGAGTCTGATTTTTCAGAGTAACTGCTTCCATCAAGAGCAGTCTCTATTACCAGGTAGGTTATAATTAATAGTAGGATATTGCTGCTATTCAGAGGTTCCTTGACAGGCAAGAGAACGAGCTCAACTAAACCTCATTAAGTTTAAAAAGGACAAGTGTCAAGTGTCACAGGGTATTCCAACTGGGCTGCAATAACCCTGTGCAATAGTGCTAGCTGGACTACTAGATAAGGGGATGAGCATCCTGTTCCAAAGCAGGCTGACCAAAACACAAAAGTGTGCTGCTGTGGCAGAGAAGACCAGCTTTATCCAGGGCTGCACTGGATAAAATGAAGGTGGCAGGTTGGGAAAGTCAGTCCTTCCTTATCTTCAGTAATTGTAAGATTGACTGGAGATCTGTGCCCTGTTTTGGACACCTCAGTAGAAGAAAGACATTGACACGTTGAGTGAGTCCAGCAGATGCCACCAAGATCAGAGGGCTGGAGCACAAGGGGTAGGAAGAGACAGAACAAAGTTTGCTTAGCTTTAAGCTAAGGGAGACCTTTTGGCTATCTTGAACTCTAATGGGTGGAGCCAGACCCATCTCAGAAGGCACAGGGATAGGAAAGAGGCAAGAGAGAAAGGTTCTCTAGAAAATTAACATTAAATAGAAGGAAAAGATTGCCACCATACAATTGGAAATTGGAACATGAGCTCAGGAAGGTTGTGGAATCTCCGTCCTTGAAGACACTAAAAACTAAACTGGATGTGGCCTTGAGCCTGGTATTAATTTGTTCTGCTTTGAGCAGTGCTTTGCTCTAGATGATCTCCAGAAGTGTCTTCTACCCAACATGATCATATGTCTCTGAACCTGATCCTACGAGTGCATTTGCCTGACAGTTGTTTATTCTTTCATATGACTGTATGACAGTTCTTTTACTTCTGTTAGGAAACTTGTACAAGTATGTAAATACTTGCAGATCAGAGCTTTAGTATGAGTTTAAGGTAGTGAGTTGAAACAGTTTGGTGAAACGGTTCTTGCTGTAGTAAATCTGTGTCAAAAACAAATGAGACACTTGGTTTGCTGCAAAATCTCTTCCAGTGAGGCTGTTTTTCACCTGTATACCTAATTCTGTCTGTGAATAACTATTAATGGAGAAGTACATATTGGTTTTCTATAATTAATCTGGATTCTGTCACCAGCAACCTTCAACCTATATTGCCTTTTAGTCAGGAACAAGCACTTCAAATCTACATCATAAAGGCCTGTAGAGGAGATTAGTGCTTTGATGTGAAAAAAAGAGCTGGGAGTGATAATTTAATGGTAAATGCTTGTACTATCACTGTGCATTCACATCCTGTCTGCTGGATGTACTGGTGACAGTCTGTAATTCAAAGTGTTTAAAGGGTAGAAGCCACCAAATGCTTCACAACACAGTGCCAGGAAATAAAAAAATGTGAAATAAATACAGCCCATGGGGGAAAAATGGCATAGGCAGGAAACTCGAAGTAATCAAACTGAAAAAGGAGAACAGCCTGGGACCTAAGCAAACTTGATTAGTATTTGGTTTTTCCTCTAGCTGTAAACTTGTCTTCACAGCTTCCCTGATAAAACTGGATTGTGTGCGTGTCTTTACGTTTCCTCTCACTGCCCTGGTTGCCATCCTCTGTCACAGCCTCAGAGCCCTCGCTCTGCTGCAGTGTGAGAGCCATTAACAGCCTGGCCACTCCTGTGCTCCAGCCCTGCTCTCCTGCAGCAGACGTGGCTGAGGTCTGCTTTTCAGAAAGACTGGACATAGTCTCTGTGCTGATAAGGTGACTCCACTGTGCTAAAGCAAGTTTTCTTTCTTCCTCTGCTATTTCTTAATACAGCACCAAGCTGACTGCCTTTCTTTTGTTGTTCTAGAAACCAGAAAGCAAATACTGCTTTAGAAGCACATCCAATTCAACATAGGGATTTTTCACCAGATACTCAGGTAGTTAATTTCTTTTAAATGGAGAGGCAAGAATTGTGGTGGTAAAGACTTATGTGGGGAGGAGGATTTCAGACTCAGAGCTGGGACAGCATCCTACAATTGAAGAACAGAGTGCAGACCTTCCCAATTCCAAACAGTCTGGAAGGTACAGGACCTAGGATTTAGGTCCTTTCACAATAAACACGTAACTCTAGGAGATGGAACAGAAGGAGTAATAGGCAGCTACCTATATGGTGTGCAGAACCATTAGTTTTAGACAGGACTTAAAGTCCAAAATCTAAGCAAAATTTTATATAGATATGAAAACAGCATAGAAAGTGTTGCCTGAATTTTACATTAAATCAACAGTAGACTTAAAAATCTCTGTCTAACTCCCTTTCTTTTTCTTGGGTTACTCTGTCTATCCTTATGTTCGTATCGATTCGTTAATTTCTCGCCCTTGGAGTATAATTTTTCCTTTACAAACAGAAGCCAGGGCCTCGCGCCCGTGTGGGCCCGCTCGGGGCAGGCGGCGGGGCCGGCAGGGGGCGCTGCGGCGGCCTGCGGGAGCCGGGCCC
>VZRH01002696.1:125428-201758 GCA_013397555.1 Urocynchramus pylzowi | reverse complement strand
TTTTTTCTTTTCCTTTTTTTTTTTTTTTTCTTTTTTCGGAGAAGAAAAATATCTGAATTCAAAGTTATAAATTAAAGTGATTATTTCTGTGTTTGTCTTTGCTTTTATTAAATGAATGATGCACAGCACTGTGTGATCCATCTGTTGGTCAAACACCAGCTGCCTTCTTGGTATTCTGCGTTTCTGACTGGGCAGAGAGCAGAATCAAATTTAAGTCTTGGATTTTTCTTTTTCCTTGCTTTTCTTTTTGGTCATCTTCTTAAGAGTTAGCATTATTGCTGTCCAACACAGCATTCAGGAGGGCTTTAAATGTTCATTTAAAAGCTAATGGGAGAAGGCCATTGATCTATAATAAGTAATGAATTTTTGTAGTCCTTTGCAAGGTTCTGCCAGGTATTGGCAGCTGTGTCAGTTTGACAGCAGATGAAAACACAGGTTTGACTGCATTTTATATTTTCCATAAAAACAGCATCAGCTTTTCTGCTAAAACAACTTTAAGAGGTGATGGAGGTTAGCAATAAATACCTTTGAGCTTGATGGATTTGCTCATAAACATCTCTTCAAGCAAAATATTTAGGCTGTTTCACCTGGAATAAACGTGTATACTGTTCAAAGAAAAACAGTTATTTGGGTTTAGAGAAACATACTGAATTTGATTTGTTCTTTTTGAAGGTACACCAAAACAGCTGGAGGACAAAATGGTGCAGAAGCTACAAGAGGATGTGCCTATGGAAGAAGACTCTTAAAGTGCTTTTATTTGCTATTTATGTCTTTTCCCTTAGTGCCTCACCTGACATCATTCAGAAATGTGCTTACAGTTGAAGAAAAGTACATTTTAATAAATAGTGGTGATTTACAATTTGCATTTTTTTTTAATGAAAAATAATAGGATGGATACTAGTTTGGGCAGTACTTAAAATTCTGCACTTTAAGAAAACCTTGTCAGCAGGATGGAGAATGAGGCTTTATTGTTTGAGATACCATGTACTCCTTGGAAAGTTACACTTTTTCTGGATAACTTTTCCACGTTCATGCAAATAATTAAATAATAAATAATAAAATATGCTGGCCCTGAGTTTTTCTTATTATATCTGTTGTTCTTCCATAGTGGTAAAAGCAGATAAAAATCTATTTTAATGATTACAATGTAGGGCAGGATGTATTGATTTTCATCAGTCCACTGTGGTCCACACTTATTTTCAATCTTGTCCTGGGGAAAATTTTTCAATTTGAAGAAGATAGTGTTTGTTTTATCTCCTTTTTAAGTCAGCCACCCCAGGATTCCTTTGCAGTTGACATCTGGCAAAGCTAACGATGCAGGACTTAGGTTTGGAAAATAGTAATGGTGATACCACCTAGTTTGGAGTTGGTCCTGCTATCATCTTCACCCACCAAAATTCAAAAGTAATGTCTAATCAGGCAGATGGAAGTGCTCAATAAATCACACTTGAGACTGTTTGTACCTGACTCCAAGGATTATTTTGATGGAAAAGATGCTGGTAAATCACAAGTATTTTGCATATTGTGGTGGTACTTACTCAGTGTGTCAGCACTGAGATAAATAAAATGCCAGCAGTTTATCTGGCAGTTTATTTTAAACTGCCAGCAGTTTATCTGCAACAGTGTGATCAAAGAAAGCTTTCAGAGGCATTTATAGTATTTGCTGTCATGTTATGCTAGTTATCCTCAAAAATAATAATTTGTAGTTCTACTCCAAACTTGGATATGCACTACTGCAATCACTGGAAAACCTCACACCTACCACCCACGTGGGTATTGTGTAGTTCAGAGAAGAATCATATTTAAACTTACGTAGTGGACTTGGGGAGTGTGTGACATGGACAGGCATTGTACTCAGTTTTTTATCTCTTGATTTATGGTTTATGTTCAGATATTTAGAAAATTACGTTTTAGTGAGAATTCTAGTAATAAAAATAGAATTCCTCATTTTAGTGAAATTAAAATTTTGCCATCATTTAAAATTTGCTGTATTTCCTCTGCAAACTGTAATGTAAATACCATCTGAAAAGCATATGGTAAGTTGGTCAGAAAATGTGTCACTGGAGTAAAATCACTAAGATGGTACGGTATAAATACAGTAAATATGTGCTACATGTACACCAAGATGCTTGGGCTTGTGGAGGGAGATACAGCATGTTAACTTACAGCCTCACATAAACATACTAATTAACATCTCAGTTCAAGAAATGTGATGTTTTTTGAATGGCCTTTTCTATTGTAGTATTTGATGTCCTTAATCCTTGAGGTGGGACACTTCATCTAAAAATAGTATTATATACAACTTTTTTTATTTACTAAATTTTAAGGATAGGATGTTCAACAAGTGCCAAGTTTTATTTTTCTCCAAAAATAGGGAAGTAAATCTGTACAAAGCAGACAAAGGTGATGAACCTGTTAGTTAATATTTATATAAAATATTTTACTTCACATGAGTTTAACATTAAATAATTTGTATTACATAATATCTGTAGTTGTTCTGTTCACCTATCTTTAAATGAATTGCAATAATTAACTGGTTTATGTGATCTACAGAAGTGTCTCTGTATTCACCCTTTTCTATGAAGTGAAAGTAAGTGAAGTAGTCATTGTGCAGCAGCTAAGAGCCATTTGAGCAGTATATTACAAACAAATCCTGAACACTGCCAGCTGTATGAGTTGCTCGGCCTGCGTGCCTTGGTACTGGCACAATTGCAAGCAAGGGCTGTGGAAATTAATGCTGAGTTATCCCTCTGCCAAAGTGCCATTTCTCTGGGAAGCAGAGACTTGCAGCTGGCTGTGTATACCTTGTAGTATGTAGAAGGTAGTTGAGCTTAAAAAATTTGTCATGAGTAACATGCTTGCAGCACCTGGTCAGAAGGTGCCCTTGTGATTTTTTTTTTTTTTAAATTTAATTGCTGTGGTGTCCTGTTCTCTTGTCTGTCAACTGGAGCACAAGGTGAGGGGGGAAGAGCTGCAGCTGAACAACATGGGGCTGGTGATCATTCTGCACATCTCTGCATAACCCACTGCATGCAAAGACCTTCACGGGGAGCTGCTGAGCTGCAGAGGAGTGGTGGTTTTCTTGTAGGAGGCTCACTGTCCAACCATGTTTCTAATAGAAATCGTTATTATTCAAGACACTTTGGTGAAGATCTATTTTCTTTGCTGGCTTAAGATAAAAATTTCTTCAGATTTTGCATTTTGTTTACAAGACTTAGAAAATGTCCAACTGAGCAGTATCCTGGTGGTCATGGATAAATACTGCCGAATAGGAGGAAGGAAATGCATTCCTCTTTCCACTTGAACAGCTCTAGGTCAGACAGTGGCTTGCCAGAGGAGGTTGGGGATAGGCAAACGGGAAGCCCTCACCTGCCTCCTGTGTGTGGGGCTGAGCTGTGCCCAGTCCCCGGGGAGGCAGGACCTGCCACTGTTCCCCCAGAGCAAGTTGGAGAGTGGGCATTTTATGAGCAGCACATTGTTATTCAGAAGAGATCCGGGTTTAGTGTCGTACATCCAAATCACCAGTCCTGTCTGTGCCGAGATCCAGTAGCAGCAGCACAAGGTGCCTATGAGAACAGAATTACAAGACAAATGATGATGATGGTGTATGAATATTTAATCAGAATAATTATTTATGAATAACTGGTAGTGCTAAATTCCATTATACTGTGTCTTCTTGGCATTTACCAGGTCTAACAAACCATTGCGGTTTTGTGTTTGTACTTTATGCAGTCAGGAGCCTTTCTTCAAAACAAGCTGATAGGCTCAGAACAAATGTGATAGTCAAAACCAATTTTTAACAAATGCTTTTTAGTTTCATTTGCTGTCATCTTTTCTTACAAAACAAAACCCAGATGTATAGTTGTTCTTTTTTCAGACTACAAAAGATGGAAATGTGTATTTTAATAATGATCTTTTTATCATATTTCTTTTCCATTTTAAATCTATCTCTTAGTGATTTTGAGTTAAATGCTGGTTTTTCTTTGAGGGGGAGATCAGCCTCACGCTAACGTGTTTTGGCTGCTCCCTCACTTCCAGCCTCAGTTTCTTGTGCCCAGGGCCCTGAGCAGTCCCCAGAGTGCTCTTTATGTCCCTCACCAAGTCCCCCGATGGTTCCGGTGTGTGACTGTCCCTGCCCCAGCCCAGCTGCTCGGGCAGGTGTGTGGGGAGCCGCCACTGCTGGGGAGCCGCGGCCCACTCCGAGTGGCGCTATCCAGAAACAGCCTTGGCGTCGCTTCTGTGGGGTGCCGAGCTCCTGAGGGAGGAGTGCGGTGCCAATTCCTCCGCTCCGAGCGGTGCCGATCCCTGCGCTTTGAGCGGTGCCGATCCCTGCGCTTTGAGCTGTGCTTCGGACGTGGCCCCACACGCGGCAGAGGAGCCGCGATGGGGCAGCCCGGGCCGGCCCCCGGCAGGCGGGCAGGGGCTCGGCCCTCACGGCTGCCCCACAACAGCCCCGCTGCCTCACGGGCAGCGCGGGCACTCCCTGCAGGCCCGGCCTGTTTTACCTATTCATGCAGAGAAAGGCCTGGAGATACTTCTTTTTGCCTTTAGAAAAAGGTGGGGTTTGCAATCCATGCTTCTTACTCTGGTTGTCTGTGGAGGTTTTATGCTCAAAGTTTGGTCCTGAGGGAATGACCAAAAGAATGGTGGGTGATGGTGGGGTTTTGGTTTTGCTTGTTTGTTTGGCTTTTAAGAAAAAAATGCAAATTCCTTCTTTCAGGCTTCACTTTCAATCTTTCCTTTACAACTGCTAATACAGCGTGGAAAAAGTGTAAAATACAGCTTTCTGTATAATCAAATTGTGCTGAGCTGATGCAGACTTTCTTCATAGGAAATTTGGCTTTCCCATAGTTCTGACATTTTTTAGTCAGAGAGTTTCCTGAAATATTCTTGCTTCAGAGTAGCAGCACAGTGGAGCCCAGCACGTGTACGAGATCTGTCTGTGTGTGACGCAAAGAACCGTAAATTAGTTCCTTAGGTCGATGTGGTCATAGGTGTCCATGGCTGGAAAAGCAATAGACAGCTGCTAATAGGTCCAAAGGCTTATATCCCAGGGGATATTTCAAACTCCTGGTTCAATTCTTCAATTACTGTTCTGGCCTCAAAAATTCAATCTCCTTTACCGGCCTAACTTATTTATGGATTGCACTGAATTGTGACCAGAGAGAGCAGAAAGCTGAAATAAATCAAGCACTGATAAAATTGTTTAAGCCTTCTTGACGGCTGTCTGTCTATTTTTAGATCTCAATTTAAAGAGACCATATGGAGAGAAATTTGTTTTATTCAAGTTCAGCAAGCAGCATTACTTGAGGTTGAGTAGGAGCAGGGAAGAATAAGGATTTGTGAAGGTAGCTGTGTTAGAAGACATTCGTTGCTGGTTTTAGGTTTGTTTGTGTGTTATTCTCCTCCCTCTTCCTCCTATCCTTGGAATTTTCATATTGTATTTTGGTAAAGTCACTCTTGCTTCTTAAACAGCTGTTTTTTCACCTTTAAAAAGTACTTGGATAACATTTTGTCTTACACATATGTATGGCAGTAAAGGTATGTTTTGAATACGGGCGCATGTCAGCTCTAGCCCTACAAACTGAGATTTATTTGTGACATTGTTTCAGTGTGGGGAACAGACTCCTGAATGGAAATAGATGTGTTATTTATGAGGCAACAGTACTGTGCATCCACAAATTATCACCGGGAATCAAGGCAGACATCTCTGCATAACTGAAAAAAAAAAATTGCAGGTATTTGGGCTGTTTTCTGTAGGCTCTGCTCTGCACTAAACTTGCAAATTAAGAGAATTACTTAGGTAATCAATTTGACTGAAGTGATTCCTGAGTGGAGAATTTGAAAGATTTCTTATTACTTGATACAATGAAAAGCTGCCAGAGATTCTCCCTTGTGTTGAGGTGAGGTTGGTTATAGTATCTCTGTTTACACAAGCTCCTGCAGAAGGAAGTGTTTTCATTCAGCCTCACTGCAGAAACTGACTCTGCAGAAGTTGACACTGCAGAACTGCTTGGGATGAGCAGTGAAATAACCAAGTGATTTTCTTTCATACAACCATTACCTGCCATCCTCACACTGGGCAAATTGAGATTGCATTTCAAATCCCTGTGTTTCCCAGCTTTTTGTACTCCCTGACACAAAAGTTTGGGACAGAGTAGTACAGGCCATACAGGTTTAGCTTGAAACATAAAGGTGGCAGACCTGAACCCAGCAGTCTTTAGGCCTGGCTGTACTGACAGCTTTTTCTTCTAACAAGCCAAACAAACTGTTGGTGGGTTTGGAAGTCAGGAAGGACCAGCTAGGCTGCTCTTCTGCGCTGTGCCTGCCTCCTGCATTTAGTTAGTTGTGCTGGGCACAGATGGAAAGACTTTCAATGTTAATTTGTTTAGCTGTGCCCAGCTTCAGGGCATCTCTGAGAAAATTTTTTTTTTTTTTTTAAATAGAAGATACAGATATCATAATGTGATCTTAATTCGTGGGTGATATTTAGAAAGAAACAGTATTTAACCTTGAGCTAGGAATACATTTAGAATATTCTATGCACAAAGCATACTTTAATCCAGATTTCTTTAGGGCATGGCCTTGCTACTGCTTGGGATGCCTCATATAGATTATCCCCAGGATATCTGGGGAATACTGTGATGCTGCATTTAAAGAACTTTTGCTTTTTCTCCATGGATATCTACTTCCACATCTGGTATTTGGGAGAAGATTGTGTGCCAGATTTTGTGACTGATGCTGTCAGAAAGCTGTGATACAAAGGTGACAGGAAGCATTCTTCACTTTTCACAGCTGCTGTAGAGTCAATTGTTTTGAAGAAGAAGGATATGGCTTTCTGAAAATTGCTTTTACTGGCTCTTGGAGAATTTCTACAGCAGTTATGCAGAATTGTGGTTCTGCTTAAAAAGATCCAGCTGTGAACACAGGAAGCATTCTTAGGTCAAACTAAAGGTGGTCAGCAGGATAAAGATCTGTAGTTCTCTTGCAACAAATTTATCTGCTTCCTGTGTTGATAGAAAAAGGAATTAACAATATTACAAGCTTTTCTAGTGGTAGTTATGGTCTGCACACAGTTCAGTTTATTTTCTTATTGCATCATACATAATGATCTACATGAACCTGGTCACATAAGGAGCAGGTATTCTCCCAGTTTTCTAAGGAAATGCCAACTTTTGTTAAACTACTTCTGCCAGACTGTGTAGATTTTTTTGGCAGTCATTTAAATCTATTTAATTACCTGAGTTTCACCTGCTTGTCCAAAGTCAATAGCTTTAATAGTTTTTGACTTTTCATGACAATCCTGTCAATTTCAGTTCTGGTAATATTTAAAGCCTTTAGACTGAAAACAGAAGAACGTTTATGCTGGTTTGTATCTAAAGTCCATTTAAACTTGTGGTACCTGTGATGGCCAGTATAGCAGAGCTTTCAGAGAAAGATCACAAAGCATCATCTTGAGTGCCCTTTTCCATGGTTTATCTTCCTAAATTCAGTTGGTAATTTAGAGATTTCTTTGGAAATTTCTGGTGAACCAGTTTTTTATGACTGTATCAGGTCTAAATTTGAACCCCTCTATACTTGCTCAATGATCCTGTGATGAATACTTCTTCACACTTCTGATTATTGTGAGAAAGAACTTCTTTGTGATTTGCATTTTACATTGTTGGGTTTTCTGATATTGTGGGAAGCTGAATTACTAATTCTCTTTGCAGTGTTTGCCGTGTTGTGAACCTCTAGCTACCTATTTTCTAAACCAAAGAGTCCTGGTCTCCCTGTTCTGTAGGAAGGCCTCTGAGCATCTTTGTTGCCCCTTATGTCTGTTCTTCTTGTCTGGTTTGTGGGATGAAACAATGACAAATTCCTGCAGTATTCAGTATATGGATGAGTATGCACCTTTATGTCTGCACTGTTTCTCCTTTGTTTCTTTTGTAACTGTGTTTTTCAATATACCCAGCTTTTTCGTGCATGCTTTCTAGAAAGAAAATAACCTTCAGTGTTCACATTTATTTAGATTTAGAATTTGACAGTTCATTCTCTATGTTTTCTCTTTCTAAATCTTTAGTGAACAGACAAGTCTGTGACTACCTGAATGCATCATGATTAGGGCTGTGCTTTTAAGAGAAGTGAGATAGACAGCATTATAAAAAAGATAAACACACACACACAAAAAACCAAAACCAAAAAACAAACAAACAAAAAACCAAACAAACCTGCAGGAATTAAATTCTGTCAAAACAGATCTCAACAGATGGGCATCAGATGCTCTTAGCAAGCAGAGAAAATCACCTTGAGTGTTCTTCATTCTTGAGAACTGTGATGTGGAAGTGAGTGGTGCCATTGTCTTTAATGTTTAAACACAGTTGATTGTAGATGCAGGGAAGTGTGCACTGGTATGGAGTTCTATGAATCATTTACCTTTGCAGGAGTACATTCTGACATCCTAAGTGCAATGTGCCATTTCCCTTCCCACACACTACATGCAATAGCTAAGTGGTGAGTAGACAGCTACAAGTCAGCAGACCTGAGTTTTATTCCTGGCTCTGTTTCCCTTGGTAATTTTACTCAAGTTGTTCAGCTTTTCTGAGTCCTCTCTAAAATGGTCTTCCTGAATCACGAGGAGTAGGTTCTGTCTCTTCCAACTTTTCCAAGCGTGGTAAGGCACTGAAGTGAGACTGAAGCAATTGCTGTTATCTTAGATTTATATGTGACATTTTTAGTGTAATTTTAATCTTACTTTACCAGTTCTGAAACAAACAGAGTTCCTTTCAAAAGGAGTTCCTTTCATTCATCCTTTCCAACACTTTTTTTGGATAGGTTTTTGTCACTGACTGAGGCCTGTAGGGCCAGGTTCAGTCATGAGACAGTTTTCTGGGTAGCTCTGGAAGTCAGAAGGAATTGTTTGTGTGTGTGCCCAGCAGAAATCAGTACAATACCAGTCTAACTTGGTGGTAAGTAATGACTGACTCAGTTGATCTGACCCCAAACACCTGACTGGGAATAAAGCAGCTCCCATGCAAATAAGAAGTTGACTGTTTTTTTACCAGGAGATTGCCAAGGGTGTTGGACATCTTACTTATTTCTACTTCTTCTGCTGAAGTTAAATAGCTGATAAATCTTTAGTTCTTAAATCTAGTAACACTTTGTAGCTGTGATTTTTCCCTGAAGCCATGTTTCAGAAACTCTCTCTGCTTATGTAATTTGGAAATCCTAACAGAGCAGTTTAAGTCTAGCAGGCAACCAAATTTAGCACTGGAAACTTTATATTTATTATCACTAGAGACAGAGGACGAAAGAGCTGAAATGTTCCAAAGCTATTTACTGAGGATATAGCACAGATACTTTGTGATTCCAGGCTTGCAGATTTTATAATTTGTAGGATGAAACGTAATCTGGTATTTTAAAATGTAAATTAAAACTTTTTTCCTTAGCCCTCAAGCATATGAAGAATATATCTCAGCCAAGTATAAAAGCCTGAAAGAAGTGATGTCTCTTTTGATCTGCAGACAAGCAAAACAGGTAAGAAGACTTTCACTATTCTAAACCCATTTTTGATTCTGAAACTTGAGTTACTGTCAACTTTCACCTTGTTGATCACAGTACCATTTGATTTCATCTCTCTGTTGAAAAAGCACTTACTACCTGACAGCCCTGAAGGGTTTTGATATTAATTTGTTGCTGATCAAAAACATTTTTTGCATACTGAAAATTCAGAGAAAGGAAAATTCAGCATTCAAGTAAAAATATATGGATTGCAATACTATCTCATGTATTTCCATTAAAAAAATAATAAAATTCCTCATTTTCTCACATGTTTTAAAGAAAGAAGGCCCTGTTAATTATTGTCAGAACACAGTGAAAATTATGAGGGAGATTAAAACCCTTGGCTAAAATCAGATTTTAGAAACTTTATTTGCTTGGGCCATTGCAGCCTGAAAGAAACAAGTATCTGTCTTGAAAACTTGATGATGAGATTCCAGATAATCAGTAACCTAGGGCATACTCCTACGGATGGAGGAAGTGCAGTCAGAAAAGCTTTCCTTGGATGATAAAAACTTGAAATGAGTCTCAACATCCAGTCATTATCATTCAAAGCCCTATCCAGTCACAGAAATATCTTTTTGCTCTGTCCCCCTCAGTGCTATATTTACTAGGAGGTAAGAATGTGATACAGAAGCCAGAACCTGAAGGTGATTCAAATGCCTGGCAAATGATCTTACTTTGGCAGTTCCCAGACTGGTCTTGTGAATTATTCCTCAGGGAGGGAGATTTCTTTCCAGAACTGTCCTCCTTTGGTGTGACCATCTGCCTCTATATAGTCATTTGGGCAAAAATAGAAATTACAAACAGAAAATTGCTCTGTTGCCAGATTAGCTGCAGAATACACACTGATGCTTTACTCACTCAGGGGGATTTAGTGCCAGGGTTCTTTGCTGGGGATAAAACACTATATCATGCTTTCCCTTCCTGTCGGTGTTGGATTAAAAACTAAATCCTGCTCATTTTACTTTCAGAAGTAGTCCCAAAGGATTTTGGTAGGATTAATTGCATATGAAAAGCAAGTAGGATTTGGCATTCTGTGTACATTGCAAATTAAACAGAGGTAAACATTATCAAAAGTTTTAACTTACTGATGTTATTTCAGCTTGTTTTATGATCAGAATATTTTCTGCTGAATACTTAAAGATGCTCATGGAACTTCAGAAAAGTCACATCTCTGAAAGCAAGAGGGAAGAAATCTGTGTGTGTAGGACATCAACTCATTAATGACTTGAAATAGCTGCTCGAGTCCTTCTCCCTTCATGAAGTTAGGCACGTATGTAGGTTGTTGCATTTGGGACTTAACCAAGGACTCTACTCTTCTTTTAATCACATGGACACTTATTTTTTTTTCTGTAGTTTTTCCCCATTAATATTCTAAGGCTTCTGCTGGGGAGTGGATGCAAAACACCTTTATGATACATCAGGAATAATGCCCTGAAAAAGCTTTTGTTTTATGGATTTAGAGTTTGCAAAACAAATTCTAGTTCTTGGGTTGTGTGGGTGGATGTAGGGATGAAGAGCTCCAGAAAGTAAAAGTCAATACCTGATAAACTTGGTAAGTTACAGCATCAGCTGTTCTAGATTTTTTTTGTGATGAGGGAGTGGAAAAAGTTCTGTCAAAACAGACCTAAACAATTTTTTTTTAACCCTCTAATCTTTTGTAATCTGTTCTGTCTGGGTCTTACAATAGACTATTTCACCTGTCTCAGTCTTTGACCTTTTTGATGTTACCCCAATTTGTAGTTAAGGGTTGATTTTTGAAAGTTACAGTGGAATCTGTTTCAATTACTTGCTCTCATGCAGTTTTACTGAGTTTTCAGTACTCTAGAAGGATCTTGTGGGGAAGGTTGTCTTTCCTAGAGAGGGAATGGAGGGAGTCCGGGTGTCCAGGTGCCCTGAAAGCACACGTGGGCAGTGAGATCAGTTAAAAGACAATGTAATTTACCCAAATCCTGCAGAGTGCATGGCTCTAAAGTACCTTATGGATACTGTCAGTTTTCAGAAACTAATTTCATGATCCAGAAGATCAGCATGGCCTTGCTACTGCTGCTGTAATCTTGGATGGAGCCAGTGGGCCTGTGTGAAGGAGTGGGGAGGAAATGCTGTTTGATACCTTTAGCTGCAGGGTTTCAGTGTAATGGGGGTTCCTTGTTGCTGTTATTTTTCTGTCTTAAAATTAAGGCTAAATATTTCACAGGGGTAACATCCAGTCTGTCTTGAGTGAGTTGTGCCTTGGGCTAGAAACAAGCAAACTGTATCTGAGGCCATCCCTCATTCAAGGGAGACTTTATCCGCAACAGCTTTTGTGCAAGTTGTGTAACAGCTTGAGCAACAGCTTTCAATAAATAAGAAATTTCCCTTGTACATTCTGCTACCCTGTAGCTCTTTGCTCCATCCATCACCACTGTCCTCCATAGTTTCCCCAGCAGGTCCCTCCATACCTGCCCTCTGTCTCTTTGCATGGTGGGGTCTGATCCTTGCTTAGTCCATAGGTGCTGTTGTGATAAACACTCTTGGGAAAAGAGTTACACGACATAAATACTTCAGCTGCATTTTGAAAGCTCCCTATAAAATGAGTTTAAGTGAAATTCAAGTCCATGGTTCTTGGCCTGAATCTTTTATTCCGAGGAAACATACCCACTTCCTGAATAAACTAAAATGAGCTAAAATGACATAATGTGGCTTTCCTTTGGGACAAGGGTACAGTGCTCTACTTGTCTGTAGCTCTACATTTGCCATCTTTTTCAGTTACCTCATGTATAGCCCAGAATGTTTTATGGGCATAGATAATAAATCCTACGTGATAAGTTTCTTACTGCTGTTGCATCATCTGAGGTGATTCAGTGTCACTCTCAGATGGTGACAGACAGCAGAGCAAACACCAGAAGTAGATGTGAAATAATCATTGTGGTACTCTTTGTCTTTAATTCCAGGCAGAGAGGAGACCTGATAAATGGTTTAAGTGCTGAAATACGTAATGGGTTTTTAGAGTTTTTTATGGGAATCCCTCACATTGTGTTTAGGTACTTGTCTATTATTATGTGGTATATTCGTTGGTTATCAAAAAATTCAAGAACCAAAGGCATAATTTCTTGTAGGTTGATATGAAGGAGGCACAGTGTTTGTGATATGCTGGTATTTAAAACACTTTTGCGCTAACAAACTCATAAAAGGGGAAGAAATCTTGATATAGTTTCTCAAATTAATTTTTGAGCTTTTCTTTCGAGTTATCCTGATTTGTTCTCAGAAGTTCCCTAGTCTTTTGTTTCAGCCTGTCTTCTCTGGATATTGATAGTGATAGATGATTCAATTATTTAATCCTTTCATGCATGCTTTCACTTTCAGCAAAGCAGCAAGGTGCAAAATCAGAGTGTGTTTAAGACAGTTTTAGTCCTCATTTTTAGCTGTGGTACATTACCTATACAAGAAACAGCTGATTATATGTGAAGCATAACTAGTTGAATGAAATCTGTCTACTATATCTTTTATTTCTCAGTGCTTGGTATGTTGTATGCAGAGCTATTTACTGATTAATATTGCTTTGCAATTAGCAGGGAAATGGGAAACATGAAGAAGTCCTACAGGAACTGCAACATTCTGGAGAATTAAGCCTGTTATTTCATCCTTCAACAAAGTACACCCACTCCCCACTGTATGAGGGTACATTTAATTTATTTTTTCAGCTATGCCTTATTGATTCCACAGTTGTAATGTTTTCCATTGAGTTTGTTACCAAATCTGCACTGCTCTGACCTTGTGGCATCACATTTAGATTTTGAACTGCATCATTGTCTTGCCATCTGTAACAGTCCTGTGTGTGCTAAGCACTATCCTGGGAGAGGGCCAGTTGCTAGCCAAGTCAGAGAGGGTGACAGATTTTTAATTTTGCAGACATCATGGGAGTGGTGTGGGACTGAACAGTGAGTGGTGATTGCTGAGGCAGTGGTTGTGTCTCTCAAACAGCCTGCTAACAGCACTGCACTCCTACCAGGAGTGGCTCAGGTTGTGCACAGGGAATGGCTCTTTGGGTATGAGCTGAGGGAACTGGGCTCCTTGGGGGAAAGCTGTGATTGATGGATGCCTGGTTGGTCAGAAGTCCCAACCTGTGCTGAAGCTATAGCTTGGTTTGATACCTGAGAAGGCCCATATGAATAACTCCTTCCTGTATTTTCCACTGATTGTATTCAGAATAGGCTGCTTAGGAAATGACAATGAAGAGATTAGGTGTACACAACGCCTGCCTCTTCGATGCACACGATCTTCATTTTGTACCAGGAGGTTGCTGGGTGCTCCCTTGGCCAGTCTCCACATGTGGATTTCCATTTCATCAAAGGAGACAGGAGGGAAAAGCCCCAGCAGCTCAAAGCAGGTCTGATGTTTGGTCAGGTCAAAAATCCCCCAAGCTTTAATTGGAACTTGTTCTCCTTTATTCTTTCCATGCCTTGATGAGAGCACTTGGAAGGAAAAAGGGATTGGAAACTTCTATAACAGCCCTAAAGAGCGGAGCCTTGCAGGGATTGTGACTGCATAATTAAATGCCAGTCTGGGGATGGACTGTGAGGGTTTATTGTTCCCTTAAAACTACTGTGGGTAGATAGGGCATAGAATGGATTTATTTAGGATATAAGAAGAAGGGGATGCCATCTCTAGGCAACAAGGCTGCCTGCAAGCTGTCACACTGAGTTTGGGTCCTCTGAGAATGCTGCTAAATGCTGCAGGGCCTGAGGTCTGTGACAAGACCAGAGGCTGTATACTGCAGGAATGTGATACATCCCCACCACCATGTGTCTCCACACTGGGGAAGAGGAATTGTTCTGATTCTGCCTTTTGAAGCATGACTATGACTCAGTTGGGGCATATCACAGGAAGAGATTAGATTTATGGGCTGGAGTCTTTCACAAGTCCTAAGCTCTCCTGGCTAATGTTTTTAATTTCAGTACTGGCTTCCTTTACTGGAGTTTTTTAGTCAGGGGTTTCTTTTGCTAAAGAACTTGTACTTTTACCTGACATAATGGAAAGAAATGACAAGAAAGCCTGAATTTTTGTTTTCTTTTCATCTCAGTTCTGTCATTCTGCCACCTTGGGTACTGAATGAAGCTGTAAATTTATTTCTTCACTGCCTGGGCTGTGGGATGGCTGCAGGTGCTCTCTGCCTACATGGTGGGTGCTGTCTGCCCTGGGAGGAGGGAGAAGCCTGGTTTCTTACACACTGAGCCAGCTGCTGGAGGTGTGGGGATAGGAGTGCCCCAAAGCCCTGCATTTCTGCATTGTGGGACTTGTTATGCACCCAGTGCAAAATGTTCAACCCCAGAGGTTTTTGCCAAGAATGCTGTTGACTTGCTGATTAATGCATTAACTGGTTAAAATAAGGGAAATAGAAGGTAAGTTGTTGACTTGATTTCCCCTCTGTTGTGTGCCTCATTAGACTGCATTAATCCATGTTATGACTTCTAGATTTTCTCATCTATTGATGTAAATTTAGTCAATGAAATAAAATCCTTATGGAAATTTAATTTGCTGAGTCATCAGATCTCTCATCTTGCTTGATTATAGCCTTGTTGTCAGAGCCAGGCTTAATGTGCTTTAAATTCCTGGCTCGTTACTGACTTGTTTAGCAGGGAGCTGAGGACATCTTTGCAATGTTACAGAGATGGGAATTTACTTTCTAATTCTCAGAGGAAGAACTCTTCCTGGCTGATGCAAGGGTAGCTTACTGGAGAAATTTCAATGAAATTAGGGGGATTGATTGCTTTGCAGTTTTTTGTTTTGTTTTGTTTTGTTTGTTTTTGATACAGGAAAGATATATTTTCAGCATGTGATCATTTGGAAAGGGATCAGCTTGCAAATGCAAGCTTCTGAGTCAGCAAAGGGCTGAAATGAATGGCACAAATTGTTTTGACAAAAACAAATGAATCTATGAATTTACCTGTTTAGGCCAATGAATGTTTTCATAAGTATTCGTGCCATGTCCTGGTTTGACTCTAGCAAAAACCTTTGCTGTTGAAGAAAAAACAGAGGAGAATTTGAACAATTCAGGTGAAATAAGGGCAGGAAAGGAGAATTTAATGGTATCTTGAAATGGTAATTCCAATTAATCGTGACTTGTAGCCAAAATAAATGGTGCAGTTCTACAAAAGGGGAAGCACATTTTATGGGATAATATGCCAGGTATCATTGACAGTTTTTTCTGTACTTTCATCTGTGTTGCTAATGTGAATAAGTTTTGAATGAGCTGTCTTCAAGAGATTTCACTCTCTTGTACTGTGGCCTGTGCAAGATGATACTCAGGCTTAGACAATTGTGTCTTCATAACTAATTATACCCTTATCTCAGTGTGGGGTCTGGTGGACAATAAATCCAATTATCTCTTCAGATCCCCAGGCCACTGCTGGAGGGCTGTGTGCAAAGCAGAAAATGATACTTGTTATTATTTGCTAGAACCTGTAACAAATGTAACTGAGTTATTTTAACATATTACTGTTACAGTTGCCTCTATATAAATGATCAGCATATAGGAAGGGTTTCTTTGGCAGGAATATTTGATTTAAAAACTGAAGAAAAATATTTAATCCTGTCTCTAGATTTATCCAGTATTATTATTGCTGGCTCAGCATACTCATCCAGACTGTGAACATAGTAAATAAAGTGCTTTTTCCCTGGAAGATGAGAGTCTTTGTGCATCAAGTGTGTGTAGCTGCTGGGCTGGTCTCACCTCCCAGGACATCCCAGTGTGGGCTTGTTTCACCTGCCCTCTTGCCCTGGTGCCTGGTAGGCTGGCTCAGTGCAGGCTCTTCAGAGCCTCCTTCAGAAGGTAAAATGCTGAAGTGCAAGGTTTACTAAAGGACAGGCAAATAAAGCAAATGTGAGAGAAGGCATTGATGGATGGTGGATGGAGAGAAGTGATGCATTCCTTCTGGCTGACACAGCAGGGACAACTGGGATGGAAGTCATTAACACTGAAAGTTGTGAGGGGACTTTTTTTGTGTCTGTTTGGGACCATCTATATCCCCATGACAGTGACAGAAAGAAGAGCATGAAATCTTTAAGAGATTCTTCCAGGAGAAAAAAAAATACAGTTTTTATATAATTGTAATTATATTTAGTCAAGGGGAATAACAACCTTTAAAAAAAGTAGTGAACACATTTCTAGTGCTAGTCCAGGATTAATTTTATTTTTATTTTAAAAACAACTTTTTAATTTGTTGAGCAGCCAAAAGCCATTTTGGAGATAACCCAAGGAAATAAACCTTCTGCAATAGGTAAGTCAGAGGTTACAAAACATCAGCATTCTAGTGACTGCAAAAGTATTATTACTATTTAATTATTTCATAGGTCATAAAGGAGGTATTTAAAAAAAAAGGTTCTGAACCTATATGCTCTCTCACTGCTTACAATTTGAATTGTAAATTTAAAGTATTTTAATACAGAGTTGTAGGGATAATGACTATTTTTGCCCTCATTAAGGTCCTTATTTGGAAAAGTGATAGTGGATAATAAGTGTGAGTAGGTATCTAGACAGCAGGGTCAGTAATAAAAGCTCAACTGCTGTCTGGTAATGACTGGGAGCTATGTTACAGGAAGAGAAAGTAAACAGAGAAACAATGGCTTCTAATTCCACAGCTAAAAAAAGCCCTGGCTGCTTATTTACAATACACAGAAAGTATGTTGTAGTGAGAGCAGGAGGAGAGATAACCAGTCCTCTGATAAATGGGAACTGGGAATGGGTAATAAAGAAGCACCACTCATTGATATTTTGTCTCTAGTGTTGCCTGGTTTCACATGCTCTGTAAAATTTTTCATTGACCCCATGAATTCTGCCCATGTAAGGAGTGATCTTGCCTGCCAAGGAGGCTAGGAGGTAGAGAAAAAAGCAATTTCTCCTGAGTCTTCGAAGAGAACATTGATGTAACCTGATGGTAAATATGGAAAATGTGTGTTAGGAACCTTTGGAAGCCTGATCCTGCTGGCCAAAACTGTTCAGTGTTATCCTCTCATGACTATACTGGTGTGGGATTTGCCTGCCTTAAGGTGAGGCTTAGCAAAGCTCCTTTAGTTTTAGTATTGCTGCAGCTGCAAGTCAGGTCTAAAAGTCTTGACACCATTTCTCTGAGTTCTGAGAGGGGAAAAAGAACAGTTTTAGCTTTTAGGATTACCTTCCTAAGGGTTAGGGAGTAGACTATATCATTAATATTCAGAAAAGGTACTGACTTGTGTCAAGTTGTCAATTACAGACGTATCAGCCAAAATCAGCAGCAGGGGAAACCATGATAAAACTAATAGAGAGTGGTTTATCAAAGAAAGGTGAAATTTCATTGAAAGCACATTTTGGTTGACTGGTGATTTTGATTAAAAAAGATAGTGTGATTGCTAAGGTGGACCTTGTCTAGGACAGAGCAATCATACTTATTTATCTTGCCTTAGAAAAAGATGCTGATAATCTTGTTGAAAGGAACAGTAACATTAAAAGCGTGAGCAGAAGAATATAAAAGGAGAGGAATGAGGATTTCCATGGAAAGGAGGTTGAAAGAGGTGGAAGCTGCAGTTTTGTGGGAGTTTTCACATACTGTCTTATGTGAAAGACGTAAGAGAAAGACATTTTAGCTTATGTGTAGCTAAAATACAGTTAAAGTGAATATGATTGCAGAGCAATCAGAACTTAGTGCTGTGAGGTATTCAGGAAGATGTTTGCATCTTTTGTGCAGTGATGCAGCTATGCTGAGGCAAATATATACTTCATCACATGATTTTATTTTGAATGCCCCATAGTTAATGTTAAGATATTTTGTAGTAGAATTCCTTTTCTGATTTGCAAATCTTGTTAGAGCAAGGGGATAAATATCAGCAGTAGGAAAGAATGAAAAGACTGTCCTTTATGCTCAGAGACAGCCTCTTGTCTGTACTCAACTTGTTCATAACAGAAAAAGTCAGACAGGTAAAACCTCCAGTGAAGCACTTACATCTCTCTTCACAAATCAATTCCCAGATATCCCTGGAGGATTTGCACTCTAGTCCTACACAGATGCCCTGACAGGAGGGAAAAAATGCACTAGACTTAATTCCACTGTGTGCAGTCTATGCTTATAGACTCATACCATGGCCTGAGTCTCATGTAGACTACTACAAGCTGCATGTTCCCTATATTTCTCTGTTTTTCAGGTTCTCAGCAGTTATTAGAACAATTGGCTTATGGATTAGTGTGTCTGTCACCAGCCCTTTGATTGATTACATGCCTGGTGTTATTGTTAGCACAACATGTTTGGTGGTGTCACTTGCAAGAGTTAACTGGTGTGAGCTGGACCTGAAACAAAGGGAACCATAGGAATTGCCACTAGAAAAGATATGTCCCACTGTCTCTGCTATCTGCTAATTGGTTCATAATATATGCTATTAGCACATGGTAATTTGGACCAAAGAGAACTTGTTTTTCAAGTGAGTGAAAATAGCTGCCTCTGTTTTGAAAATGACTTCTGGTGTTTCCCATGTTCCCATGTTATCCACCCCTCTAGCAACTGTTCTGTTATTGCACCTTGTTATTACATCTTAGTCCAACTTGCATGTCTGGTATCTCAGTTGAAACCAGCAAATTCTTCTCAGCCAGCAATGCAATAACAGAGCCAAGGGTCCTGATCTGGAAAATCTTGTTTCCAAATGTGTGCACCACTTTTGCAGGGCATGCAGCTCTCATTCCTCTTTAGAGTGTTCCCTACTATGATTGAACACTCAGCACTTCTGATTTTTTTTCAGTCTTTTGTCTTCTCTTTCCTCCACACAATCTTGGTTTTCCTCCCTAATGAAATTAAAAATCTCTCTCTTCTGTGTGCTTGGCAGTTGGATTTTTCTGTTCCTAGAATTTTTCCTTCTTTTGTTTGAAAACTTGGAGTGTTTGTTTCTGGCTGCCGTGATTAGAGTAGGAATGTCTCAAACAGTCTTGGATGAATTCTTGCAAATCTTGTGTTGTGCAGATGATGAACTGAGGCACAGATGCAAGTGACAAGGCTGCAGAGGATTCATTGGCAGAACTGGGAACTGTGTTGTGTTTTAGTCGTGAGGCCGTTTTGCTCACTGCATCAAGGAACAAACTCTCAATTTTCCAAGTAACTTTTTAAAATTTTTCTTGGATAATTTTTGGTTTTGAAGTGAATTCAGAAGTACATGTCCATTTTTTTTACAGAAGTCTTGGTTTTGAGGGCAAGTTTCTGTTCTAGACCCGTTTCACAACATGACATTGATTGCTGTTCCAAAAGACCAGGAGAGGGAGACTGGGATAGGGAGGGAGGCAGAGTGGCAGGCAGAATGGGAATGGTCCCCATCCTTGCTTTCTGTGTTCGGTTTTTTTTTTTTTTTTTTTTTTTTTTTTTTTTTTTTTTTTTTTTTTTTTTTTTTTTTTTTTTTTTTTTTTTTTTTTTTNTTTTTTTTTTTCTTTTTTTTTTCTACCCTTCTATTCCTTTGCTCCCCCTCATTTTTCCCCATTGCTACTTGTCTGTAATGAGTCCCACTTCTCCTGTTTCCTTTCTGTATTCTTCTCCTATTTATTCTATTCTTTCCTGCATCACTGGAATGCTGTCTCCTTCCTATATCTAGGATAATTTATTGATCTGTCCCTGGAGTGTAGCAGACTCTATTTGTGACTTCAGTTAAGGTCAGGAACTACATGTGGCATGTAGCTGGTCTCAGCTGCTTCCTTTTGGCTCTCATGATTTAGCTCCTGTGTTTTATGGGACATGATGGGACTGAGAAGATGACTTTTCTCCTGGACTGAAAGGTACAGAAAGCAAATGTCACACCAGGTGGATATTGCCAGAGGGACACAAAGGTACTCACCACTGTTTCAAGACCTTGATGAGTTTTGGCATTATTGTCCATGGGGACAGCTGCTGAAGGATTTCAGAATCTGGCATGCAGACTTTATAATGTATCATCTGTATTTGTGAAAGAGCAAATGACAGACAGTGATGCATAGAGTATCAGAACCCAGCTGAAATAACCACGTTAGACTTTCAGGGTCTGGCAGAATTAGATTGCAGTGTTGATACAAGTACTGTTACACCAGAATGACACATTTTCTGTTTTCCAAATAATAGGAAAAAGAAATGTATACACGGATGTTTCAGGAGGGGCAGGCAGCTGACCTCTTATTTGTGGGTGCATAACCTCAGCTTCAGGTAAATGGGGGTCACACTGATATTTGCTCTGACACTGAATGGCTACAGCTTGGTTCTGGCAGGATTTACTGGCTGTGGTTCTGGCAGGCTTGGGCTAAGGGAACCAGTCAGATGTGAGTGATTCAGCTTTGTGCCTGGTGTCAGCCCTGATGGGTGCAGGCTGGCTCCGTGCCCAGCTGCTGCTGCTGGATGGTTTGTGTGGGTGGGATGCTCTGACAGCACAGAGTGCCAGCAGGGCCCTGCTGGGGGGAGCCCTGGCGCTGTGCCCTGCTGGGGTGCAGGGCTCTGGGGTCCCTGGTGTGGGACACTTGCCCCTGTGCTGCCCAGTGCCTGCAGGCTGGCATTGCTATGCTGCGGCTCCTCTCACCCTGCCTGAGGGCAAGTGGCTCCATTGCTATTGTTAGCCAGGGGCCATTGCTGCAGGCCCTGGATAACCCTTAACAGTGCAGATATGTACAGCCTCTTTGGGCTGGAACAGGTGCAGAAGGAATTGCAGGGCTCGTGAGGGAACAGACAATACATATTCTGGGGAAGATTTCTTTGGCTCAGGAAGGTAAAGCCTGGGAATGGATGTGTTACCTTAGAAATATGCCTAAAGAACCAACTCCAGGGAAAGTTGTGCAAGATAGATGTTGGCACAAGTAATAGGCATGAATTGGCAATGAATAAATTTGGATTGGAAGTCAAGTTCCTAACTGTCAGAAGAATAAAACTTTTGCAGAAGCAAGAGAGGAGTTCAAGAGCAATTCTTTTAAGAAATTATCTGAAATGGGCCTCATAGCAAGTGGCTTGAGTCTGTATCAGGAAGCATCTTAGTCCCGTGAGCTTCATTTGCAAACTATTCAGCATAATTTTTGTGAGCTCAGACTGGAGGAATGCAATACTAGAGAGAGAAGGAATCAAGAAGTAATCATGAAACAATTTTTGTTGTTAGTGCAATGGTTTTTGATGATGTAGTGAACACAGAAATTTTCTCATGACTGAACAATAGAATCAAGCAGAGGTTACTGCAGATTAGTACCTAATTCTTCTCACTTGTGTCACTCCAAGGTTTAATGATTTGATGGCATCTCTGTCTTGCAGATTTTATTTTTCTCACTTGTATTCTTGTCAAATCAGGAGTTATTGTTCTCCATAAATTTCTTGCTGATGTTGAATGCTTGTTGAGTGCTCAGTGGATACCAGAGATCAAGCTACCTGCTTTAGGTTGGCATTCAGAAACTCAAGTTTCCTTTAATTTCTGGTAATTTTTTAATAACTTGTGAAAATGATTACATATGAAACTGCTAAAGTGACAGGAAAAACACAGGAACTACAGCCTTTTTCAACAGAATGCTGAATAAAATATGTAAGAGCCTATCAGATTCTGACTTGCCACCACAAGTGACAACATTATGATGCAAGACTTAGGCTTTTCAAGATTTAAGATCTCCTATATTGTGAAGTGTAAATGTTGAAGTTATTGTTGTATGGAAGCCATAATATATGTCTATCCCTTCTTGCTGGGTGGTACACTAGAACTCTGCAGAGAAGATTATTTGCCTGAATAAAATACCTTTTTCTCTTTCTTTTATTTTTTTTTAATTTTGGAAGAGTAATGTGCAATTTCCTTTAGCTCTTTTCCACTGACTGGTGAGATACCGATTTATTAATCTGTTGTAAAATCTTGAGGATTAGCAGTGGCATTAAAATTAAATGAAAAAAATTAAAATTAATTTACTTAGATGTAAAATCTTGATCGAGACCTAGGTATTGGATTTGGTGTCAGTCTTCTCACTCAAAGGCCTAGGAGTCTGCACACTGGCTGAGGTCTGATTTTGTTGCTTTTTCCTCTTTGGTGTTGCAGCAGAGTTTTGTCCATGATACTCTAAAGAGTGATTTATTCAATTTCTAAATGCTGTTCTCCTAAAATCAGGATTCTATGTTAATTGATACACATTACACCAAAAATTGAAGGCTTCTAATATAACTGTTTGCAAGCAGAATATAAATTATGTTCAAATGCCTGGGGAAGAAAAGTGAGTGGCTCTTCTATGTGCTATTGATCTCAGACTTAAAATTAGAATTGCCTTTACTTACAGCTTGGGTTTCATTTGCAATTAAAGCTGTAGAAAGAAAGCTGTTTTTTCAGATCAAATGAAGTTTTGTATGTGAGAAAAATATTATAAGTTTCTGAAGAAAAGATATTTAAATAAGCTTCTCATGAGTCACTCTATGGACCTTAAGTCCTCAGGTAGGATAAGATTTCAATATAAACCATTCCTGATCCTCTAAAGCATCTCTTAATCTATCGTTAGTGTGAAATTGCTGCATTTACTAAAATAATTGGAGTAAATTATTGCTCAAAGTGTGGCCTTCATAGGCCTACCTATATATAAACTTGCTGTATTTCATTTGGTTGTAACTTCTTTGTTCAATGGTCTAATTTTCAGTTTAGTATCAGCTTATTCCTGACTGACTTCTAAAATCAAATTGCATCTGAGTTAAACTCAACTCCTTGTAGCTTTCCAAACAGAAATAATTAGCTTGATTTAAAATAATTACATTTTCTTTAGAATAATATGATTCATTTTGTGAACAAGGCATTGGCCTCAATAATTAGGCTCAGAGATGGTTTCTGGTAAAGAGTACATGCAAAATACCACTGTGGGCCAGGGCAAAGCAGATTCTCATCAATAACTACAAAAATGGTTCTTCTCAAGAGGGCACTTGGATTTGCTTTCCAGTCAGTGGATGCTGTCAGCATCCAACTGAAAAGTCAGGTTTTAAAATCTGGTGCTTAGAGGACCCAAAGGAAAGCATAAACATAGACTGAGGGGTATTCCACTGGTTTGGCTGGATACTGCAGCAGTTGCTTGTGCTGGGATTTGTGGGATTCCTGTATTTCAAGTACTAAGGCACAGAAGTGTTATGAATTATTGTGGCATATGAAAGCCCAGAATGGCAGGACAGGATTCTGGCAGAGTTATGTATTTTCTGTCTCCTTAGAGACATAGACACAAGCAAGCTGTCTTTTATTTCATCTAGGTTTTCTGAGCTACTGTGATTTGCTTTTGGTGTTTGTGTGGCAGCTGTTGTCTGACTGCCTGTTGCATTCTGGTATGGAGAAGAAACTGATTCAGCTTACCAAAAGTGTAATATCAGAGACCAGCTGCTTATGGCTGTCCCTACCCACATCCAGAGTCAACAAGCACATGTGAGGTAGCAGATCTGCATATCAGCAAAATTTCAGAACTTCCAGGCTTCACTGTGGTTTTTGTTCACTTGGGAGATTGTAGAACTGAGTTCCAGCTCTACCTTAGAGTAATGTGGATTTTAGGATCAATATTCCTGTAAATATTGAGCTTAACAATAATGTCCATATTCACTAGTGAATAAGAGGCAATGAACATCCTTTCCTGCTATATGGCTTTGTGCTCATTAGTTTGCTCTTTTTCACCAACTGTGGTGTAGTTTGTGCGTCCCTGTGGTATTCCTGGGAGAGGCTGCTCAGCAAAGCTCACTGTGCTCAAGCATATTGCAGAAAGCTTCTCCCTCTCCTTACCTACATTTCTAACAAACTGCAAATGAGTGTCCACACTGTCCTTTCCTCTGGTGCCATTATCTCCTTTTCCCTTCTTGGTTTCATCTCCTTGTAGTAGCCACTCATTCCAGGTATGCCCCTCACTCTATTCAGTCAATCTGGCCATATTTGCTCCTTTCAGCATTGTACTGATTTCACTTATTAGCAGAATTACTACAAAAATCCTCTTCTCCCCTCTCTTTTTAGTGTAAACCATGCTGGTATTTAAGTATGTGGGATTGTCATAATATGAGTATTGCTTAGGCAAGAAGCATCTCTCAAATATACTTGGATTTGTAATTATGTCAGTTATACTTCCAATATCTCTGTGCTATGTGTATCTACATATATATGTATGTGTGTGTGTGTTTGAAATCAGCTTTTTTTCTGAGTTAAAATACGTTTATAGCTGTGAAAGCTGCATAGTTATCTATTGAAGAAGTTTTGCTGTTATGATTAGGTGAGGTTAAAACCTGCTGTCTTCACTCTTCCCAGGGCCATTTGAGCAAACATCTGAGCTCTAGTGGAGTCCTGATGACTTCACTGAGACTTTATGTGTGCTCAGAGGACTGTTAATGGATCAGGAAATAGTTTAAAATCAGCCACAAAGTTCCCTGTAGCATTGCCTTTTATTTCCAGGTACTTTGCATATTTTCCAGTTCTGTGACTCTTTCATAATTTACAGTTTTGTTTTTTTTTTTTTTTTTTTTTTTTTTTTTTTTTTTTTTTTTACTTGAAAAGTTGTTTGTAGTGATGGGGGAGGATATCTCTGAAAATAACTGAATACATCATGGAAAAGATAAAACAACCTTTATAAAAATACTTGTGATTGCACAAAACTTCCAAGTGAAAATGTGAGAATTTTTTTTTCTTTTCAATCTTTGAGATGCTCATTGAGTTACAGCAACACTGAAGTAAAAAATAACTTGATTATGAGTTAGATATGCAGGTCTCATTATCATAAAGATTTAATGACTGGCTTCTCTAGTCCTATATAACATGTTCATTAAAATCTTTATCTAGTTTATGGTCCAACAAGTTTTGCTTGGTGCACAGCTGGATCCTGTCTGTGTGTGCCTGTAAAGTAAAAGGATGGTGCCCCAAACAAAAGACTTCCAGCAACTTGCTGGTGTGTAATTGGCTTAAATTACAAACACAGTAAGGAGAATACAACAGCTGTATCTGTAGCATTTTTTAATCTGCCTCCTTAATTTTGCTTAAAAAAATTTACATCAGGTATATCTACTCAGAACAAGAGATCAGCTCATTACATTATCCCTGAAAGCTGGTCTTAAATTTGCAATCCCATCCTTGGCATGACTTGTTATATACTTAATGCTGTGGGGCACTGCAGAATCATAGCAACAGGCCATATGGCTTTTCTAAGGGACACTTTTTTCATCCTAAATTCTGGAGGAAATCAATGTCATCTGGGTGCTTACATTTGGTGTGTTTGGCTAAGCGTCATGAGGGGATTGAGGAGGTAAATGGAATGGACAAAACTTGAAAATAGAACAAAGAAAAGAAATAAACAGAGCATTAGGGAGGCTTTGAACAGAACTGTGGTGTTGTGAGTGGTGAACAGATAATTAGGGGCAGGACCATTTATCTCTCCGCCCAGCAGGTTTTCAGCAACTGTAGAGCAAGATTTGGGATCTGTTCCTGGTATGCTGCCTTGCACTGAGCTCTCAGTGTTGGTGGGAAGCCATCTTCTCTTTACCTGTGGATAAAATGGAAATGAAGCACTCATCTTACTCTCAAGGAGATGAAAGTATTTTTGGTTTTGTTTTTAGGCATGTCAGGATGCCTCAGGCAAACTGGCCTTACTGTGATGAGAGTTTCTGTTAAATGTGTGACATTGCTTCGTGAACAGTGGCTGTTGGGTCCCTCTCTCTCAAGGCCTCCTTGTTTTGGAGGTTGTCTATTGTGAGAGGAAAAAGGAGAAGGACCATTCTGGGGAAGGCCCTCAAAGTCAGTATTGGGACAAACAGAGCAGACCAAAGTGCTCTGCAGCTCACCTGGCTTCACCCAGGAGCTGTGGAGAGTGTGGGCACAGGTAATGTCACATCTCTGGTGTATCTGTAGCAGCTGCACTGGGGTTGTGCATCTCTGTGCTCAAGTAACAATGCAGAGATCCTCTAAGATGCATACAAAAGAAATCTAAATTTGTAATTCCACCAAAATACTGGGTATTTCACTGGTTATCAAGAGTGAAAGTATGCATTTAGTTTCCATATGGATTTGTGTCTGTTTTCTCACACATGGCTAATTCCTGATGAACTTATCTACTTGGAACCAACTAATTGCAACTTTTTGGCTGCTGCCTGATCACCCATTTTGGATGATCTTCTGACAAGGGACTTGGCTGGGAATATTTGTTGGCTGCAATAGAGAAATCGACTTTGAGCGGTTCACTTGGTAAATTACAGGCTGTGCTCCTAATTATAAACACACACTTGTGGGAAAATCATACAATTCCCTGAGGTACATCTGGATTGCTGCATCCAGATTTTGAAAGCTAGAGGGTAAGATGCTGGGTTTTCTTTAACATTAAATTATTAAGTGAAAGCCAGGGGTCTGAGGTCACACGGATCAGTTGATGCTGTGCTAGCAAAGTAATGAAAGCCTGCTTTGAAGAAACACAGGAAAATCTGCCTTCCCTATAAATATCAACCTGGCCATCAGAGCAGTTGTTTAATTCTTGAATCTGTACTCTTTGTCACAGGGCAAGAGCCCCTGGAGGATGTCAGCCCTGCAGTAAACTGTAATCACAGAAGACAGCTACTACTCTGCAATAACCTGGCAAAGGCTCCGAGGCCAGGAAGCAGCAGTGGCAGCACAGAGGGAAGGCTGAGGTGTGCCAGAGTTTCATTTCTGTAATGGGTGACCTCCTGTTTAACCAACAGCTGAAATCAGAGTGCACCATTTTATATTGTGGTTTGGGTGGTTTGGGTGAAACATCTCTCACTTTTCTACCATAGGGCAGTGTGCAAGCTGCCCCTCAGCAGCAGCACTGCAGGCATGGCACTGTAACCTGTGTTTATTTTGCTCTTGGAGATAAATCCTCTTAGAGCTGCAATCAAGGAGCCACTCTGTGCTGCAGTCCATTCTCAAGGGGACACACCATGAGACCAGTGTATCCTCTTACATGAACTAACAATTTGCTTTTCATTCCTCACTTCCTGACATAATTTTATTCAGTGGGACCATGAGGTTGATTCTGGTTTTTTTTCCCCTAAAAAAATTTTTTTTGGTTTTTCCCAACAAATCTTTCTTTTTTTTTCCCTAGCTTTGCTCAGCAGAGTGCTATTGCCTCTCTGATTTAATTTTTAGTCCTTCAGCTGACACTGACTGTGTGAGGACAGCTATCAGAACAGTGTAACAGGTCTCATAACCCAGTTTTGTGTGGTTGTCTGTCCTCTTAAAAGAGACTACCAATAGTCAGATTGCAGCTTCCCAACTAGGGGTTAGTAATAACTTTCTGGTGTATCCTGGAATCTTGGATCATTGACATCTGCATTGACTTCCATGTTCAGAGCAGTTTGCAGCACCCAGCTGGAGATGAGACCTGCTGGGATAACAACATGTATCCAGTCTCTTGCCTTTAAGATTTGTGGCTTGTTCTTCCCATCACATTAGCAAAGACATTGTGGGGAAAAAATGGATTGGTAGAAATCTAGGATTGCTGGAAGCATTAAGCATTTTGTGCAAAAGCAGCAAAATCGGGTATTTTCCCTTGGGAGGAAATACTGTTGCATAGTAGGAAAAAAATCTAGGTGACTAAAATATTAATGGAATGTTGTTGCTATTAATGTTGAAATTGTTGAAAGGCTGCATATTAATAAGGACAGTATTTCCTTTAATCTTGTCTGTAAAGTCAGTCTGCTAGTTTTCCTGGGTGGCTCTAAACAGATTCACCAGGTTTGCTTTTGGAGCACTGCCACTTTGGTTATTAACTGCATTTTGCTCCGTGACTTGTCAGAGTGTCTTTGTTTTATTCATGGT
Source organism: Urocynchramus pylzowi (assembly GCA_013397555.1). Lineage (NCBI taxonomy): Eukaryota > Metazoa > Chordata > Aves > Passeriformes > Fringillidae > Urocynchramus > Urocynchramus pylzowi. Next base: position 173,489 of record VZRH01002696.1, on the reverse strand, counting down.
TACATCTGATGAGCTAGCAGATGTTTCTTGTGCTCTTCCTAGGCTGTGAAATGTCTTGTGTATCTATCCAGAACTTTCTTTTGCAGTACCTTAGAAAGAATTACCATAAAGCAAACTGGCCATCACAGTTGTTTATTACACATGCATGCACACATGTATAAAATCCATGTATCTATTTGCCATGCTTCTGATACAGGTCAGAACTATCTCAATAAAAAATGCTTTTTGCAGTCTTGAAACTGACTTTTATTACTATGACATTTCCTATTGCTCAGTGATATATTTAAAAGGGGTTTTCATGCCACTGAATCATTTTATTTACAAAGGAAGGAAAATTACAACATTATGAATCTTTTTTCTTGCTTCCTCAGAAAAATACATTTGTTTTTTTCTGTCTAGATTTTACACACAGAAAAAGAAACTAACTCCTGTAACTCATCAATCTGTTTGCTGGCAAAACTTACTATGATGTATTAATTCAGCACAACTCAATTATGTACAAGTTCTGAAGTTCAGTAAGTGTTATCCTGCTCTGAATAGAACTTCATATAGTTTGGAAAACCTTTTAAAAATCCTAATGTAATTTATCATGAATACTTTAAAAAAATATTTTAAAAATACTAAATTTTTAAAATGAAGGTAATTTGAAATAATTTCTATTTCTGTCTTCTCTATTACATGAAAAAGTAGGCCAAGGAACAAGTTCTGTCATGCTTTGCATGTTACCACCTCTGAGTTTATGGCTGTGTGTTTAAGTGTTATGCCCAAAGCAATTATGGTTTTAAGTGTTTAGCTTGTGAATGCCCAGGTGCATGCTAGAGAAGCAAAAGCTTTGTATAAATTGGTATGATGGGATTTAATCTTCTTTCTGATTTTTAAAGTGCTAATCGAGTTTGCAATGGTACTTGCTCCTGCAAGAGTCAAGAATGAAACCAAGTGAAATTCCTGTAAAACTATTAGCAGACTCTTCTGGAGAATACCTGCTTAGGTAGTAGTTATGTGTTTTCTATGCTTGTGTGTAATTCTATCACCTAAGCAGTGAAACATTTCACAGAATCACAGAATGGTTTGGGTTAGAAGGGACTACAAATATCATCTTGTTCCAATTCTCTGCCATGGGCAGGGACACCTTCCACCAGATCAGGTTGCTCAGAGCCCCATCCAGCCTGGTCTTGAACACCTCCAGGCATGGAGGTGTCTTGAACACCTCCAGCCACAGCTTCTCTGGGTGGCCTGTGCCAGTGCCCAGCCGCACTCTCAGCAAAGATTTTCTTTCTAATACCTAAACCTACCTTCTTTCAGTTTTAACTCGTTATCCCTCATCCTATGGCTACACTCTGATCAAGAGCTCCTCTCCAGCTCCAGCTCTCTCAGAGCCCCTTTAGGCTCTGAAAGGGGCTCTAAAATCTCCCTGGAGCTTCTCTTCTCCAGGCTGAACAACCCCAGTTCTGTCAGCCTGTCTTCATAGGAGACTTTTAAAACTGCACATCGATTGTAATTCCAAAGTTTTTAGATAAATGAACAGCATTATTATTACCTACAAAAAAAGACTATTTCTGTTTAGTTTGTCTTCCTTTCATCTCACGGTACTTGCAGTGTAATTACAAAGATTAGCAGAGAGTATTTCACGATACCCCAAGGCATCTACTTCCTGTGATTGTAATATGAGAGGAGAACCCGCAGAGGGCACTGTATTGTCTCAGATGAGAGACATCCCCCAGAATCAAGGAGGATGTAGGATTTTCTAGGTTTCTGCATTTTCGAAAAATGCAGTCAGAAAATATTTTTTTCCCCCATGTATCTAGCGATAAGCAGAGTTACAGATTGGGCATAAGATTTACAATCTCTTTCTTGTTTCTTATATCTTTGAGATGAAAAGGTATAATCCAGAACTATCATGCCATGTTTTCAATGCAGTCCTTGTCCTCGCCTTCCTTCCTTCACTCATGCTTGTCTGAACATTTCAGCTCTGCAAGCACTCGGAAATGAATGTCATAACTAAATAGGGTAAATTCTAAACCTGCCAAATGTCAGAACAGGCAATCTGAAAAGCACTAGTACGAAGTGTGCAAAATTTACTGCCATCCATCTGAAGTGGGGCTCAGATTTCAGGTCTGAGCCTTAACAGGAGGAGAGTACAATACAGCTCTTCTGCAGAAAGGGATTCACAAATGGAAATTCTGTTTGTGGTCTTCCAGAGATTAAAATTTGCTCAACTCTGTTTTGTTTGCATTTGAAAAATACAAAGCCTTTTTCATGGTTATAAAAAAGTGATAAAAAAGTTATATTCCACTGTGTGCTGGCTGTGTATTTAAATTCAGCTTTAGGGATTTTAAAATGCAGTCCACAAGTTACTGTGTGTTTCTTCAAGTCTTCTTGACATCTTTGTTTAGACTAAGGGTTTCTCTGACCTAGCTGGTGCCCCAGAATTGCTACAGTCTGCCTTATTTTTTTTTCTGCAGATGATTATAATAGAATTTGTGTTCTCGTTCTGTTTTCACTAATGTGTAGACTTGTGTCTGAAATACACAAATGTCTTTAAGTTATTATTGCGTGCTCAATCTAGTTGTGGTCCCTTCTCATGCAACATTTAGAAAACAGGACTCAAGATCTGTCCTTGTTGCAAAGAGATGCTTTACAGAGAGCAGTGAGCAATAATAAAGACTTCCACAAGTTGAGAAGTGGTAGGCTAACAAATACAGAGAATAATGTGCCTTGATTTTTATCTTGGGTCTTCTAGTTCTTTTGTATTTTGAACAATCTGTCTTTTAGTTCTTTAACTGGGGGGATATTGTGTGATAATGACAGATGTTTCAGAGGCTCTGTCTGGTCACCTCATACTTCCATTGCAGTGTTGCAGTTTATTCTTCCTGTAAAATTGTGCAGAGGTAATACCTAAGGGAAAAAACCAATAGCAGAATGAGAAAAGCTGAGAAGTTTTGATCAGATTTTGCTCTAGAAGGGGTTAGGAATGGAAGTCTTCTAAGGTTCATTGGGCTGGCACGTCCTGATGAAGGAGATTTTGCTTTCTGGCTGGACCTGCAAGCTGACACCTGAAAATTGTATTAGAAAACTAATTGTATTGTTTTGTAATTGTATTAGAAAACATGTTAATCATTGTATGGCAGAGAGATGGCAGCCACCTGTATTGGAATGCTTTTACTGAACGCAAAGGAGACTCAACACTAAGTCCGTAGTTTGGTTCTCTGATTCCATACCCATTGGGACCTGTGTTGGGACTTTATGGTTTCCTTAGTACCACATGGATAGACCTCTCAGAACAGGGGCTAACTGTCACAAAAACTAAATTTTCAAAAATGAAAAATAATTTTTTTCCTATGAGTCAAAAAGCTGTAAAGTCATGGAAAAGGCTTAAAAGTCATGCCAGTATCAAAAGTCCTTTTGACACTTTAGAAGTAACAGGTATGACAGCAAAAAAAATGCAGAAAGTCCCATCTTAGTCCTGCTGTGGAACCTGTCTCCTTGATTCCTGCCTTGTCTCTGGGTTCCTACTACTCATCATGAAAGGGAGAGGTGTCAGCAGCTCTGCAGAATGGTGATTGAGACCTGGAGAGCTTTGTATTTCCTCTGCAAAAGAGCACTTTTAATTCACAACCTGTGGAAGGCAAAGCGGTACTAAAGCACTTGGAGAAGTGCTTCTGATCATTCAGAAGATGACCCAGAGCTTTCAATACCCCTTTCTTGAAAACCCCTGCTCACTACTGACTGAAAGTAATTATTCTGTGAGAACTGAGTGGTAGTGCTGTGTATTTGGTTTTGCCTTGTGCAAAGTGTGGAGAGCACATCAACCCTCATATTGGGGTGAGTGGGAAAAAATATGTATCAGACAGTAGATGTGGCTTGCTATGCTGGCTGACAAAGGCAGCACAGGCATTAAAGATTAAATTAACTGGACACTGTACTGATCATGGACCTCTCAAGTAAAGATTCAAGCATGCTCCTATTTTTGAACATTCTTCTTCTTGAAGTGGGAATTCTGGATACACACTGTGAGTAAAGTAGAGATACCTATGCAGTTTAAAGGGCATCAGACTCAATTGAAATAAAAGTACTGTCATTTCTTCTAAAACTTCTCTTACGAAGTTTCCAATTAAACTTTCCTACACCAAATAAACAAGGATATAGATAGCCTATACTAGTGGCCCAGATCTAGCAGCACTTGAGAACTCCTGTCTCTGTCAGCCCACCCCTTCCCTGACATGGTTCTCCAGCTACCAGGCAGTCAACTTGTGTGGTATGGACAGCCTCTGTTTTTATCTGACTGTGGAAACACGAAAGGACAGACAGAGCCATTTACCACAGGTCTTTCCAAAAATAATCACATAGAAAAATAATTTAGTTTGCTGATGAGCAGCTGTCTCTGGAATGCTCCACAGTGGGTTATTAATAAAGTCTACAATACTTACTACTATATAGATTGGATTACAGTAAGGAAGAGCTTTCTGCCAAAATGTAGCTGTCTAGAAAGATTGTAATGAGCAGGATATAATCTCTTTGATCAGGACTAGGGCATGTCACTGTCATGAACACCTCTCAACCATAATAAAATATGTCACAGAATCTCTGATGACCACAAATAATGTGGATTGCTGATCTTGTCAGAGATACTGGACTCAGTAAAGTCAGAACACTCTGAGATCTTCCTGTGCTGTCTCTGTTTGGCATCTGAGATGGAAATTATGAAGCACAATTATTTCCACTTCTTCTTCTTCATTTATTTTGTTAAGCCCCTTAAAAATACATATGAAACATTTTGTGTTGTGTTCTGAAGACAATTATAAACCTGTGTAAATGGGTTTGTCTACTGAACTGTCTGACATATTTGTAGCTGTAGTACTGCAAATAGTGCTCCTGTTAAGTAAGAATGGGGCTGCTGTGCATCCACTGTTACATATATGTTTAAATAAAAAACATTTATTATCTGTTTGGGTGTATTTATTTGTGTAGCTGACTACATGGCAATTTAAAGCAGATTAGAGGAAGGTGAACATGTTTGTCTCTTCTGTTCTGATTCATGTGGGAGACTGTCTCAGCAAACAGTGATAATTATTTCACTGAAAAGGCTTTTAATATAGTAAATTCCACTTAGTGACAATCTAATGTGACTCTTTGAAATGGCAGACTGTACAGAAACCTACTGGGAGCATTGATAGTGTGGCAGCAAATGAGAAGTGTATGCAGTAGTCTGTCAGCTACTTTTCTGCTAACTGACACAAAGAAAGGCAGAGGAACCCAAATTATTTAAGACAGATTTCTGTGTTCTTTTGGGATCCTCAGATTGCCCTTAACCAGCTGAGTCTAACTAGGGAGAATATTTTCTTCTAGGTATAGGAAAAATATTGAGCTTGTTACAATGTTGTTTTAAATACTCCCCTGGGGTATATCTGAGGCTGTAATTATAAATTAGAAATCTTTATTTTTAAATGCATGACTCTGACTCCCTCTTAGTCTTTGCTTTTTCTGTCACTCCAAATACTTTGATAATCATACCTGGGCAGTATAGAAACAAGCTGTATTTTCATATAGTTCAGTTTAGGCCAATTCAACAAAAATATTCACAATCTATTTTATTGAAGAGTTTCAAGTTTGTATGATGACAGTTTCAAGTTGGTATGTTGACAGCTTCATTTTCAGGTCCTCCATGGATTCTGTGATCTGGAAATGTGTTTATAAAAATCTGTGTGTAACCTGATGTTGGCATGGATGATGCTGATATGACCATTGAGACTAAGCTAGGAGGAACTGTAACTCCATTTTTCATGAGAAAAATAGAACCTACTTCATTTTCCATAGGTCTTAGTCACTCTTTTAATACAAGCATTTTATTAAGGACTTTTGTACTAGTCACGTGTCTTGAAATCAAGACAATTGAATAGATTTAGTTATAAATGCAATAACTGACATTTCAATTATTCCTTTTCATTTTTTTGAGTTACTGAAGTGCCTCAGTCTGAAGATTGCAAATCATCTCAAATAATAAAACTATTTTAAGCCATTTACATTGTGATTATATTGTTTCTAGAAACTAAACTGAAACAAAGTCTGATCAATGATGCATTAAATATCTTGGCCTATATACATAAACAAGCCCCTCTAGGAGTGGTACTTACACATTAACAGTGTGTTATAAATGGGGATTAAAGGAAGAAAATATTCTAGCTTTAAGTGGTTTAGTCATTTGCATATGTCAACAAAGAATATCAGAATATGTGTATTTAAGCAGTTTGGTTTTAATGGCCTTTTTTCTCTCTCAGTTTTATTCCATTCTCCTACCTAAACCTTTATTTACTTCTTTAAATAATGCTTTCATTCCACTGTTACTGTAATAGATTGAAGTACTGAGTCATGGCTGAAGAGAATCCTGACTGGTGCTGGAACTTATTTGGTCTGTGAAAAATGAGGATTTGGGCAGTGATGCAGTAATTGTAGCATCTCCTCGAGCTTTCGAATGGCTGCAGACAGACGTGTTTTATACTGTCTGGGAGGCAGGCGGGCACTTCATCAGGGGCTGCTGCTGGAGCACTGCAACTGAGGGTTGAATAATGCTTCCTTTTTCTTAGGTGCTTTTCTCCAACTTGGCATTATATGCATGAAAGTGAGATCAGTCTGCTTGGATCAATATCCTCAGTGATGAAGAATTTTGCACGCATTTTATGTTGGTAACAGTGTAGTGTTATAATAGCAGCAGCTATTAACCTTGTATTTACTGTGCTCTTCTCTCTTAATGGCTATGGCACTCCAGCAGAGTCACTAAAGAGGGGAGACAGAGACACTCAAACCAATTTATAAAATTTTTTCTTTGGTCTTTCTACAGTTTTTGTTTCAGGGTGAAACACTTGCTCCCATTTTGTTAAATGCTGTAGTCTTAAACCTTAAGCTCTTTCTATTATGTCTTCCTCTTCATCCTTCTCCCCTTTGTAAAAGATCGGAAGCATTATGTTACAAAGGCTGCAAGTTTTATGTATTCCCTCAAAAAAGAGAAATTTTTTGTGAGGTGTCCTTTATTCTGTAGCTGTTCTGGCCATCAATGAAATTAAAATTTCTACTCTGAAAAAGGTGTTGCATTGTAGGTGCACAGTTTGTGGTAATTGGGAGTGGGGCTGTGGCCAAGCCTCATCCCCAATGGGTACAGCTGTGCAAAGCAGGTGAGCAGCATTGACAGCAATGAACCATGGAGTGCCCAGGTGCACTGACCAACCACCAAAGGGCTCACAGGTGCAATGCATAAGCCATGAGGGGTATAAAGGGTTGGGCTAAAGAATACGAGGGCAGATGCCTGCAGCCTTCTGAAGTGATGTGGTGTTACTGTGTGTAGGCAAATGCATAAAGCCTGTTGAAATTGCATGGTGATGCTCTGTGTATCATGGCTATCTCAACTGAGACATATACTGCAATGTTGCATCATAAAAAAATACTCTTAGTTTAGCACTCCAGGGAGCTTCTAATGCAATTTTGCCAATTTACTGCAGTTCCAACATCAAATGAATACTAAGGGAAAATTTATGGCATAAAACTTCAAGTTGCTGGGTTCAGAGAATGTTTAACTTGTATTTGCAATTAAGCCAGGAGTTATTTTCATGAAACTGCTATCTAGATATTGATGGCTCTTTCATGAGGGCTAAGATGACAACGTAAGTTCTCTGTAAATCACTAAAATTAATGTTTGTATTGCATTATTATAACAGAACTGTTCCAGATTAATTCACATGGGCTTTGCTCTTGTGCCTAGAGAGCCAAGAGAGATATTGGTTGGATCTTGGACAGGCACCTCATTCACAGAACACAACCTGGCTGCTCTCAAGGGATTTGCAGTTCTTACAAGGCAAGAAGTCCTTTCAGCATAAATCAATATCCCTAAGCTGTGGAAAGCCTGTAGCAAGGCAAATAAATAGTTGCACTGTTGTCATTTTCTGCAATCACTGAAGTGCTATAAAATTAGCAGCTTCAGAAATGAGTGAGATATCATCTAATTAGGTTGGGTATGAAAGCATTATTTAATCTCCCTAATTATCTACCTACTGGAAAATGAACAGTTAATAAAATGGAGTTTTTTTAAATGCCTATGTAAAACCCTTCTTTCCTGCAAAAATCTTTCTTGGGAAAGCAACTACTCATAGCTGTGTGGGTGGGGAACAAACTTAGTATTCAAAGGGCAAGTTATGCAGACTGGGATAATTTCATTTGCATAAAAGTATGGATGTTCATGCTGGAATAACTAGTGTTGGAGTGGGTTTTGTTTCATTTTCCACTGAGTTTCTGACATTTTTAGGACTTTAGCCTTCTTATATGTGGCAATTGGATTTAATGGAATTTAATATCTCAGAAAAAAAAATCAAAAAACCATTAATGTTAGCCCTGCTCTAACAGGAAATTGACCTAGACCTATAGAGCTTCCTTCCCAAAACCACTTTTCTAGACCAAAAAAGCATGGATTCCCAAAGGTTTTCTCTGCTGGCATTTAACAGGAATTAAATATTACTGTAGGTTCCATTTTGTAGGGAGGTATTCATATCTTCTGCAGTTTTGATTTTTTTGCAGGATATATAGGGTGCCAAAATATTGGCTCCCAGGGTATCTCAGTGCAGAAAGGCATACACTGAGCCAGGAGAACTGGTGGAAGCAAATGTCTGTGCCTGTGAGGTACCGAGGAACAATGAAAACAGGGGAATAGAGACTCACTGAGAATCCAGCATCTTATCTAAGTAAATTCATGTAGTAGATATCTAATAGTAATAATATCTATATTAATTAATATAATATATATTATTTATTAACATAATAATAAATATCTAATAGTAAATATCTAATATCTAACAGTAAATTCATGCATAAATCTTTTCTGTTACCCATTTAAAATACTCTTCTTCAATCATCCAACACATCTGAAAGTGATTTAGGAGTTCTGTACACTGCCACAGCCTTCCTGTATGTTCTTTTCTGGTTGCATTGCATCCCTATTCCCTGCTCTTTAGGAGACACTGTGCTCTTAATTCCCTATAGCTAGTCAAAACTGACATAAAGTAGACTGAAGTTAACATACACATTGTATGTGCAGTAAACCATTTATTAAGTCATGTGACAACAATAAAACATGTTTATTTATGGGGGAAAAACTGTAATTTCTTCCTCTGAATTAAAACCTCTCCTTTCCCTTCCTCTTCTCTCCTTTGTCTTTCTCCCTCTCATCTTCCTGGAAAAAGTTCTCTTTTCCATGAGAGATGAATATTTAAAAATATCTATACAAAGCGTCAGCACTTCTGATTTTGTCTGGTTGCTTTTGACAGTACTAATGAAGTCCTGACAGCATCTAATTAGGCCACAAACATGTCTTCTAACATGTCTGGTGAGGAAATGAGTGATACTTTTGAGAGGAGCCCTTCCTTTGCTTATATTAGAACTTTGGGCTTTAATGTGATAAAAAGGATTACTGAAGGCACTTGGATGCTCAGCATGCTCTTCATTGGCTCCTCTGAAAGTGTGTTCCTGTCAAAATAGTAACAGCTGCAGTAATGGTGAGAGATGTCTGCCCTCTGTGCAGGGATGAGGCCCTGGGAATCTCTGCTCAGGGTGGCACATCCTGGCTCTAGTTTTATTGCAGGAAACCAGGAAATGCTATCAAGAACTGGGACAGATGAGAGGAGGCAGGCAAGTGGGCTGGGAGCTAAGAAGGTTTGGTCTTTAGAGTTGACTAAACTGACTTGTCCTTAAAAAAGTTTGCTGGGTTGGCATTTTTTGATGGAAAATTTTTGTCTGTGTCTGTTGAGGAACAGCACCACTTTTGAACAATGAGCGTCTTCCCTGCCAGGCTGGATTTGTCTCCTCACTTTCTCTTCTTCCTGGATTGGGCTGCAGGGCAAGGACAGGTTCCAGGTGGGGCAGCACCATGGGGTCTGACAAGAATTTCTCAGCAAAGGGCACCTGGTACCCTCCACTGGGGCCCTGGGAATCCACTCCAGGAGACTGAGGTAGTCACAGCATTTCCTGACTATAAAATCTACAACTGTGCCCACTCAGTTCTTAGCTAGACTAGACTAGTTGAGCTCCTATTTTCCAATTTCACTCTGAAAATGCCTGAATTATGTGAGCAGATTTTAAGGAATAATAAAAAAAAATTGCTGCAATCTATCAGTACCCTGGGAGATTTCTGCAGACACTGAAAGGTCCCTAAAAACACCCATCTTGTTTTTTGTTTTGCAGATACTCAAGAGAAATGGAATCTGTTGTTCCTCTGTGTGGCACTGACCTGTTAATGAAGCCACCTCTTGCCCCCTTAAGGGGGGGACTTATATCCTTTTTTTCAGAAAAAAATTTACTTTGTGTATTTTTATATTTACTTTTGACAGGCCTAGTTATAGTAGCTGTCTTGCTTCCTTTGCTTTGCTTTTTAAGCATGCAATTTTGATTACACCCTTGTCTTCTCTGAAGTATGAAAAGCCATTTACAATATTGTTGACATGTAGGTTATAGTGGCTTCCCTTCTGCTCTTCAGAGACACTACCAAAAGGGATTGTATTTGCGGGAGTTCAAGATTTTCTGATGATCACTTTTAATATAGGCAGATGAACAGAATTTTAAAATCAGCTTTTATGTATGATCTCAGGGGATAAAAGAACAATATATACCATTATGGTTGAATATAATCAATCTTCATATACTTTCTTGTTGATTTCGTCTCTCCCTCCTTAATTTAATGAGATTGTTGTGTATTTATGTGAGGAAACTTATTGAAAATGTGCTGGTTTCTGCAAATTTTCCAGTACAAATTATTTTCTGTGTCAAGGTGTACTTCACCTTAGACTATTATGCAAGTTTAACCCACATTAATTGAAATGTGGGTTATTAACCAGACAAAAATATTTTTCTCTTTTTTTTCAATATATTTGGCAATGCTTGCTGACTTAATAGCACCAAACTGACAGATAGGAAATAAGATTTGAAAACTTCCAACAAAGCAGGAGAAGACTGGGATGACTTAGGAGAGTGTGCTCTGCACATTTCTCACCCATTTGTTCAGTGAGGAGCTCAAAGGGCTGTAGAACCTTTGCCATGCCAAAGAGGCCGTTCATCCATGTGGGCCAGCAGGCACAGAGAGCACCAGTGACACTGCTCTGGTGCCCAGGTCACCTGGGCTACACCCACAGCAAGCTCCCAGGGCAGCTCCCTTTTGGGAATATGCAAATGGCTCCTTTGGACATGAGAGGCAACTCTGAGATCTATACTTTTTAAAAGCCTTTTCCCTAGTACAGATTTCCTGCTCTGGTCTGCCTGAGGTTTGATTTATAACTTAGTCATGTCTTAATCACTGAACAAGAAATCTGCAGTGTTTGCTTTAACATATGGTGTGACTGCTACAGATCCTGAACTAACAGAAAAAGGAATTTTCTAGATTAAATAGAAAAATGGAAAACCTTGGAGACTACTTGGGGTTAGTACAAATACTGCTACAGTAGACTGAGGCATTTTCAGTCTTTCAAATAGGAAAAGTCAAATGAACAGTGATTGTGAGTAGACAATTCTCTGCTTGTTTTTCTGCAGAAGGATTGACTTTCTTCTGATAGATCAAAAAAAAAAAAAAAATCCAATCTCTTCATAGTAACAGCTAATAGAAAACAAGGAAGGAAAAGAAAGTAAAATTGCCAAACTTTATCTTCCTTTGGGATCAAGGATCATTGAGTCATACAAAGAGGCATTGAAACAGCAGAATGTAGAAGTTCTCTTGAAGAAAAATAAAGCCAGAGAGATTTATTTCCCCCCCTCTGACAAGGTCAACACAGACATTCTCAGAATTACACATCCTGCTTCTGTGTAATTTCTCCATAAGAACTGTTTGGTCAGGTTCAGTGAAACAAAGCAGCATTAAGAGCAGTGCTATGAAAATATTTTTGCTTATGGAAACATGCATTTTTCATGAGTAAATATAATGTAAAATGGCATAGTAGAATGGTGCTTGTTGAAATTGAGGCTGGGTGCTGTACTGCTTTCCATGCAACAATGCCTTTTATACAACTTGAGTTAATTGCTCTGTGAACACATGACCTGTACAGAAATGAGTGTTGCATTCTTTTTTTTTCAGTGTGACATATTTTCATGAGGCCACACAGCTCTAGTCCATCCCCTGGGCTACTGCTATGAGAACTCCAGAGAGTCAGTCATGTTTCTACTGGATCTGAACATGGGGAGAGGGTTGTGGCTGGGTGGAGGTGGGAAGGCAACCTGCCAGCTCCCTTGGGGCCATATGCTGAGGGTGAGCAGGGCTGTGGGGAGAGCAGGCTGTGCTCCAGCAGGGCAGTCAGGCAAGCAGGTCATTTAATTTTGGTCTGCCCATTCCAGCAGGTCAATGCCTTCATGCCTTAAAAGGTTACCTTGGTCTAGTTTTCCATATGTTTAATTTTAATGAAATCTGGCTTTGTTCACTGGAAACCTTTGGTGCCTTTTGAAGTGGTGAAGCAGTTCTGCCCTGAGATACTGACCAAGTCAGGTCTTGTAATATATGGCAGTCTGAGGAGAAGAATATGTATCCTAATATGTCCAGCAATTTAGAAACTCACTCTTGAAAAAGCAGGGAAATGGAAGAGGAGCTGCCTTTGGTGAAATGTCCAAACAGCCAAAATATCTAATACCCTTTTAATTTTGGTTTTCTGACCAAATATGCTGGTGGGAGGATCTAGGACAGTATATTGTTTCAGCTCAGAAAAATAGGCACAATGCAAGAGATCTCAGATAGAAAAAAGTCACTGAAACAGATATGTAATGTAATGGAAGATGTAATTTTCTATTTTGAAGGCTAAATATGTCTAACCACTGTAACTGAGAGAGTCAGTGAGCACAGACTGTCAGATTACAGAAATCCTCTTGTAATCCTCCTATCCTGGGCAAAAGAAGCAGGCCCAGCATCCTGTTTCCCCTCCTACAAAGTAGATGCCTCACTTCCTTCCTGGGCTTCATAAATATGCAAGGATGTGAATTGAAACAGAAACAGCCTCTGCAGAAAATAAACTACCTTTTGTTTAAGCTGTGGCTATGATCTTCAGGACATTGTCTATGTCACAGGATTTGGGTTTGTGCTGAGATTACTTGGCCCCTTTGTTTTCATGTTCTCATTCAATTTCATAAGAAATTCAAATGTCTTTCAAAATAGTTATTTCCACAGCTCTTTGTTTTTAAATTGGAACTGATAAGCCAAGTAAATGTTGGGGATTAGGCTGACATCAGATTCATCACATATTTCAATTTTGTGGATTGATACCACAAAACACAACCAAACTGTCACTTAGCAGTCAAAGACACATGCTGATCAAGTCTCAATACATTTGTACAAGACTATTCCCTCTGTGCTGCCCCAGTGGGAGGAATGCTGATATTTGTATTAACCACAAGACTTCCACCCAAAAAGCTCAGAGCACTTCTCTAGGGCTGAGCACCACTTCCACCTCTCATATGGGTCAAGTACTCCCATGACTAGCCTGATTCTAAAGAAACAAATGTTTCTGTAGATTTTCACCAAACCTTTTCCCATTAGACCTGTTAACATGCAGAAATGCCATAAGCAAAATGCCTCAGTAATGTCAAACAAGCAGGGTACTGAACTCCCTTGCTGACTACAAAATATTTGACTTTCATCTCTGCTTGTCAAATCAGAAATCATTAGTTTACAATAGAGAAATCTGGCACTTGGCACTTTCCTTATTAGAATTGAGGCTAGGGAGGAAAACATGATAAGAACAACTCTGCAGCAGCACGGCCCTGTGATTAGGAGAGAGGCATGTGGTGCTTGACACTGTGGGTCTTGCTAGAAGGAAAAACTACAAAGCAGCTATCAGTCTTCCCCAAGCCTGTCTGCAATTGTAACCACAGGACCTAAAAAACTAGTAGTAAAGATAGGGTGTGAATAACCTCCTGCTGGGTTACACAGTTACTCCAAAAGGTTCTCAATCACTACACTGAAAAATCCTGTAGGAAAAACAAAAATTATTTTAGTAAAACAGCCAGGGATCATAACTAAAAGCAAGCAAATCACTGTGCTGCTGCATTTCAGGGAGCATTTAGGATTTCAGCCCACACTACTATTTTTTTTTGTCAGTACAGATGAAGAAACATTAAAGAGTTTAGATTTTAACCAGATTTAGAGTGTCAAACCCTGAAGCTAAAATGTTCAATGTCATCAGCATTCTTCCCACTTTTATAACATTTATTCAAATGCAAAACTAAAGCAAAGCTACAGCAAAAATAAAGTAGTCATTTAGAAAAAGTAATTGACATCCTTTTCATGCCATACTAATAGGTTAAATATATCTGCATGTGCAATATAATTAGTCAAAACAATTCTGATATGAAGGAGATAAATATATCTTTGGTATTAATTAGAAGAACATAGAAAATAAAGTGCATTATCCTGGAGGAAAGGCTGCAATTTTAGAACATGAGTGCATAGAGGTAAAATTGAAATATGTGATGAATCTGATGTCAGCCTAATCCCCAACATTTACTTGGCTTATCAGTTCCAATTTAAAAACAAAGAGCTGTGGAAATAACTATTTTGAAAGACATTTGAATTTCTTATGAAATTGAATGAGAACATGAAAACAAAGGGGCCAAGTAATCTCAGCACAAACCCAAATCCTGTGACATAGACAATGTCCTGAAGATCATAGCCACAGCTCAAACAAAAGGTAGTTTATTTTCTGCAGAGACTGTTTCTGTTTCAATTCACATCCTTGCATATTTATGAAGCCCAGGAAGGAAGTGAGGCATCTACTTTGTAGGAGGGGAAACAGGATGCTGGGCCTGCTTCTTTTGCCCAGGATAGGAGGATTACAAGAGGATTTCTGTAATCTGACAGTCTGTGCTCACTGACTCTCTCAGTTACAGTGGTTAGACATATTTAGCCTTCAAAATAGAAAATTACATATTCTGATTATCCAGCAGGTGGATTGAATTTCCTAGGTAAAACCAGGCAGTTTTAAACAAACAAAATGAAATTCCGTGTGGTGAAATCCACATTCATAATTCTGCAAACTGTAGCTGTTACTTATAATAGGTACAGTGTAATGAAGGGGGATATGCAGTACAGCTTTTCACAGAGTACAGCTTGGTAATGCAAGTACTTCAAATGCATTTTTCATATTACTCTGTGGGGTTTTTTTTTTAAATGGAAGTTGTTGGTATCACATCAGCCTCTGGTGTTTTGTGGCTACAAATATGGAGAAAATTGTATCAAACCAAGTCCTTAAAAAAATTGAAAGTGCTGGCAGAACTTAATTACTGGCAGAGGGCAGCAAGAAGAAAACTGACTGTCAGATGAATAGCTCCCCTAAAGGTTTTAATTTTTAATTGTAGATTAAAGAAACCTTTGCTGAGTTGCCTGAGATCAATATGAAATACAGACCATTCATCCACACTACAGTGCACTAGTGGCATAGTTATAAATATTCGAAAAGAAAATGAAAGTAATATAAACAGCCCTATTTTCTGAGAACAATAGTTTCAATCTCTGACACTTCTATATGCTGTGGTGTACTGCAGAATATTCAGAATCAGTGGCCATGTTCCAAAGGTCTAGAAATGAGCAACAGAAGAAAGACATAATTAATGGTAGCGGATATTCATCATGATGGAATTTTCCCCAAAGGTTCCCTCTGGAGTATTTTTGCCTGGCAGGTGAGGAGCTGCATCATTACATAATGACATTTCCAGAGTGCAGTGCCTGGCACAGCCTGGGGAGCACAGCTCGCTTTAGTGACACAGAGTTTTTGTCTGAACTGTCGCATTTTACTTGTTTGCTTAATTTTTTTCCTTGGATTTAGTTGCTAAATTACTGACCTTTATCTGCTAATCAGAGATTAGAGAGATTGCTAATCTCTCAGATCAGAGAGACTGCTAATCAGACTTTATTAAATTAATAACTAATGTATTGAATTATGATGTTTAACATAGCTAACAATCACGTTATTCTGTATGAAAGAATGAAATCAGAATCAATTTTAATTTAGTGAACCTTTGATTCTTTTGTGTTCTGAATAATGCTGAGATGGGTACAATTATTTTAATTTCATACTTAGATAAGAATATTATGTTGGGTTTTTTTTTAGATACCCTTCCTTTTGCCACGTGAGGTAGGGTTATCTGAATTATCTCCATTGACAATTTTCTGAAATAAACTATCGTAACCAAGGGAGATACCCAGTGAGCTGAAGCGTGGCTGATGTGAGCTCTGCCTGCACTGTCTTTGTGAAGATTTTCTCTTAACTCCTGGCACTGCAAGCTCACTCATTTTGCTGTTCACAGGTTCACAGAGGTGCTGACATGATAGCTTTTGTTTTATGAAAGCCAAGAGGATGTAAAGTTATACTGATGGGAATGAGGAACATGCAGTGCTGGTGCTGTTTGCTGCAAATGCCAGAGATAATAAAGGGGCCTTCACTGAGCCTGGTTGTGGGGCTATATAATTCACTACATAATTGATTAGTAGCAATTACCTTTATAAATCAAATTAACAAGACTATACCAATGTTCTTTAAGTTACTCATCATTCTGTCAGTACTGCCGGTTAATGCCTTGGAAATACTGTCTTTTATTTCTGGTTTATATGTCAGAATACAATGTCAGAGACAGAAACAAAATCATGACTGAGGCAGACTGTACTTATAAGGGAGTTTCAGAAGAAAACTCATCAGCTGTGTAAAACTGCATAAGAAACAGTAACGAAGTCCTTGAGTGAGTCTGTCTTAGAATATGAAAAATTCTTAAGTGCTGATTTGGGGGCACGGGGTGGATGGTACTGTCTTCAGCTTGTGGAGCTGGCAGGGAGAACAGGACACACAACCCCATAAGCAGCATGCTCAGAGCAGCTAAGATATAATGAGTTCTCTCAGGTGCTCATTGTAGGGGATGCCCTCTCCCACAAATCTCTTCTAAAAGATGGAAGCTCCTAGAAAGTCCATGGAAGATAACAGCTCTATGCCTTTCCATATGGCAGCGTTTAGAGAAATGCTGTGTAATCTGTGTAATGTTCCTTCTGTTTTACTTTGTAGCAACTTTAGTTGTCAAAAATATGAAAACTTCTTTGCACTTGCTCCCAGCACAAGGAACTATGGAGAGGAGGGACTTGTTTTGCAAAAACAAGTCAGCTGTTTTGACAGGTTTTTTGGTGCTGCTCTTTAGCTGTTAATATTCTCGAGAGAATGCCAAAATTGCTTTTCTTTCAGCAGTAGGAATAAAAAGCTTTTCACAATAACTCTGGCTTAGCAGGCACACATTGTTTATGAGCTCTTTCCCTCTTGCCTGCAGTTAGCAGAAGGAGGTGTCTGGGCTGTTATGATTCTGCCTGCAGTGTTCTTCACTTGGTGTTGCTGTCTAAAAGCACCAAAATCAGAGGGCTGTGGGACATATTTATGCCAGGGAGAAATTTGCAAGAAGTCCCTATATTATTTCAGCACTGGATGTCATAGAACAACATTGTTTGAGGTTATTGTTGCAGAGGAAGAAGTGAAGTTAAAAGGTGAAAACTAAGATGCAAACAGTGGATGAGCTGGCAAGAAGCATCTGGTCATCAGCCAAAGCATCAGACTGCAATAGATACAAAATGACATTTCAAAGTGAACAAGTTAGTATGGCTCTAGCATTAGATAGCTCCAAAGTGTGCATTCAAGAAGGATAATTTAAAGAATTATATAAGAATTTTTCTTTAAAACTCTTTGTAGATGTATACATCTGAGAAAATAGTGAGTCAAGGAGAACACTTTAATGTGTGGCTGAAGAGAGTCTCCTGAGTGGTGTTCTGCAACCATTCTGTCTGTGGGCCTGGGTATGTTTCCCAGGCTCCTGGGAGGGCTGCACAGACCCTGCCATGAACATGCTGTCCACCCTGAGTTCACTCCTTTTGCTCAAATGGCCTTGCCAAGCTCTCTGGTATTGAGATAACTGTGACACAGAGCCATTTGTAGCTAAGCAGTGCTACTGCTTCTAACTCCAGTGCCTCCTATGAATGGCCTTGCTGTGACTTCTATTTTGTATGCATACCATTGGACAATATTCATTATCCCAAATATTTTAGAAATTAATGTACTGTATCAATATTTTAAAGAGCTCTGTAGTTTTTGAATGTCATTGTGAGAGGACACATAGTCAGAAGAGGTTTGGGCTGTCTGCCCATTTTGGTCACAGGTGTGCTGTATGACCTTGGCCAGCGGTGTAGAATCACCTCAAGCTCAGACCCTTTCTTGTGCTGGGAGTAGTTCTGTTGACTGCAGAGAAGAAAGAAGAATGCTGTGAGAAACTATTCAAAGCAGCTGAGTGTAATCTTTAATATTTTACTTTTGTCTGTAAATAATTTATTTCCTTCACAGAGGTGCTAGAGATTAGCTGAACATTTCACATTCATGAATGAGGTGAGGCCACACCTTGAGTATTGTGTCCAGTTCTGGGCCCCTCAGTTTAGGAGGGACGTTGAGATGCTTGAGCGTGTCCAGAGGAGATCAACGAGGCTGGTGAGGGGCTTGGAACACAAGCCCTATGAAGAAACGGCTGAGGGAGCTGGGGTTGTTTAGCCTGGAGAAAAGGAGACTCAGAGGTGACCTTATCACTCTCTTCACCTTCCTGAAGGGTGGCTGTGGTGAGCTGGGGGTCGGTCTCTTTCTCCGGGCAACAACAGACAGAACAAGAGGACACAGTCTCAAGCTGCGCCAAGGGAGATACAGGCTAGAATTAAGGAGGAAGTTTTTCACAGAAAGAGTGGTCAAATACTGGAATCATCTGCCCAGGGAGGTGGTGGAGTCACCATCCCTGGATGTGTTTAAAAAAAGAGTGTATGTGGCACTTGGTGCCATGATCTAGTTGAGGTGTTAAAACATGGGTTGGACTCGATGATCTTAAAGGTCTCTTCCAACCTAGAAATTCTGTGATTCTGTGATTCTGTGAATGAAAGGGCTCTAGCAAAGTGGTTTATTGCTGTGTGGAGAAAGTGAATTTGAGATCTAAGCAGAAGTGTTTCAGTAGAGTGGTTTGCATCAAATCTAAGCAACTCGAATTTCACTATCTGCAAATTAAAACCTTACAGTGAAATTCAGCAGCGTGTGGGGATTATCAAGGTGGAGTGGGGTCAAAGGGTAAAATAGAATTTCAGTGTTTCCTGGGTATTCTTTCTTTTGCAGAATTCTGTGTGGCAGGTGTTATTTTCATTAAATATAGTATTAAAATCCAAGCAAAACCACAAGTCTGATAAATATAATTATGTCCAAGCTTGCATGTATTTTTGTTGTAGGGTGGGAGAGTTCAGAGTTTTGATTCTAAAGCTCTCTGTACCACTAGCAAGGCCTGCCACTGTACATGGATTTTTAAAGCAACTATATGGAGGAGACTGGAAGGATGGACAGAGGAGGTACAACAACAGGAACTCATAAGGCTTGAAGGAAAAAAAAAAAAACCAAGAAAAAAAATTGCTCTGTAACAACTGTACTTGCAGTTCACATCCTATAACCAGGACTTCACTCTATGCCTTCCCACTCTAGGAATTAAACTTCACAGACTTCAGAGTCTTTGCTTTCTTTATAGTTTCTTTGACCAGCAATTTAGAGTCCTGCTTCCCTGGGCTGAACCATAAGGAGTAAATTTAACCCATTTCTTTAATGGAAATCATTTGAGTGGGACTGAGAGGACCTTCTGGTTTTGCTGGTGCTACATGGGCCACAGTTTAGAGAGAAATCAGAGCATGTTATGCATCAAGAGACATTGAGGCCTTTCCTGTAGTGAGACAGGTACAGAACAGTAATGCTAATTTTGATCTAGAAGTCAAGGTATGCAAATCTGAACCACAAAAAGCAGATATAATCTCAAATAAAAACGTGGTAGGGATTTTATACAAGGAACAGGAAGATATTTCAAAGTCATAATGGAATTTAAGCTATCAGGCAGTAATTGCAAAAACTGGAGTTGAGCCAGCATGCAAGGACTGTTGTCCCTGACTTTTACAAATGGCTCTATGAAATCTTAATGATGAGAAAATGTCAAAGACTCAAGCTTTACAACTTAGGCAGAATGTCATCTCTCTATGTATTCCAGATCTTGTTGGTTATTTGCTCCCTCAATAAAAGGAACATTTCTGTGAATCACTAGCATAAATCCATCTAACACCTCTGATTTTGTGGAAGATTCCCATTCAGATTATTTCTCTACTATAGGATTTGAGGTCAGAAATAAAAAATAATAAAAAAAAATTGTACAATAAACATATATGAATTTAAAAGTCTCACAAAATTGAAGAAATACAGAAGTTGAAGTTGCCTTCATTATAAAGTAATTGATTTTGCAGAAAGTTTAAATCCTTTCTGGTATTCTCTAGAGTGCATGTGGATCAGTAAACTGCTATATTTGTTGATCATCCTGCTATATTTGTTGATCACCTGAGGTGGGAAGTCAAATCTGAATTTCTTGTAGTATCTTCTACCAATACACTTCATGTGCTGTCTTACTGAAGAAAGGCCATTATCCGTTAGTCTGTATGGTTCTATGGGAAAACTTGCTCTCTGAAGAGTGCTAGAAGCAATTTTAAAAGAATTCCAAATTGTGTAGGTTTTTGCTCAGATCAGAGGTTTGAAGACATAAAATAAAACTGCAGAACATCTTAAACATTTGTTGTGACTTCTTTCAGATTAGACTGTCAGCTGCAGAGCTTTAAAAGAAAATATTATAAATCTGACTTGCTGTAACCTCTTTTTTTCCCCCTAAGCAGCATGGCAAATATGGCTATTTCATCATGTGTTCATCCTGCAGAGCACTTATAAATTTAAATAAATGTAATAAAGGTTAGGATGTGGCTAACACACTTGATGTCAATTGAACTGCTCAGTACATATTGACAAAAATCAGGACAATTTTGTAGGCAAATTCTGATCTACCATCTCATAGACTACAGCCATAATACTAATGGAAAAAGGGTTGTATTTGATTGATTGTGACCTACAGCAGAGCCTTGCCTGATGTATATGTAACTTTCAACCTTTTTTCATTTACGGACCACTATAGGTTGAATTTAGTTTCTTGTATTGCAAGTTGAAACCTACTGATAATGAGCTTTCTGCTCTTAGTTACGTATTGCAGAACTTTTATAAATATTGCAGAGCCCCTGCCAGGGGTCCACAGATCACCAGACTAAACCCCCAGGTTCACATACAAACCTCTGTTAGATGGGTGCCATCCTTGGTTGGACTGAAACGTTTTACAGCTCTTTGTGTGAGTGTCCTGATTAATGGAGTCATAAAAGAACAAGGGGATAGGTAAGTAAATCCTCACTCACCTTTTTCAGGCTAAACCTGTAAGAGTCCTCATTCTCACCTCAGTTCTCTCAGTTCCACCCAGTGTCACCTACAGCATTTATTTCTGACTGCTGCTTCCAGAGACTTCCAGACAAGTTAAACTGATGACTCCTTTATGCCTCAAACGTTGAATAAGCTTCCCACTAAAACAGATGACTGTGTGTAGTGGAGCTTTATGTAGGGATGTGTTTTGGTGCTTAAGTTTGCAGGAGTTATGCTCTGTTACTCTGTGTATAAACAGTTGCAAATAATGTTACTCCTTTGTTTTTGAGGTCATATTCAAGAATATTGCATAGTTACATTTTATTGTGCTGAAGTCAGAAAAATTAGTACATGCTTGCAGCTGAAAACACTGGTTTATTTCAAGGTTTTATATGTATTATATATTTTTAAAGCAGTGAACTTGTAATTGCAAGATACGGCTGTCAGGTCTTTTTCTCACACACAATCCTCTTGCAAGAGTTGGAGGGATAGCAATTTTCATCCATTTCTCTCTGCACTTCAGGCCCAAGGCACTTGTATTTTAAAATCTGAAGTGTTTTTTCATAGAAAAGAAAGGAAGGAACATTTTTGGAAAATCAACATACACTAAGTGTCTAGAAATAGAAACTTAGAAACTAAAATAATGCAGGTGAGTCTATTACTTATTTCTGGACATAAAAAACAGGGTCAGAAGGGGGGAGAAAGAGCAAAGATGAGGGAACTGTGTGAGGTTGTGTACAATAAATATATTTAAGTTATAATTTGGAAACTACATGGGAGAACTTGTTCTTAACAAAAGGAAGATGTATAATTTTACTGGAAAAGCTCACTGAAATTTTTTGTGTATGAAAAATAGAAGAGTGTAAAGGAGAGAAGAGAGTGTATCCAAAAACTACTGACAAAATTGTCATTTGGCTCCCCTGCGAGGGAACACTGGCAAGAATATGAGACAAAAAGGTCAGAGAAACAGTAATTGGAAATGACTATTTATAGCCACTACTGCATACCTCCTAGGTGTTTTAGCATATGAAAATGCAAACTAAACCAGGAGAAGTTTCTGCTAGTAAGAAAGGTCAAGGAAATAGTGATTGCTAAATGGAGTTAATTGGATCTTTGTGGAATTGTTGGAGTGGAAAAACCATAAACCATTTTGTATGTGGAAAAATACCTGTAGGAAACATAGAAAGTATTCAGATAAATACATTACTGTACTTCTAATAATATTTTTTTGTGTCTTGCATGAAAATGTTTTGGATATGTAGGAGGAAAGTGTTGCCAGTCCCGCTTTGCAGAGCAGAATTACTGAAAACTTTATGTTCCCAGTGGAGGTAGTTAATGAAAATACGGAGATAAAAATGACTGAAGAAATCTCAGGTTTATCCTCTGGGCTAAGAAAATGAAACCTACAATGATTATTATTGAAAGATCTTCAATGAAAGCATTGCTAGAAGTTACACATTAAAAGAGCAAAGCAAGCCCAACTTGCAGTTGTTCCCATAAGGCAAGAAAGCTAGTTGGCAGCTATCAGGAGAGCTTGGGTGAAGATGCTCAGAGCTGCAGAGATCCAGTACAGGCCCTCTGCAGGAATGGCTGCAGCCCTTGGCTGCTGTTCAGCCACTTGGCAGAGCAATTACCTTGTCCAGGGGCTGAGCCACGGGGGGTTCTGAACTCGGTGAGGTTGTCTGGGCATGGTTGAATCAGGTCATCTTTCTTTTTCATTGTGATGATTCCACACTGTTTTGACCATTGCTCAGACTCACTGAACTTTAAAACAATGCTGCTTTGCTGGGCTGCTCTGACTAATGAGCTGGTCTTTCTGGGGGAGGTACCACACTACTTGCTGTTCATAGAGGCACAAAGCTTCCTGAAGCTCTCCCTCCCTGCCTGCCCCCCCGGGGCAGTGCTGACTGTGGCACTTCTAAAAGCAGAATTGAACTCTTCACAAAGAACTTTCTTGTGAGAGCTCTGAATGCCATCAAACTTTCATTGTCAGGTGCTCTTTGAAAGGAATAGTACTGTACCCATCATTGCAGGCTTCTGATATCCTAACTACCTGCAAGTATTTTGGGTCAAAGACCTAGTGTTTTGAGTTTTCCCTTTTCCATTGATCTCTTAGAGTTTAAGAATGGTAAAAAGATCTGAACTGGAAAATATCACTAAAACTTAGAAATAGCAGTTGAAGGCATTTTATCTTTTAATGATCATTAGTAATTGCAGAGGAGCCAACTCTGCCCAGCAGCCAATGGTCTGGGATAGTCATAATTGCAGCAGGTTCTATGAATATCTGTGTCTTTTTAATGATTTTTTTTTTTATTTCAGATGTACATTTTTTTCTCTCTATTTCATGAAAATAATAGATTAGTTTATACCTTTATAATCACTGAACAGAAAAATTGTTTATAGTGTTTCAGTTATACTTAAAGTTTTTCAGTCATAATCTTATACTTTTTTGTGTTAATTAATTTAAGTAGTGCAAGAATTTTCAGTCTGTGTATCACTATGTGCATGAAATCTCCTTTATAGACTTACCTAATCTATAAATTCAAATGTCGTTCCTTGAATTTTATTTTGCTTTATTCCATTGGTTGTCATGGTGTTATGCATTTTATAAGTGAAAGAACCAACTTGTCTGTTGGTATCACATTAATTTATTTTTAATGTGTCCCAAATATAACTGTAACTTTATTGAATTATCTTTTTAATAATGTTTGATTTATTAAAAAAGACAGGGGTGAAGTGATAAAAGCCATGTAGGAAATGAATATTATTTTAACTAATTGGCTTCAATGGAGTTAGATTAGCAGGTAAAATAATACGGGGCACTATGTTTTTTGTCCATGCCATTGCCATTAACTTCCAGTTCTGGAGACATTAAGCAAAGTAGAAGTCAGACATATAACTGAAAGTATTTTAAAATAGTCTGGTTTATCTGGAGTTTCCAGATTACTCTTAATTCTCTTTCTAGCTTCATAGTTCAGGAACCTTGTGCCAATAACCAGTGAACCAGAATTTTCTGCTGTTTGAAATTCTAACAACTGGTTGACTCTTCAAAACCAATTCAGGATAATTTCTGGTGTCTTTTTGCTGTGATTGGTGAATATGGATATGGATTTTTAGACACATCTTGGTGTTTGACTGCCTGGAATCATGAATAACATGAGAAATCATGTGAGGGAAATTCACGGTTCTGTATGCATATGTTTTTTGGATATTTTTCTTCTATAATACAACTCATCAAGTCTAAGTAGTGTGACATAATAAGGTAGGAAATATGGCAAAGGCAAGGCTGTGAAATGTGCTGCTTTATAGTTTCTTCTTAAGGATGCAGTACTACTGAAATAGATTTATTTAGGTTTACATTTTAGAGTTTTATTGTCCTGTTGTCTACAAAAAACAATTCTGTCTGATGCTCTGATTTTGAAAAGATTTTGCTTACTGTACTTTGCAAGTTTTCCGTTGAACTGACTTTTCTTCCTCTGTAGGAAATGATAGAAAAAATTTGTTCCCATTGAGGAAATGGTTTTTAAAAATATAGTACTAAAATAATATATAAATCAAGCTGAAGCTGATGAACCAGTGAATGTCTAGGACATGTTGATGCTGGATTGTTTAGGACAAAAACTGACATCCATTTAAGACTAGCAGAGAATGCTGAAGTACACAAAGGGACCAAGAGGAATAAGAAGCTGGAGGACAGAGAGAATGCTGCAATGTTTTCCTATTTATATTTTTCATTTATATGGGTTGAGACACACAAATCTGAATGTCTTCTGGTGAATTTAATTATGAGAATTGCCTCATAACGAAGTGACAGAAACATCCCAAGGGAAAGACCGGATATTGAACTATGTGGTCTTTCCAAAAGTATCTTGCACAGGCTCACAAGAGATAACGAGGACACAGGAAAGTGTGATTGCAAGCAGCTGAGAAATTTGTCCTTTCCATTCATAATAATTTTGATTATTTTGAATGTATAATTTGCACTATTAAAATGTTGAAACGTGGCCTATGAACTATACAGAAGACATGTTCTAAATAAGCTGTTTCTTTTGCAGAACTACTTGGTATCATTGTTTATGCACTTATAAAGGAAAATGTTTTAGCCATGTTCAACACAGATACAGTTCATGGTTTTGTTTGTTTTCTGCTCCAGAAAAATTTCTGTCCTTAATGTTATACTTAATGCGCTTCAAAGTTTCTTTTTCTGGCTGATGACCTCTGTCCTTGTAAGTGATTTTTTTGCATAGAGCAGCATCAGATTCTTTCCAGAGGCTCTGGTACTTTTCTGTTGTAGTTCATTCTTATATTTACCACTTCACTAGTGAAGAGGAAAATAAATTAGGTCATAATCTTCCTTCTCTACGTCCCTTTTAATCTTCCTGATGTATTTGAACTTCATGATATTTAGTGCTTCCAACAAGTTATTTGCTATCAGTTTTGGTCTCTCAGGTGGCCATTTCACTGTTTATTATGGTTATTCTAGAGCATCTGCATTCTTGATCAATTGCTGAACTCAATTATTCCATATAAATAATTTTGATCAATATCATTCTGTCCCAAAACTCTTGATGCACTGAATGACATTTAAAAATCTTTCTCCCTCTGAAAGGCATTGAAACAAAGACAGGACAAGCCATAATTTGTTCTTCTTTAGTGACAGTATTTTGGAAGCAAAACATTGGAGATCTATTGAAATATCAATAGATAACAAAATAAATGGAAAACTGTCCAATAAATGAAAAGTCTTTTCACTCTCATTCATTGGAGCATGACACTTGATGTAGTCAAAAGGAGAAATTTGTGTTCCTACCAACTGGACATAAAGGTATGCATATTCTCCTGTTCTAGCCTCTCAACGTGAAAAACTAAATGGCAGGAAAAAGGGTCTTCCCTGTAGAGGTTAAATAAATTTAAAAAATGATTTGTCATTGAAGATGTCCTGATCATGGTAATGCATGAATAATTAAAGTATAGAAAGGTTAAGATAAGGATATAGCTTTTCTCTCTTCAAAAATATCTGGTTAAAGGCAAAGCAATTAGTGGAATGGTTGTTGTTAGTATTTTTATTTCAGGATGGTCCTCCACAAGGTAAGAGATTGAAAGACAGAACGAGAACAAATGTAATATCTGCATTAAACCAAAGTTTTAATATTCATGGTGGTACTGTAATATGCAGTGTGCTGGAATATCTTTCTCTTTTTGAAAAGAAAGAAAAAGAATCAAAGCCTTTTTTTTTTTAAATGCTATTTTCCCCATTGTGAGATCAAAGTTTCTCTGTTGCTGTGTTCCTCATGGCATTACAGTAGAAAGGTATGTTGTCTCATTTAGCAAAGTAGCCTCATTAATGTAGTTCTCTTTAGGTTAGAGTTCTTTAAATTACCAATACTGAAAACATATTTTTTTTCTGTAAATGAAAGAAATCAGATATGCATTAGTTTGACTCCCATAACTCCACTAAGAGCAAAGATAGTAAGAAAGGGTCAACACATATTTGAAGTAAGATAAAATTGTTAACAACTTATGGCACAAATTGAAAACCATTTTTTCCTCTTTCAAGAAAATTCCCTAGGAAGAAGTCACCTCTGTGCTATTCCTGCTTTTTTTCTATTGCTGCATGTTTATGCACTGTTAAAATCATATGAATCATTTGCAGATAAGGTCTTCTGGCTGGGCCTGGGACCCAGAGGAACAAACACCTTCCATTAGGGGTGCTCCATGCTCAAGGGCAAAAGCATCACTCGCGGCCCTTTTGTGAGAACACGGCGCGTGGGTGTTGATGGTCCACCCAGCCCAGGGTTTGTTCTTCAGCAGTGATAGCAGGAGATGTGGTTTAGAGAGACATCAATGAACTTGTTAGTATGGAGAGAGAGAGCCAAACCCAACAAGGCCGAAAGAATAATGGATATTATGAAATGTAATTCTTGTCAAAACTGATTTAGGAAAAGTAGACAATAATTGAGATAAATGACTATGCTTCACTGCACCTTTTCGTCCCTTCCTTCCAACCCTCCAGCACTACAGGGACATATGAATGTGCTTTTGGTTTTTTTTTAGAGTTGGCTCTTTGTCAAGGTTACCATTACTTGACTTTCTGATACTGTGTTGTAAAGCTCTAGTCAAATTCATTGGTGTCGTGTCTGGAATACAAGGCATGACTTCCAGGGCTTCTCTTAGCAACATGCACTAACTGACCAAAAATAGTCACGTGCGCTGCAATAAATGCAAATTTGAGGGGTTTGGAGTTCATGTGGTTATAATGAGAAACAAATTTCATCAGGCAGCAACCAAAGACTCCCTATAGCAAGTGGGAATGCTGGGAAAGTCTGTATTGAAAAATACAATTTTTTCTTGCATAATTTTAAGTGGGTTTGTTTTTTACAAAGGATCTCTTTCCATGTCGAATTATTAATTTGATGTTGGCTTAGAAATGCCTGAGCAAACCCAGGAGATTGTAACTGCTGGTATGTGAGGAGTCATCCCTTAAGGTTGTTCCTAGACTGGTTCCAGGGGCAGTTGTGCCGCTGCATGTGCAGACTGGTGGGACTGAGCTTCCCTTCATTCTCATTTACTGGAGTGGAATGCCCTTGGCAGAGATAAAGCAAGATGAAGTCAGTGTTGCAGCATTGTGGTTTAACCCCAGCCAGCAACCAAACCCCAAACAACAGTTTTCTTCCCTTGGAAGAAAGGAAGGGAACCAGTGAAGAAAGGAAGGGAACCAGAAATCCTGAACGGGTAGATGGGTCTGTTACCATCTACCTGTTCAGAATTTCTGAGCCCTAAAAAAAACCCAAGGACCTAAGAAATCCAAAAGTGTCTGGTAGAAGCACAGATAAATTTCAGAAGAGGAACTTTTTAGAATCTTCTTAGAGGCAAAGTTCATAGAGATGTATCTACTAAAAATGACCTAATCTAGAGAAAATTCGATTGACTTGTCAACAATGCCAGATTTGGGCTGTGACTCAGCAATGGTAATGTGGGTAACTTCCATAGTGCCAGTTACTAAAGTGCATTTTAAGAACTGGAGCCTTGGAAATTGAAGTCCATCGTTTAAATGCAGGAATAAACGTATAATAGTCTTCTAAAATGACCCAGAAAAGCAGCAGGTAATTTTGATTTATCATACTGTCAGTATACAGGGGCAGACTATCTGTTACTGTTTCTGAGCATTCTGAAGAAGCTGAGTCAGTGCTGGAAGGAAATGTGTGTTTGTCGGAGGGAAATGGCCCTTGCAGCTGGGCTCTTTCGAATGCGGGTGCTTCCCTTTCCCTTTAGCTCCGCTGTGGAGCTCTGGTTTCTCCAGCTTGGGGAGTGACCCAAGGCTAAGTCTGGTGTCTGTGCTGTGTCTTCTTTATCCCAGAGATGTGTCCTTTGCTGGCCTTGCACTGTACTCTGTAACTCCTGCTGCACAGCCCAGCTTGGATCCTTCCTCTGGGCATCAGGGCTGGGAGCACGTGGCCAGCAGTGCCAAGTGTTTGTGAGCTTTGTGTTGGCCACCACCAAATTGCACCTTCTCCCCAGCCTGTCATCCAAAGACAGTTTGTCCTTTAGGTCTTGATATCATACCTGGTTTAAATCCACCCTTATTGCTACACCAGTTTGGCAGCAAACTTTATTTACAATTTGTAATTACCTTACAGCCTCATTACAGCAGACACCTGGTACTTGCTGTTACATTTAAGGTTGCAAAACAGTTTCCATAGCAACAGCTGTCTCTGCACACACCATAATTTTATAGAGCGTTTCCCTATTGGTTAAAAAAACTCCACAATTGCTTTCTGTCCAAGGTTTAATTTTACCTTCCATCAATTCTAAATTAATTTGAAGTGAAATAATATATTTCTCATTAGAAAAAAACCCCAACCCAACCCATTTTCTTCTGGGAAAAACTATTGTAAAAATAGACAGGCTGAGGACTATTAGTATTGCTTAGATTGAGAAAAAAAGTTTCACTTTAATTTAGTTTTAATGAAAGTTAGATAATATTATGGGTGTATGAGGCACTGATTTTTTTGATCATATGGTTTTACTGTCTGTCCTTTCACTTGACTTGTTTGATAGCTTTAAATACTTACACATTTTAAAAAAGTAACAGCTATCTATCTGAAAGATTAACTTTGTTTTTGACACATATTGTATTTTGAATAATAGATGTCCAAACAGTAGAAATGACCCAGTGTGTTCAGGCTGGATCCCTTTCACTCTGTGTTTGTGTTTTGTTAGAATCAGTCAAAGCTAAAGCCATGCTGGAAGACTGGGAGCCTCTAGCTATGAATTTATCCACTCTGACATGTATTAGACCCAGGATTTGCTG
The DNA here is from genome assembly GCA_013397555.1 of Urocynchramus pylzowi. Taxonomy (NCBI): domain Eukaryota; kingdom Metazoa; phylum Chordata; class Aves; order Passeriformes; family Fringillidae; genus Urocynchramus; species Urocynchramus pylzowi. Next base: position 143,867 of record VZRH01002696.1, on the reverse strand, counting down.
CTTTAAATGTTTTTAACTTAAATTTAGCAAACTGATTTTCTTCAGACTTGACAGTCTCCTTACAAAACAAATTAATTTGAAGAAAAATACCACGTTAGTTCTAACATTACTTGCATTTGATAAAATGTATTGTAAACGGATATAATCTTAATATTGTTGTTTCAGATCTTATTCTATCTATGTTCAACCATTGTTTCTTAATCCTATCATTTGTGGATTTCTTTGGTTTATCAAGCTTTATGTAAACTTTTTGGATTGTCTTTTTGTAATATTATTCACAGTCTACTTTTGGTTTGGTAGATTTCAATTAATATAAATCCTATTTAAGGAATTTGAAAGACTTAAATCACAGACATGTATAAAGACCCAAATTTGGGGGTAGCAAAATATATTAGGAGTCAAGATATATTTTTGTTCTTTTTAACAGTACAAATACTATAAATATAAATTTGGAAATGCACAGTCAGCACTCACAGTTATTGACAATTTCTTCTGCATCACCTTTGTGCCCACAGCAGCTGCAGCAGAATTCCAGACCTTGCATTCCACTTTCTGGTTGCCAGCATGACCCCAAATGCCCTCTTATCCAACAGAAGGATAAATGAAGTGCAGGTTAATTGCATATTTGTATCTTGAGAGATCAGAAGAAAACAACATTGTTATGTTAAAATTGTATTTATTCTTTTTGTATATATGTTACAATAATTTTCAGTAATCTGAAGATACTAGTTTTATTGATGTCATGCAATAACTTCCTATTCAGGCTAAATATATTTGTATCAGTTTCTGTGCTACTATGCTTTTTGTGTGAGGGAGTAATTTGATGGAAATTAATTATAAATATAAAGTTAAAAGTGTTAAATAGTGTAAAAAGTCTGAATACTAAAGCTGGTAACATTAATATAATGTGACCCTATGTTTTTCATTGAGCAGCAACATTATTATCATTGCAATTTCTATGTATTCAAAATAAGAGGCTGTAGAACTTGGGCTGCAGGTCTGAGATGGATTCAGTGCTTTTGAAAGCTGTTAAAATAATGATAGAGATTTCTGGAAGGAAATATATTTTCCAACATAGTGGTGGTCTGGGAATAAATTCTGGTTGTAATACATATTTACTTTTAAAAAGACAAGGGGTCCAAATCTTATTTGAATAAGTATTCAGTTTGTCATTGTCATATTCTGTTGGTATTAGTGAATGGTATATTTTGGACAGTAATATTGCACATGAAATACCTACTTTTCCCATTTATATTAAAAAATATATTTTCTAAAGTGTTAGAGATATTTTAGTTCTATATTTTCACAATTTTGAACTGTACCCCTTTAAATTGGTTGTTCAGGGGCAGATTAGCACAAAGGCACATTTACATTCACGTTTTCACCCTGCTTCATCCTCATCCATCAAGTTCAGACCCTCTGAGTTTTTATTATATTTTTATTGAAACGTTAATATGTAATGGGAGAGTGCAAAAAGCTCAAATATATGAAAGGAAATAAATCGCTGCCACCTAAAATATTATTCTGAGAAATTGAAAAGAGGACATGGGTCTTTTGCTGTTTCTATGCAGATGCTGACTTTTAGAAGCTTATGATATTACTTAGCATCTGCTGAATATGTCTGTATCTTGAGCCCAGTGGGTTATTATTTTTCCATTGTAGCTGTGTTTCTGGGTTGTTCTAGAATAGTAACATAGCTCTTGCAGACTGACACCACAAATTATGTGGCAGTATTAAACTATCTTTACTCTTGCTGTTTGAATAACAGAAGGAGGTCAATAAAACAGATGAAAGTTGAGGTTTATGGAGACAGTTCCAGCTAGAAAGGCAAAATGATGTGTGTTGCATATTCAACAGCAGGCAGAGTGTTCCCATGAAAATGAATATTCAGGGTGCCTTTATTAATGAGACAGGACCTCAGGTTAAATGGGAAACCAACACATTTTTCCTGAAAAACTAGTAATTTCCTGGGTGTGTAGGCAGCTTCTGCAATTGCCTTTCATTACTACATGTTGTGCAGTGTATTTCCAAACTCTCTTTGTTTTTTTTTAATAGGTTGTGGTTTTTTTAAAATTTCAGAAGAAAGAAGTTGCAAAGTACATTGGATTAAATCAAACTAATACAAAAACCCCCACAAACCCAAAAAGAAGCAACTTCTCTATTAAAAGAAATATCTGAAAAATAGGCTGATCATACAAGAGAGGTTTTATTCAGGGGGTAAAGAATAAAGACAAGGTTTTTCTTTATTTTTAAGTTTCAACTTCCTAACTAAGCACAGAAGTCATGCAAATGAGGGAGAGGTGAAGCAATTGAATAATTTGAAAGTGAAACATTATGTCTCATCTTGGAATCAGGAGGGAATTCAAGGAACTATTTGATATAGACTCTCTTTCAAGTTTATTAAATAGGATTTTTCAGTTTTGGAACTTGCACTGGAAAGAGTTCTAGCTGATGTTACAACTTCTTACTCTATATAAGGCATTGTGCTTCAGCTCAGAGGCATTTAAAGCAAAGTCACCTGACTGGGAGCTGACCAGAATTTTTTATTACATGGATTGTTGTCTAGTGTTTCAAGATCTGTGGAGAGCAAAACTTGCTAATTACATATCTTAACTTAGTTTGAAAAGAAATATTTAATAATACTTTAACCAGAAATATCAGATTAAGTTTTACAAAAAGCAGATTTAGTTAGAATGACATTCTGTGCTATCAGCAAGCTTTCATTGTGTGTGTGTGACCCATATAGCAAGGCCAGGCAGTTATCAATGTGAGGAATACATGTATACTATTATTCACACTGGAAGCTCAGTTTGTTCCCAACTTTAAACCACTGTTCTGGAAAACAACTTGGTCTTCCTGTACTGGCAGTTGTGGAGTGACTGGTATGGACTAATAGACCCATTTCCTGTACATTTATTGAATTATTCCTTTAGGTCTTATGTCTCTAAAATGTACCTGGCCATACTTAAACTTGCTTACAGTTTAGCTGTGCACCAGTGAAAAAAGGTCTTCCCTTGGCAAGGCACTCCCTGCAAACCTCCTATGTTTGTAGCTCTCTCTGCACCACAATGTTTGTCCTCATCTTCTGCCCCCTACTTCCCTTCTGTTGCCTCTTTCTAGAAAAAAATCCAGATAACACAATTTCAGTTCTTTCTAGAACTGAAATTGTGTTATCTGGATTTTTACACAGGGCATTCTCCTTTCTACTGTTCTGACAGGAAACATATTGAAATCCTCATGATAAGTTTCATATTTGCATTTTTTTTTCATCTTTTATAGGTAAATTTTCTGATGAAGAAAAATTTTCCCCCTACTTTTTATGATTTCTTTCCTGTTTCTGTGCATTAATTTTCATGCAATTTCTCACATTCTTCCTTTTCAAAGAATTGACATGTTATAGGAACCCTCCACGTGGTCACTGCAATGAAAAGCAACGTGAATAATGCACTTAGTTTCTCTACTCAGAGTTCATCTGTCTGGTTTTGGTCTAAAAGGTTACTAGACCCACACCTAATTGGATAAAAAGCCTCAGGGTCAATTAATACAAAGCAAATGAAATAACTAGTTATAAAACACATGGTAGCACAGTCTCCCAGTAATGAATTATACCCCAGGTGATGCTATGAATAGTCCTGTGAACAGAAAAATATAACTGTTAATAAAACACTCTCTATCTGCACTCTTGAAGTATGTAAGGCTGGATACTTGGTTCTTCTGCTTGGTTATTTTTTTTCCACTTGATTTTGGGAACAAATCACATGCAAACCAGCAGTTATGAAGTTGCATAAAGGTTTACAGAGTGGCAGAAACACTACTCTGTCTACTATTGCAAATAGAAGTTTCTGTGTTTCAGTGCTGGAAGTTTCCATTTCAAAATACTTTTAGAAACACTTAAAGGAAAACAATTGCATTTGTTAGAATTTTCCAAATGAAATATTTCTCAATAACTTCATGCAATTCAGAAATAGAATGGCATGTTTGCAATAGACTCAGGACAAGAAAAAAAGTATTAAAGATATTATGGGATGGCTGAAATAAGGAGAGCTTGGTCTCCTTGTTTGGAGTAGATATCTCTGAGAAATAAGAGCATGAGGAATGCTGTCTGGCCTGTGGAAATCACCCACTGAAATTTTTACAGTATCAAAGAAAACAACCTACTAACCTTTAGCAGTGTAATGAATATCATTGATATCCCTTCAAATAGGGTGGCAAACCAAAGGGTTTGTTAGAGCAAGAAAATTCTCCATTGTGAGAGGAAGAAAACCCTCCTGTTTCATTAATGGCTCCTGGTCTTCATCTGATGTAAAAATCCTAGCAATGCAAAGCTGGTGCTGAGTTACCATCCTAGCATCCCCTGTGATGGAAATGTGTGTCTACAGGTGCAAATGTAAAACCTCCCACAGACTTTCTGTGATCTGTACCTTAGATAGCTGGGGTTTCTCTTGGCACTTAAAGAGCCCTGTATTCTTCTCTGGAGATATCAAAATATTGACTGTGACAGCAATACATATACCACAAGCTGTAGAAACTGAATTTGTGTCACATCACCTGATAGAGGTGATACAGAGCCTGATAACCATACTGAGCATTTCCAGCTGTGGCAAAGCTTTTCTGCTCTGCTGAGAACAGGGAATGCCCTGTTTGGAAATTATTAGAAAATAATTATCATTTTAGAGTGCAAGGCTTTTAACTTAGCCTGGTGAATGTGTCTGCCCCTCTCAGAAATGATGACAAACTTTAACCAAAGAGAACAAACTGATTCTGCTTGTCCTACCTGGGTGATGTGCCTGTGCCCAGGAAAGTGTTACTGAATCCTTCCCTGCCATTTACCCTCCTAACAGCATTTTCAGCTGTATATACAGAAAATATGGGAAGTAAACAAAACTGTTCTCACTCATTAATTTAACACTGGACTCTAGGAAATGAGCAAAGTTTTCAAGTGTGACCTTCATTTTTAGGTTACCCATGTTTTACAGCTATCTCATATTAGCCATTTGCTTTTTCTGGTTTCAAGAGAATTGAACACTTGCTTTTTCTACCAATTACTACTGAAAGCAAACTCTAGATTTGTCTCAAAAAAGAACCCCTCTGGAAACCAAGTAATGAAATTTGAGACATTTTTGAGATATGATTTTTAATTTTTTGCACTTCAATGTCCCCATCTGTATAATGGCCAGCTGGATGTTGAGGAGACTTGTCAGCTTAATAATAAACTGGAAGGAAGTCATTAATACTGTTCTCAGATTGCACTATGAAAACTCAGAGAGTAAAAGTCCATGGTAATTCCATTTTCCCCATGGAGCTCTTTTCTTGCTACTCTGTCAAGGGAAAGACTGAATTTCTGTCACCCTTCAATGGACTTGCCTCTAAATCTCACAGATATTGGGTGCTGTGCAGAAACTCAATCTCCATGGCAGTTAAGTGCCACTGGTGACTGTAATATTTGTCACTACAACCTTAAGGGATCTGTACTGTCCACTAAAGGATCCAGTGGAAATGATGGATATCTGCTCACACTGCACATCTCCATCCTTTCAGGCCCATCCATCAGCATGTGTTCAGAAAGCAAGGAATGTGTTAGCAGAGTGGCCTCTATCAATTACACAGAGCTGGGGCTCTCTGTGGGGAGCTTTTCCAGGCCCATATTTGTCCCCTACAAAATGGTTGCGATGTTGGTCACGTAGCATCTACTGTGTGTCCAAAACATCCCACTGTGAACTTGCTGGGCTGGCTGTTAAATACATTGAACTCTTCTAATTGGAATACTTGCAATGAATAGTAAATTCCTGGGTCTATATTTACCTTTGCAGTGTCTAATTAACTCTGTGTGAGATTGGTCCTTCAGGCTTCGGGTTTGTAGGAGCTATGAACCAATTCCTTCATTCTCTGTTAAATGCAGGGAGTTCTCATTTTAAAAATTATCTTTTGTGTGTTGAAATTTAAATAATTTGAACCTGAAATAGCCTTTGGATTTTACATAATTTTCTCCCTGAGTTTTGATGAAGCAGTGAGCCTGCAAAAAAAGGTGAAATTGTTTAGCTGACTAGCCTGTGCAGGTCTGTTTTTGAATAAAACTTTCTTCAGAAGCTGGAAGTTTGTGGAGATTTTGATGATACAAATGAAAGGCACCTTGTCCATGCACCAGAGCAGCTCACAATGCTTTGCTGGAAACTGCAGACGGAGGCAGATTGTTGTTCAATTCTGGACAGCTTCCCGTGCATTTTCTTCAGTGCACCTGTGCTCTAGGTAGAGTGACCCATTCTTTGCCAATATTACATGGAGTTAATTTATATGGAACTCCATTTATGAAAGATTAGGTTTTCACACTCTTGACTGATCAGTCCCAAGTCTCTCAAAAGTATTGCATTCTTGGTAATGTATCTGCTCAAACTCACAATAATATAGGTTTTTGTCGTTAATAGTTTCTGATTGACAGGTCTGAATTTCTTGTGGCTGAAATAGCCTGAATTTCAGATTTCTGAACTTTACAAGCTATACTAGGAGACTGCATGGAGAAAAATTTCCAGTTCTAAGGTAGGATTAGAGACAGAAGAGGTAAAACAAACCTAAAAACTATTTGATTTTCTCCTAAGTAAGGTTGTGGCTAATTTATTTATTTCACTTGTTCTATTTGAAGGCAGAGTATAATACTTTGATAAATAATTAAAAAAAATAGCAGTAGAAGCAGTTGTCTTCTTTTTATTACCTGTTTGACTCATTATATTATTGCTTGGAAAATCGGCAATAACAGAGCCGTACTGAGCACAGCTTTACACACATTTATCCTCTTATGCAGAGTGACAAGTACATTTATGTTTAGTATATTGATTCACTGGATTTATACAAGTTAATTCCCTACACACATATGTTTGTAGGTGACTATGACAGTTCTTCCACTATCAGTATGTAAGCATTGTTTATTAATTTCTGACTAAATTTCATGAACCTATCTCTGTTGAGAACAGATGTGCTGCAACTGGGATACAAATGGAAAGATTGCATGCTTGACCTTGCTATTGCATATTGGGGTAAATGAGCTCCAGTAGGATGATGAAGCTGAACCCACCTAGTCTGAGTATAATTGGTGATATAAACCAGATAATTAGAGACATGATAATTGGAGATGTGAAAATCTCTCTAGCAGAGGGACACATTTAAGAGGTTGTGCCTTTGGACTCTCTGTAAGGAAACTGCTTGTGGAAAGAAGACTGTATTTTAATAACATCAGGTTTCATAAAAAACAAAAAAGAAACATTTGTCCATCAGGGAATAGAATGTTATAATTCATATTCTGAAAACAATGCTGAATTTTAGATCCGTATTTGGATCAAAATCTAGCACCATCTATTTCCATCTTAAAGCCTGATTAGATACATAACCAGAGCAGCAGCAAATCTACAATTTCAGAGTAATCTCAGGGACAATATAATGAGAAAAGAGTGGCACTGTAAGTGACCTGAGGTCATCATGGTAGTGCCAGTTAGGAAAAACAGATAAATTTTTTAATATTGCATTTTATAGGCAGTTGAAAATGCTCCCAAACAGCTTCACTCATGAATACAATTCTCTTTTTAATAACCCATGGGCCTCCAGAAAGCAATGGGAACAGCATAGTTGTTCTGGAAATGCATTTCTAGGCAAAATATAATGATGTATTCACACAGTATTTTTGTAACACAGGAAGAGCTACAAGAGAGTAGCACAGGAAGATTGTTCTGACTTGCTTGTTGACTTGCTTCTCCCCCCCATGTAAGATGTGAATGAATAAAATAATAACACCACCATTTTTTAAGGATTACTCTTGATTTGGATGATCAAAAGCAGTTTTTAATTTTTTATTTTTGTTTTAGGACTGTAGTTCAAAGTTCAAGTTTATAAAAAAGTTATGATGGATTGGTGTTTGCTTTATTCCATCTGTGACTATCAATGTGTAGCAAGCTCATTTAGAGTTTAGGCAGGAAATTCAGGNATTGGTGTTTGCTTTATTCCATCTTTAGGCAGGAAATTCAGACAGTGAAATCTCCACTGTGCTTTGTGTTTTAGAAGTATAAAAAACCTAAGTAAAAGCAAGTGCTGAGTAAGAGCATCATGAAAGAAATCTATTCTGAGATCTCCCTGTTACTGAGAAGGTGGTGAAAGGATGACATCAGTTGCAACACAAGTACTTATTGAGGGAATATTACAAATGACAGAATCGATGGAACAGGACCTTCTACTTAGACTGCCAGTCAAGCTTGTCTAATGGTAGTAAAAATGGGAGAACAAAGGCCTGAATTTAAAGGAGGCTTCAGCAAAGCAGTTGCAGTAGTCAATTACTTTAGGTGAAACAGGGTGATAAGAACCAAAAGAGTGAACACTTGCAGGCTATTTTGATGCATTAGAGTTTTATTTTCTTCTTTTACACATCTTTCTCATCCAAAACCTTAGTTACAAAAGACATTTTCAAGATTTTTTTTTTTTCACTTCCTGGCTGGAATGAATCTCTAAATATTTATGTGAAAGATACGTTTATATGTCAGAGGAAAGGTAGACTGAAGCCTGTTTACAGAAGATTAATTTTCATAGCAAGATAAACCTTGTCTCTATTTTGCAGACAAAATTAACTGGAGTTGTTTGCCTAGAATATTCAGGTCTAGAAAAATCTCAAAGATTTTCCTTTATAATTAGTGTGCTGACTGTGGTGTATCTGTTATTGTGTGAATAATTTATATAGATCTGGAGTCCTGCTCTATATTTTATTGTCATTTGGGCAAAAGTAGGAATTTTACAAAATGACAAACCAGTCAGATGGTTAAAAATCTATTTTTTTTTCCTGGCTTAAATTACTCTGGTTGCTCTTTAAGTCCATGTTATGGCCCTTGACTCCACTGTCTTGATGCAGAGTTTGCACTTCATCTGTGCAGCCTCATTGCCTTGAGATTTTGCCTGAAAATTATAACTGAAAGGTGCTGGAAACCCAACCTGGGCACTGATTGTATGTGACAAGCAGGGTAGAAATGGGCTTTCACTCTAGGTCTGTGAGCCAGTAAGACTTAAAACTACTCTTCAGCAATACTGTGGAAATCACTAAATATCTAAAAGCAGTTATACTGAATTTGTAGTTTTGGATTCCAAGTTTTTCTTTTAACTTTTTTTCCCCCCCATAAAAGTTCTGCTATTGGGATGCAAAAAAATGTCACATTTCCAAATGGGATAGTTAACATAAGAAAGTCCTTGAAAGCAGGGCAGTGTCTTGCACACCTGCAGAACATCGTGCATGCAGAGGTTTCCCTGCTCATGACAACTCATGGGTTAGTCCAGCCCTGGAGCTGCAATGCACTTACAAATGGGATCATTCAAAATTGCATCGCCTGTCTCATTGCACTTGCACTCACTGCTATTGGGAAATTGCATGTTTTGCATATTGCACAGCACAAAAACCCTGCTGCAGGGAAGGCAGGTCAGGTCACTGGCTGACCCACACATGTTTTCCACACTGAAGGTGCAGAGAGGCACTGGGACCTCAAATGAAACCCTCCGACTTGGTGCAGTCCATCCCAGGATGGAAATGCAGCTGCTTGTGCTTGGTTATGGGGCACTGCTCCCACAAGTGCATCCTTTTGAAGTAGATGCTCTTTTCTACTAAAACCACTGAATAACTATCAAATGGCATCATTCACTGTATGAAGCATACTTAAGGGAGTGGATCGTCATTCATACAACTTTGATTTTTAGATCATTATATATGAAACTCGTGGATGTTTACCAGACTGCTTCATTCACTAAAACCCAGAATTGATTTATTTTTTTTTCACCGTGAAGCTTGTGCTGAACAGATCAATGTTTAAGCATGTCTGGAAACAAGGGTCATAAATCACCTACTTTAGTACAAACACTTGGGATTTCAGTAGCAGGATTTTAAAGCCTGTAGGACTAATGTTACATAAGGGTATATCTAGTTATTACGCTGTAAAGTATTTTTCTCTACTAATATCTATGTGTGCAACTAGGAGAGGTTTTACTTGTTGTATTATTTTGTTTTGGCTCAAGACATTTACTAGCTTTTATTAAAATAAAAATCAATGAAAAAATACATCAGACTAACTTTTTATTTTCTTTTCTGTATTTTTTTTTTCAGTTTTTATGGAGTGTTGTATGAAATTTAGCATTTACCTTATGTTGGTTTAATCAGTTACTTCATTTGTATTCCATTCCCTCCTAAATACCTTGCTTGGAGTAAAAGTTTTACTATATTAGATGTGATGGAAATGTGAAGGAAGAGGACAAGCTGGTTTTACCATCTGCTACTTGGTCTTGTGAATAGGACTTATATGACTCAGTTTATGAAGCATATACATATTAAAAGCAGTGTTTCTTACTAATTAACTACACACATGGAAGCCCTTGCCTAAAGTCTCAGAGTTACAAGTACTGGTGGAATAGTTCTTGGAAAGAGACTGTTCTCTGTGTAAGATTGTTTTGTGGGAGTTTGTGTCCGTAAGAAAGAGCTGCAGGTTAAAATGCTCCTGGGAAGGAGCAAAAGAAAATGACAGTTACATCTCCATGAATATGGACAAGCTTCATGTACAGCTGGTCAATTTGTTTCTCTTCTGAAAAATGAGCTATAAAGAACATATTTTGTAAGACATATCTCCCATAGAATTCCCTACTCTAGGGTGGCTGGCTTCCCTTGGGTGTTGTGGTGCACGGGCTCTCCAGGCAGCTCTGCCACTGACTCAGTGAGCAAACTTCATTAGCTTGCACTTGTGTTTCAAGGTGTTAATAATGCATAACTTTGCTTTTTCTGATGGGTAAATTGGGATAATGGTAACCTAATTTGATGTCAGTGAGCAGATTTATAGGATTTTGCATAAGTGCAAAAGATGCAAGTTGCCCGTGCTCTGGAATTGGAGAAGAAAGTTCTACTTGTTTTGAGATTCATCTTCTATATTCACAAATTAGAGATTGTACTTAACTTTGTTTTGTGCCAGACTTGTAATTCCTCAACTGATGTAATTTTCTAGGACTGTCTTATTTAATTTTTTTAGGTTGTTATTTTATTTTACCCACACTCCAGAAAATAAAGTTTTACTTTCTAATAGAGCTCAAGTTACATAGAAAATATTTAAACAATATGGATATCAAAAGTTAATTATGCAAATAATTCAAGTGCTCCACTGAGACCTTAAGAGAGTCAGACTCAATTAATCAGTAACAACTGAAACCTCATCGTTCTTATTGTGTTGGGTTTTTACTTGGGAAAATAATTTTTGAATGAAAATGGCAATTATTTAATATTTAGTTTTAATTTCCATATAGACACAATGTACCCGACTAGGAACTTGCAGGCTGTGAATAAGCAAAATGAACTATGAACTTTACTTGTCTAAAAACTCAATAGCTTGCATATTCATGAGGCTTTATTATTATTATCACTGATAGATAACATTGCCCATTTAATTCACTTCCTACCTCTCTCTGTAAGTCTCCAAGTCAAATCCCTTGTGATTTTCTCTATAGGATATAGGGAGTGTTTTTCAGGTTTATTGAAGAACAGAATAACTAGGCTTTTATTTATTTGGCCCATTACAATGTCTTTCATGTGGCCTATTCATATTAGTTATTTACCAGGTACATTAACACATTTGTCTTCTCAGGATTAAGCTTAATAATTGGGAAATATGTTTTGAGTAATCTACTGGGTGTATAGTTTATAATGTGTAACCTATATTTTCAGGGACTAGACTGATTATAGAGAATTACCTTAAATCTCTTGGAATAGAGAGTATCAGTGTTTTTCTGAAGTCAGTATTAAACATCATTGCTATTTAATGTAAATCCTGTATACTCACAATGCTGATTACAGACACCACAAGTTCCAGTGGGTTATAGGATTCAGGTTTGAAAGTGGAGAGAGATCATTTGTAGCTAAATAGAGGGTAAAACAGCCTGTCAGCAACTTTGTGTGTGTCATGATGGCAGTGAGAGGAGAGGGAGTTTAGGAATGTTTGTTAGGGTGCAGGAAAGACTGCCTGATCCATAAGGCCAGGGAGCGATTCCACACCCAGCAGGGCAAGGGTGAGTTACTTATTTTTTGGGAGAGAAGGGTCCTGCCAGTGGTACCAGCCCATTACTTTTCTGAACATGTTTTCTAATTATTGGCCCTGAAATAACCAGCTCCTCTGGATTGCCTGTGGGTTGGCACAGTGAGAGAGACACAGTTCCACTCACTCGGAGGATGGCTGAAATCAACTCATGCAAAGGTCGGCACCGCTCTTCCCAGCCTGAAAACAGTCTGCAGAATTGTGTAATGCAGCATTTCCACATTGAAAAGATACCCATGTATGAACTTCAGCTACACCTGGAGGTACCTGAGTGTTATACATGTATACTCCAATTTAATAATTAAAGAAATTTATTAAACAATCAAAGTATAAATTTGGAAAAAGACACAAGTAATTCAACTCTGAGCCAGGTGATCACAGTTGGGGAAACCCAGGATTTGGCCTGTACCACACCAAAGGTCCCTGTGGGTTTCCAAATATCGTTTCTAAGAGGTTCGTTTTTATACAGTCTTTTGGGCTCTGGAAGGGGTCCTTCTTTAGCATATTATCGTAGTTTTTCTTTCTTGCTGCTGCATTTCTCAGAACTGTTGAATAATTGCTGAAATCCTGTCAGGTGAAGATTTTCTGGGATAAACTTCTGGCATTGAATATTACCTTATTGATGATGCCTATCAAATGTCTCCTGCTGATGTCTTGTCGGACAGCAAATCCCTTAGAATACACATCTCTGGAGACAGTGTCCTCCTGGTGTTTGAATCTCCATTTTTATCACCTAGCTTATCACTGCTTGTTGTCTGACACTGGCCATAGTACACAAAATGCTTGTGGTTTTAATTTCTTTTAGCACTAATTATTTTATAACATATATTGCACTGAGTATTTCAGGTTTTGCTTCTGTTGCCTGGATACCTTTTGGATGTAGAGTCATACTGTTTCCTTTAAAGCCTCTTTATTTTATATATATTTGTCTAAACAAGATGTGAATCAGTTGATAAGTCTCTGACTCTCAGATTACAAAATGGCTTCACTGTCTGTATGAATAGATTTAGTATAAAAATTTTGAAGAGAATTAACTTGTGTTTCAAATTGATATTTGAGAATGGCTGTATCTTTATTTAGATCAACAGACAAAGCAGAAGAATCAGCAACTGTAGTTTGGTCTTCATGATACCAACCCCCCACCCTTCCCCCAGAATGTTATTTCCACAGTCCATCAAGATGAGAAATGAAATTGAAACTTTGATGAAATCTGATGAAAATCCATCAGTGTGGCAGAGGGAGATTGTATTTCAGGGAAGTTCACTTTTCTGAGCTAGAAGGACTCTGAATCTGCAGACAGTGACAAAATGACGGGTCTATTATTTGCATATTTATATTGGAGCTGAAACTTGCCAAATTTATACGTCCTCCCAAATTATATCCTGTGACAGAAAACCTGAAATGGGAAACAGTGTGATTTTGTGATTTGAGTGTCTTTTATAATATGGCTACTTCCAGAAATCTCTGTTTGGGTATCTTGGAACAGGTGGATTTTTGTTTCAAATAGCAGTAATTAACTTCCATCAACTGTTGCTGTATATAGACCTTTCATCTGACATGTGTGGTTTTTTATATAAAGATATATTCTAGTAGTAAATGAAAGGTTACTCGTGGAGTCATATTCAGGATGGTAGCAATACTGGTATTAAAATCACAGGTTAAGGAATAATGTGGCAATTAAAATTCAGGGTACAACAAAACTGGAGGGGTGGGTGGATGTTTCTGCCCTGTGTCTTACCAGTGATTGAGATCCTTTTGTTCAGTCAGGATTTCACTCTTTCACTTCATTAATAGGTTTCACCTGTGTCTCCCCTGCAGGTGCAAACACAAGGAGGCACAGGTGAAAACAATCTGGTTTAAGTGATGTTAAACCACAGTGACTGTGAAGGGCTGTAGATGTGTCAGTGTGGTTTTGGTAGCGTTTGGGACAGGGGCTGGTTTTGCTCTGCACGCCGAAGAGAAAGTCCACGTGCTCTGCACCACTGGGTCCTGCTGAATGGGGTAAGAACACCATGTCTGCACTTCTGGTGTAACTTCCCCTAAGCCTTGCTAGTGCTTCTTTTGTGTTCACTTTGCAAATGTTTGCATGCTCAAATTTGGTAGCAAAATACCAAATTTCATCAGAAAAAAATTACTGTAATATTTGATGATTCATATTTGATGATGAATAATAGATGTGTATCTGAGTAATTTAATTTTTAAACATATGAATGTTATCAATAGATAAACATTTGTGTAAATGAAGCCCCTTGATGATTGTATTTTTCTCTGCCCAGTAACAACAGGTCGTGTTCAAAATATTCACATTTAATTCCTTGAAAAATGTTTTTCAATATTTTGAGTTGCAATGTAATCAGTAATTTGCTATCTGCCTACAGAGAGTGTTTTAATTAGTTATTCTGCTCTAAATTAAATGTGCTTTTATAATATGACTGATTTATAGTAAATAGAATGGGAACTGTGATGATGTTTAAGCAACTCAGCTTTGAAACCTAATGTGATGAGACATGTAAGGTTGCATCTTAAAATCTGACTCGTTATTGTTTTTGTAATTAGTAATTGCACTGATCAAAATTAATTTTATTATAGATTTAGCATTTCTGTAGTGATTGTGAGCTGAAAATTTAATCATGGCCTTTAAGAACAATACTATTGATTTTCAATTTGTCTGAAAAAAACACTGTTTGAAAAGGAAAATTAAGGTGTGTGTCCTGAGGCTCTTCTTCATATTGAGGAATTCTTGTGATATCCATAAATGTGTTAAGTCTGTTTTATACAGAGTAGCTTTCTCTCTATGAGAAGTAGCTCTAGATTAGACACACTGTCTTGTATTTACTACACAGATGCACTTGAAATTGTTCTTGGTTCAGACTTCTCCTGGGTAGCTCCAAATGGTGTCACATTCCAATGACTTGATTTTCTTTCTTGTTTTATACCCTTTGCTTTCAGAGACTTGTCCTTTCAGAAAAAGAATCAAATATTCTGTTGGGGTCAGCCTCTGCACTCATGTGTTAGTTGAACAATATTACTCAGGGCAGGTGAGTGACTTTGACCAAAGACTAAATTTGATATAATTTTCTGAAGATAGTTTCATGACAAGATAACAATAGAATTTTTGACACCTGTATGGTTTAAAATAATTTTTCTTACGTCATTATTCTATTTCTTTAATGTTAGCTTATTCTAGCTGTCAGACATTTAAAACACCATCTTTCCAACCAGATTTTATCTATACAAAAGATCAAGTAGCAATTGAAATAGAGATTTTGGGGTTCAGCAATATGAATTAAGCATTTGAATTTTAGCTTGCAGAATTATGTGCTGAAGGTTAACCTTTTACTTAAGAAACCTCGGCCATGGTACAAAGGGTATAGGAAAAATGCAAATTTCTGTAAGCTTCTTGCATAGAGAACAATACCAGGAGGAGACCAAGGGATGCAAGAAACCCAGATCAAGGGACTCCTCTGTCTCCAAACTCACCAAGACCGACAGACGTACTCAGATAAGCACCAAAGGGCCAAAGCGCACGCGCAGCGGAGAAAAGCTCAAAAGTTGAGTCATGAGGAAGACCACGGCCTTCAGCCTCAGAGACCACCGAGAGACCCCCGGGAGACCACACTGTAATCTACGCATGCTCAGAAGGGCGTGGATCTAATTACCATGCAGGGCGAGGACAGGCGGGGCCAGGGGTTGAATATGCATGGAAGGGTGAGCAATGTATTGCATATGGAACACTTCAGTAAATAAAGATGGGGCTCAAACCAGAGTTTGGGGCACAAGGTTTATGAGAGCGATCTCGCTTGTGAGATAGCTGACAATACATACCCACTTCGTAACTACATCGAGTTGTGGAGTCTACTTATTCCGTGTATCACTTCACAATGATAATTATGTCTAATAAACAATGAGCAGATACAAATCAATCTGGACATCAAATTTTAGTGGCAGCTATGCCATATGGTGTCAGGGCTACAACTGTTAGGGTGTGTGAGCTGATAGATGAAATAGTTGCTCAAAATTCTACCAATATTACCTGATGTTCTTTGGGGTTTATTTCAAAATATTTAATATATTTCTTTTTATGCAAAGACTTGAATATGCTTAAAGTGATTTTAAAAAGGCTTCTTTTAAATAACTAAAACTATTTTACTATGTCAGTGACTGAAAAAACTAACAAGTACCTTTCTCCTGGATGTCACACATTTGAGAATATGCCAGCTGTAGTCTAATCATTTTACAATCTATTCTGTAATAAGTAGAACACATTGAGATTTAATAAAATCTAACTTACTCAATATTTATTCTTTCAGAAAACACTTCAGACTTTTTTAGGATTTACTTGAATTATTTAGTAGTTGCTCAGATATAATTCTGTAATGTTAAGCATGAGATGTTAAAATACATATATTTTCTGTAGCTGCAGAAACTTTGTTTTCATTCAAGTTCTGTAGATGAAAGGGAATGATATTTTTAGCTCTGTAATGAGTATCATGGGAGACTGCAAGACTAGTTTATATCCACTTCATATATCAGCAAATGCACTGGAGTTTTATGACACAATGTAAAGTTGAATGACATGAAGCTCTTTTTAATCTCATGATTGTGAAAAGTTTAGATCTTTCTTTATCCATCATATGGGAAATAGATAGATTCCTATTATGCTACACATCTCAGTAGGACAGGGACACAGGTATCAATTTTCATTAAGAAAATTGTGTGTAACATTTTGCAAATGTATGTAACTGCTATACTGAAGCCCCAAATTGAGAAATACTATTTAAACTTTAAAAAGCACTGGGCACATGTGTTAAATCCTCTATAATCCTGCCTGGGGAGGGTACATATAGAGCTCAGTGTTTCATAAAGCAAGAACAGTATTTTCTCAGCTGATCCACATAAATACTTTACATATAGAAAATTGAAGAGCAATTTTGTGTAATTCTGGTCTTCAACATTAAACTAAGAACATACCCATCATTTTGAAAGTACAGGTTCAAGGTGAAAAATTCTCGTCTCTTCTCCCTCTGGCACAAAAATGTTCCAAATCAGACATTTTTAATGCATTGCAGTGGGAAGTATTCAGTATGTCAGTGTTCAAATAAGGATGGTGATATGATCTCAATATCCAAGAGGCTTTATTTTACAGAAGAACACTCAAAAAATTCTCATCATTGTTTCACGTGAATATTTTCTTATCTAAACCCTACCTCTATCTCTCAGTTTAATTTCTTCAGATATTTCAGTCCTCTTCTCTCCTGTGTACCTGTCTCATAAATGTTGATGATCTGTATCCTTTTGGTGAGAGTCTGTAGAGCATTTATTGCTTTATTCCAGCTTTCTATGGCCACCAGTGTTAGTCTATTAAAATTTTGAAAGCTTTATATTGAAGCATGCATTGCAAACAAAATGTAGATTAAAATGAATGTGTTTGTATGTGTTAGATATTGCAAATTGCTGTCATTATTTTTGATGTATGTATGAAGGTTGAGAATCAAAATATTTTTATAATGTAGATGTAAAACTTTTGTCACTGAATGTTAATCTGGTGAATAAGACCTCAAACCAATAATGGATTATTTGCTGCAGCTATTTCATTGGCTTTTGTATTTAAGTATGCGTACAAATAAGGTAGAGTGAATGGAATGTACCAGGGGACTTGCTGTTAATTTTTTGTTTTCATTTTGTTTAGTGTATAAACATGATGCTGTCCAGACATAGAGGGCATGCAGTTTGTGGGAGTATCCTGTTTATCTTACACAAAAGACCTGCTCCTCTTCTAGTTACAGTTAATTGTTAGAAATATCTTCTTGCTAATGGTTCTTGGTAATTTTTAAAATGCTGGACCAAAAAGNGGGCTCAACGCTGTCCCTTTGATTGTGGCTGTCTGAGATTGTATTTTGATTTGCGAAATAAAATCTATTTTCTTTAATTTTGATTTGGCTTTCTCAATTAACGATTTGGCCTTTCTGGGGTTTTACCTGTAACACTGACCACAGGGAAGACTCAGCTCCTGGTGACTTGTAACACACTTGGAATGCAGTTATACCATATTTGTANCAATCTGCCTTTCATAGACTTATGAGCTAAATGTAAATTAATCCCTATTTCAATGAGAGAATAGGAAGAGAATTTTATTCTGCCTGCTCAGTGTAATGGCCAAGAGGAGTGGGCGCAGTAATTCTTCCTGGTGACATTCTAGTTGTCTTCCTCTGTTCTGTATTCAGACCCCAAGAAGCAGAAGGCTAAGGCAAAGATCTTGGTAAACTGTTCCTAATTAATTAATTAAAATTGTTTGAAGACTCCCTTTGAAAAGGGATAATTAAGTTCAACTTGTTCTTCACTGAAAAAAAAAAAAG
>VZRH01002696.1:93760-120737 GCA_013397555.1 Urocynchramus pylzowi | reverse complement strand
GTAATATTTTTGTTCAGAGATATAAAGAGAGTCGTGAAACTTATTATAAGCTTCTGAATTTGAAACATTTCAGTGGCTTCAATAGTTAAGATTGGGTTACTTTTGGTAATTACAGATATGGCTGCTTGGTACAGTTTGTCAGCCCAAACTGTTCATCAGGTTTAGTCTCGGGAATAAAATATGTCAAACTTACTCAAGACAGCTCAGTAGCAGAGTGAAAGGTCCAGCAGTTGCCATTAAAATGTTATGGATATGGTTGCAAATGACAAGGGGGCAACCTTGCACAAAGAAAT
Organism: Urocynchramus pylzowi; assembly: GCA_013397555.1. Lineage (NCBI taxonomy): Eukaryota > Metazoa > Chordata > Aves > Passeriformes > Fringillidae > Urocynchramus > Urocynchramus pylzowi. Next base: position 120,444 of record VZRH01002696.1, on the reverse strand, counting down.
CCAGACAGAACAGGAAAAGCTTTCCCAAAAGACTGTAATTGTTTTGACAGAAAATATTATTTGCCACATTTAAATCTCCAACTCTCAAATTGTTATAACCAGTGTTGGAAGTGATTTTACAGTTCTTGGACAGTGTCACTTTGCGTGGTATGGGTGACAAGTGATGTGAGCCTCTGAGTCAGAATGCAGGATTGTACGTGAGAAACTTTCTAGTGATTTGCTTTTTACACTTGCAGTTTGATCCAAAAGCTTTTCAGCATCTTGCGGGACCTATTTATTGTTTTTTAAAGCTGTAGCAGAAATCACAAATTCTAGTGAGCCAGGTTCTGCAGCTTTGTGCATTTACATTTATTCTAGTGTATGTAATCATTTATTTTACTTTTAAGATGGTGCAAAAGCCATTTTAGTTTTGTCTTTGCCTTTTTTTTTTTTTTTCCCCTCTTTACTCTCTCTCTTCGTTTTAGAAAGGAGTTGAAGGAATGTCAAAAGAAAATAGATTTTTTCATGGTCTGTTTCCTTATGAGATAAGTTTTCCTTTGAGATGTCATCAGGTGAGCTGCTTCAGGGTTTTTTTTTCTCTATTCTTTACTGGTATTTAGATGTTCTAGTGTTTACTAATATTTAAACAATCCTTTTAGAATGAAGGAGATTTAAAACTATTCTCTCTAAAAAAACATACTTGAAATACCTTTTCTTTAAAAAATCTCTACTAGGAATTTAAAATAGTTGTTTATTCTTTTATGGAACTCTTCTAGAAGCTAAGATAATGTACCTTTTCTTTGAAAAGCACAACTTTTTACTCTCTCCACCAACTAAGAATTCCCATGTGGGAATGTGTGCTTGAATTATGCATCATTCTGAGGGCAAAGCTGTTTAGTCTGAATTTGTGAAAATAAATAAAAACTTACCAAGTAGTTTCTTCCATCTCATCTTTTCCTTTTTCTGTCTCTCTCTCATGGGCAGTATTTGATGTTTTCATATTTTCTGCTTGCTATGACATCAAGTTTCTCTAAGATAAGTGGGTGGAACTGATCCTGCCTGGAGAGGATGCTATGAAGGCTGTAGTGGCAACAAGTGAGAAGGCCCAAATTGGGACCAGCCAGCCTGGCCTTAGAGGCATGTGAAGGACCTGTGCTGAGGCTGGATAGACTTCTCTGCAGCTCAGAAAATTTATAAGATTAGGAAAATCTATTCTAGAATTAAAGATGTGCCAATATGGACAGTAGGCTGGGAAGAATTGTTTATACTTCTGTTATAAGTGATTGATAATTCATGCTAGAATAAATATTGTTTTATATATTAGAAATAGTAAGCAACTGCACTGGGTGGGGTAAAACCACAGAGTGATCTCTTCTCAAATGGCTCATAAACTGCAATTAGTTACCAGGAAATAGTTCATGGTACTATTAAATAATAAAAAATAGATAAATTCCAAGTTTTATTTTTTCAGTTTAAAGTAGTGGAAGTTAAAGAGATGAAGTTTTTGTAGAAAAGTATTCATAGTGTATTGCTAGCCTAATTCAGGGCTCTGAAGGCAGGTAAACTTCTGGCTGATATGTTCAAGAGGAAAATTTTAATATAATAATTAGTCACTAGAGACTATGTTGATGTGTAATGTCAATTTTTGCTACAATTTAAAAAAATTGTAAAAAGCTCTGGATTTTTGAACCATGTTTTCCACTCCCCTGCAATGTTTCAAGTCATGAAAAATAGTGTTTTAAGAAAACCAATCTCCCACCTGCAGAGCAGGACAGATTTTGAGTAATAGTTAAATAGCTGTAAGCTGCAAATCAGCATTAATCTTGAGGAGTATTGCTAAGGTTGCTGTCAGACTACTTTTTGTTAATTGACATGCTACTTGTATTACAGAGAATTTTTTTTTCTACAAGAAAAGTGGTTATTGCTGGCAGAAATATCTGGATTATTTGGGATTCTGTTCTCATTAATTCAAGGAGCGACAAGAGTAATAGATGCACCTTTATGCCAAATCAGAGAATTTTAAGGGTTTCCTTGGGCAGGAGACCTAATGCAGTGTTTCAAAATTATCTTTAAGTTACAAGGATTTATTTTCCACAAATATTATGGGAAGCTTCTCCTAGATTATCAGCACAACTTGTTTTCTGTAGCAAGTAAAAAGAACATCTTATATTTCACATCATGATCAGTGGCATTAGAGCTTGTACTGACTTGACTAGATCCATCTCATTTCTGTTGATCTCTAGCTGGTGTATTTGAAGCTGCATGAAGAGAAGCCATAGAGTTGTTCCAAATCTAAAATAATGCATAAATAATTTGTCTCCTGGAATTCCCTGTCTGGAAAGGAGTAAAATATAAACATCATTATTTATTACAGCATGTTTTGGTTATAGCCTGCAAGTAATAACTATTGAAAATTATTACAGAGGAAAATAGATGTCTTAAATAACAATAATTGATAAAATGGTTACATATAAAAGTACTTGAAACGTTTCCAAAAATGCAAAGATTTTGTTGTGAAGCATACATTCTTACGTTTACTATTCATCAATTTTTAGAGAGGAATGGTTTTATCCTCTCAAAATATTCCATCCTAGAGTCTTGATGGAATATTTTAATTGTTTCTCTGAGGAAAGATTGATTTTATAGAAATTGGCTGAGTATATTATGTTCTGGTATTCTGGATTTACTTTTTCTGAGGTCTTTGCTCTAGAGGAGAGAGCAATATATGTGCAGTTAATCAAGGAAGACACTCTAAATAGTGTTTTCTCAGTGGCTTTAATAACCACTTGTATGAATTCACTCATACTACTAGCATATTTTTTGAATAGTAATGTTAAGTATATTACAAATCACATAATAAAATTATACATATACAATTATATATTAATTACTAATAAAATGTGCAAAAATGGACATGATAGTAAGATTATACCATTACTACCAGTACAAAGAAGTCCTGAAATGGGCTGGGCAATTGGTTTCAGAAGCTGTGAAATATTGTTGTAGTAGATGGTTTAGATTGGCTTCTGGTTAATGGGGGAGCTAAGAAAGGAAGTTGAAAACACAAGATAAAACAAAAAGAAGCCAGAAGATGGAATTCATTTTTTAAAGGAAAATAATGTATTGGAGAAAAAGAATAACTTTTCAGAGAAACAGACTTCCACAAATTCAGGGAATTGCTAAATAGGATTTCTTGGGAAAATCAGCTAAGGGATGAAAGACTGCAGCTCCTGAGGGAGTAATAGTTTTTTGTACTTGTAATATGATGTGGAGGTGAAATAGAAATTATAGAAACAGACCATAATGGCTGTGTCAGGAACTTGTCACTGACTTGAAGATCAAATAGAAATCATATAAAATGGGGGGGGAAAGTGTGTTGGTAAGGGAGTACAAAGGAATAGAATGGATCTGTATGGATAAAATTGGTTAGGAATTTCTGTTAAGAAGGGATATACAAGGTAACAGGCAACAGGGCTAGAACTAGGAGGAGAGAAAGGAAGTACATTTCCACTGCTAAACAGAAAAAGCATACATTCTCTGATTCAGGGAAGAAAAACGTGTTTAATAACTTTTTCTGCAAAAATTATTAGTCTGTCAGTATTTGCAAAGATTCATGCTAACAAGGAAATAGTTAAATTGGTCTAAGCATCCAATGCAAATGTTTTGGGATACTTCAGGGCTAAATTTTCAAGCTGGCAGTATCTGAATAATTCTCATGTCAATTCTTCACAAAAGGGAGCTGAAGTCACCTTTGAACTCTTATATTTATCTTTTTGAATGAATGCAGTTCCCTGCTCTGCAGAGATGTCAGCAGGACTCGTCCTGGTTGATCTGGCCTCTTCACACCTGGGAACAATCCCATTCTCTGGTTCCCAGGGCAGGCCTCATTTAGTGATCTTTCAAATACACCCTTCCAGTCTGTCTTTTTTTCCTAGATTGAAAATAGTTCAGGAAATTGTTATTAAGTCCTAAATCTCCTTATGGGGAACAGGGGTTAATTTGTGATATTTGCTAAGCTGCCTGGCTACCTTCTGGAAATGTACTTGGATTTCTTGGTAGTGTAGCTATTAGATAACATTTCCTCTTTATCTAATTCATAACAAGAACAGATGCAGGAATCTTCAGCTGAAGATTAATAAATTCGCTGACTCCTAAAACAATAAATCAAAGTATTAACTAAAGCAGAATCTTGTTTTTTATGTAAAAGTATCCTTTTACATGAGGACTCTACTTTTTCACAGGAAAGGTGAAGGTGAATTGGAAATGTAACACTCCAGGATGAGACAAAAAATGGGAATATAGACAACCCATATTTTTAAGGTAGGTGTGTGGGTGTGTGTAGGGGTGGGAGCGTGTGTAAGATGAGGAAGAAAAGAGGAGGACCCAATGTGTATGGGGGCTGAAAAGACAAAACAGCAGGTGGTACAAATAAGCAAGTTCTCAGCTCCTGCTGTGGCTTGTTGTTGTCAATTGGATGTCCCTGTGATTTTCTAACTGCATCCCAGCAGAATCTCATCATGTTAGCACAGCTGAAGGACTATATTAAGTAAAAGGTGAGAGAAGGAACTGAGCTAGAAAGGGTGAAAACAAGAGTGTACCCTGCAGCTTATGGACACTCTATCTACAGTAAGCTATTCTATTTTAAATTATTTTATCCATTTTTTATGAGCTTTTATGTTATTTATGCTGGGTGTGTGTGCCTATTTTTTCTTCTTTTGTATAAATGTTAACTGATACATAGTTAGTTTCTAAGCTGTGGGAATGGTTGGACCAAAAAAATTTCTTTTTTTTTCTTTTGTATTGAGGGTTAGTGTTCTTTAAATTACTTTAAAAATAGAGTAACTCACTGAAAGTTGTTCTTTTGATTTTTAAGACAAGGCTAAATGTAAAGAAGGAACATAGCACTATCCATTTTTTGGTGTACAATCTTACTATACAGCTAACACATATCCATTTTCCCTGAACTAAAACATACACAAAGTTTGGGTTTTGTTATCTTTCTGTTGCTAAGAGCTTGCATGATTCTCAGGAAGGAAGTTCATATAAGACATCCAAATGGAAAGGGGTGTAAATGGTCTGGGATGTATTGATATACCTCAGTTGCCAGAATGAGGTTATCAGGATGAGACTGAGCTGCTCTGCTACTGCACTGGTACTCACAGATCATGAGTCTGAGTGTGCTCCTACTGATCTTTGTACCATAGGAACAGCCTAGATGGAGAAAAAATTCCTGAAGACGTGTCAGGGCATTTACAGGGGGCAATACATAACACAAAAGGCTTAGCTGTTTCTATTGATAACTGGTGAAAACAACAAAAAAGCTGAAGAACAAGTTCTGGATACATATTTTTCAAGACATTCATCGAATCTGGTGAACAGAAGAAACAACTGATGCATTCATATTTGGAGAGTATATGATGCACTACAAACTATTTCAATGCTGTCCTTGTGCTGTGCCAAGAAAAATCTTTGGAGACTCCCCTCCATTGAATCTATTCAGGAGCAACAACTTAATTTTTAAACAGATCTTAAAGTGTAACAGTAAAAGCTCTACTTCTTGGCACATCCCACTTCCTAACCATTTGATTGAACAAAAGGTAATCTAGCATATTTGTGCATAAAGCAGGAAAAAACCTCCATGTTCTGAGGTTGCCCATGTGCACACTGGAGAGAGAAACAGGACAACAAGAGCTGCTGGAAATTTTTTGCAAATTTTTGAGATAGCCTACTTTTTAAAAAATCCTATTAAAATCAATTATTTTGACATATTCACTAAAACACCTGTAAGTACAATCTGGTCAACACAGACTTTTAAGTACTTCTGGTCCATTTCAGAGTTTTCCTTCTGCCTTCTTCCTGCTCTACCTTCCTCATGATCCTTGATAAGGAAAAGGAGGGAAATTCTTGTTTAGACACATTTTGCTGGAAGTGTTTTGCTTTTAGCTAATATTTTCCACTTGGCCAGACAGCTTTTCTTCTGAGATCTCTCTGAAAGTTGCTCAAGTCTTTAGCACTTCTGGCTCTGTAAGGTAGAAGGCTGGCTTTAGATTTTCTAATTTCTTCTGGCAAACTAATATATGCTGGCAGAAGGGCTGCACATTGGCCTTCTCTTCTGAGTGGCAATGATGGTGACAGATTGCCATTAATCACACACACTTGTAAATATTTCAGCTAAAAGGAACTGGAAGTGTAGAGCAATTATCCCTACTAATTTACTCCCTAAAATTCTTTTTCATTATAGGCAAGTTAGCTTGAAAATACTTCCATTCTTCATTTGAGTGAAAGTGATGCAGTTCTGCATTAGGACTCCCATTGAGACCAGATTCCTTTGCAGTCAGCCTATATATTCTTTTTTCATTCATTTTTTAGTGTTCTGTGTAAAATGTGAATATTCTCTGGTTGCTGCACAAAGTGTGAAATCTGCTTTGTAGAGAGGTTTTGTGTCCTGCATTTGTGTTTATTAAAGTGAGTTTGAGTTGTCATATTCCAAACTTGTTGTCCTTCTATTTCACAAAATGTGTGTGGAATTTTCCTGTGACAGAGTGGCTGTTGTGAACTGGGCTCTTTGGAAGTGTTTTCATGCTGAGGAACCAGATGGGTGGGCACCAGAGCAGAATATGCTTCTTTGTCTAAAATAACATGAGTAGGAGACTATTTCTTGATAGTTGAATTAGTGAGGTCAGTGAGATTTTTCTATAAAGAGTAACTGTCCTTTGCATGATTTCACATTCATATAACTAATTATTCTGAATTAAGAGCAATGTAATTGTTTTTGGCTAATATCTTTGGAGATTTAATGTTGAAATGAATATTCTTGCAGATAGAGCAAGACTTTCTGGAATTCAGTTTTTGCAAAAACTGAAGATCAGAAATTTAGGTTAGCAGATTAACTGGGTATTTCCTGCAAATTGACTTCTATTGAATACCACATGAGAATTACAAAGTGAACAAATAGCCCAATTCCTTTCTTCAAAGCATAACTCAGTTCCTGTTCCCCCAACCTCCCCATTCAGTACCCAAAGCTGGTATGGACTACTTGTAAGTTTGCTTAGTATTATTCAATGAATGCAAATTTGGATGTGTGGGGTGAGAATGGTTCCTTTTCTTTCTCTTTTCATTTCTATGGAGTAATTTCTTTTCTTTCAGACCCAGATTTTATTATGTGTTTACTTTGTATCTTACTCTTAGCTAGATGTTTAGCATTATATATGATTAAATTGGTGTATTTGCCCAAGAAGAATGATTTTCAGGACAGACCAAAAAAAGAAAAATAAGACTAAAATGAAATTGTCTTTAATGGAATAATCTTTGAGATAGAGGGTAAATCCCAGTGAGACCTTGAAAATGCTCCTTGATGCTGAGAGAACCTGATCAGAAGTGAATGCATAGTAGAAAGTTAACTCTTCCCATGAGGCAGCCTAGGAAATGGGGAATTTCAGAGCAAGGCAGTGCATCTATAAGAATATTATTTTTTTTTAAAGGCACTACTACAAGAGTGGTTGCTGTTTTCCCCTGAGAACTCATTGTAATTGCTTAATGAGTCTGACAGGTTTATCACACATACTGTGTCTCTAAAATGCACCCATGAGAATTAAGGGCTGTTCATCTGTTGCCAGTAATCCTCAGGGTCACCTTCAGGCAGTGTAAGGCAGTCTAGAAACCCTACAATTCAGAAAGAAAAACAAAGCCCCTTATAATGATCTACTTTAGATTGTTCAGATGTTATAGGAACACTCCTAGAATGTTCCCATGACATTCTGAATGTCAATAAACTAAAATGTCTCCATAAAGGTCACCTAGTGGGATTTCAATAAAAATAATTTCTTAGAAGAATTTTCTCCAATCCTTCAGCATTAAAAAGAATTTGTACATCTGGGATCTGGAACACTCCCTGTTCTTTCACAGCCCCACTCGCACTGGAAGATAGTTCTGCAGACTGAAGTGGAACCCATATGTTACTGCAGAATACTGTGCAAAACCTTTGGTGGTGGTTTTAGACCACCTTAATTTTATTTGTGATCAGCTGCTACAATGTTAACACTGTTTGACAGGCTGTGCACTGTTGCCTTAGCTGTGGTATGGAAGTATTCCATGCAGACAGTTACAGTGAATTTTGAATTTTTTTCTTTTCTTGTTATTTCTGGATTTTTTAAAGCTAGAAATAATATGAAAATTTGTGTTTCTTGGCATGTCAAAAACATTGTGTCAGACCAAACCCAAAATATAAAATAAGAAAAGATATTTGAATGGACATTTGTATCCTTTAATTCCTAAGGCAATCTGCTCAGGGTGAAAGCATCAGAAACAAGAAGGTCATTTTAGATGAAGACTTTCTGTTTCTGCAAAAAGTAGGAGTTATTTTTGTATAGCTCTTGAAAGTCAAGAACCCTTGTGAAGTGGTTTACTTTGGGAATGCAATTGAAATCAAACCTGCAGGGAAAACCTAAGGCTCATAAGCTGACAAGAAGTAAGTGAAACAAACTCCTGAACATCCACATGCAGAACAGAATGCATTTTTCTTCCTTTTAACAAGGTGGCATATTACAATTCTTCCCTATGGGTTGTGAGAAAAGCTGAAAATTAACTTAGACCTGAGTGCAGGTCTGTAATTTCTGGCAATGCAAGTTGCATTTTGAATGTAGTCTGTAAATTTTCTTACTCTACTTCCTGTTGCTCCCTGAACACTGCTGTGCCTTTGATTGTTAAAGGGTGGAAAAAAATTAAATGACAGGAAATTACTTATAGTGACTACATCCAGATACCTGAATGGTCCATCGGGTTTTTAAAACTTATTTTAGAGTTTCTATGTGCTAAAAAAGGTTTTGTTTATAAAAGCTATGCTTTCTAATTCTAGAATATTAGATATAAATATTATCTTGCAAGTTACATCACAAAATGAATTTTGATACTATACATATATATTCTTCATAGAAGTATTTCTATTTTGTCTTTGCTTTTTTCAGTGATTTCTGCTTGTCTTCACATACTGAGCTTGTACAATTTCAGTGTGTTATCTTTCTTTGCTTTTGTTTCCATACTTAAAAAAAAGGCAACCTGCCCAATTGATGTTGCTAATTAGAAATTCTGATTTTCATATGACAAGGGAGAAACTATAAATCAGAACAGGAAGATAGATTTGCTGTAGGAGAAAGTATTGCCAGGCCCACCACCAAATCTGGTCTGGTTTGGGGTGTCCCCTAAAACCAGGAATGTGTTCAGTAGAACTGGGATATGCCCTGAAAGGGGGAAAACACTTTTTTGGGAGGAGCCACATGTGTGGTGATGGTGAGCAGCTGGGGGAGGTGGCAGAGGGGAAGAGGTGGCTGCCCAGTCTGCACCTCCTGGGCTCTGCTATGCTAGGGAGCATTTCCTCACTCCTGTTTTCCAGGTGAGAGTGGAGAGTTCTAGGAGATCAAGGAAATGGGATTGTGGTAGGAGTCATCCTCTGCTGAGGTAATCTGGTGAGAGTGAACTCTTTGTCCTCAGAGAGAGAGAGCGTGGCACAAAACAAAATGAATGCCATACCCAGCAAAAGCTTTGTGTTTCTGTGCAAATCAAACCTATTGAAGGAATTGCTTGAGTTCAGTAGTTTACTGATGGAATTATTTATTTAGAGAGCTACATTTTCCAGCTTGTGTCTTGGTTTGTGGCATAAAATACCATAAGCCCTTGTGAACTGAGGGATAGCAGGAACAGAAGTCTCTTCAGACTCATCAGAGTTACTTTTTTAGTCCAAGTTTTGATCTAGAAATAAATTTGGCAAAGATAGTAATAAATCTTCATTTAATCATAATGTTTAAATGTTGTACTTAATCTGGGACAAGCATTTATGAAATATTACTCTGTTATTAAATTTGTTTTGGTACCTGTTCGTTGAATCAACAATTTTCTTGAAGTTTCTTGCAGATATTTGAAAATGTGACATTATAACCTAAAAATATGAGAGGTAATTTTGTAAGCTAAACCAGCTAACTGTAAAAATGTAACTGCTAGCCTAATTTCAGAGAGTGTGCTATTTTATTAATTTTAATGGAAAACTAAAGCTGCCACTTCTCAGTCTAAGGCTGTGTTTATCAATTGTCATTAAATATTAATAAAATAAATTGGATATATCAGCACTTTCCAGCTTTCCCTGAAAGATGTATAATGTAGAGTCTATCCTCTCAACATGTCTCATCTGAATTCTCTCTGTGAGGGTCTTGGATTTCTTTATTACAGTTTGTGCTGGGTTCATGTCAGCTTTGTGCTGCATCCTAGCTCTAGTTTACATCAGCCAAGGGAAGAAGTGAAAGGATACTGAATGAATGAAGGTTATGATCTGTTGGTACAAATGCAGCCTTCTCTGCTTGTGATTCAAATTATCATCCCATAGCTTTTAACTGATCTTTAATTTTTAAAAAGTTATTTTTTTTTCCCCTGGAAATCTGCAGTGGCTTCTGGGATTGAAAACTGTTAATTATCTTCTACTCCTGCTGCTTCTAAGATGGTCCCCCTTATTGACATCACTCTGATTTGTAACTAATTCCTCTGTTAGGTTCCAGTTGCATTGGCTGTGCTGTTTGGTTAGTGGTAGTCTAAGAGTGTCAGGATGAGAGAATAACCCAGAAAAACAACCAAACCCTGGAACTGCAATGATGGGAAATTTAGCTGCTCTGATTTGGTTGCTTTTTTGATTTTTGTAAGTGGCAACTCCAAAAAATGCATTGGCATTCAGCTCTGACTGTATGAACAGTCCTGCCTGGGCTGTGTCCGTGCAGCGAGGCAGGCACCCTCAGGTCTCTGGAGAGTGCATCTGCAAGGTGCACAATTCCAATCAGTAGGGGTGCAGGATTCAATTCAGAGTCTGGCAAGATACAGATGTGTTATCTTGCTAACGTTGACACCACATGAATGACAGGTTGCAATGTGATGTCATTCTTAAAGAAGTTTCTCCTCAGATTCGGGAGCGCTGGAGGGCTCAGCAAGCCCTCCATGCTGAAGGATGAAGAATGTGCTGGATGAATTCTTGCTTTCATTCAGGGCAGCCTAGTTTCACAAAAAATTTATTCCTTCTGCAAGGCCAAAATACTCAACAGGTGAATCCACACTTAAACTGTGAATGTGTTTGGGGTCTGGAGTAGTTAAAGACCAGTGTGCACTTTATCTGGTACATAAAGTTGTAACTAGTCAGATCAATGCATTTTCACTTTTGAGATGTATAATGTGCTGCTTAAATTGATGTTGTATTTTCATTTGTCAGAAATCTTTTGCTTCAACTGTCTTGATTTTGTTGTGACAAATCAATCTTAGGAGTAGAAATGATGAACTTGTCTGGTAGGTCTCAAATAAATAAGCATTAAATATAAATATTTTTTATTCCTAAATAAAAGACGATAGGTGTTTATATTCAAGTCACATTGCTTTACATCCTTTATATTAGGCTGCTGTAGTTTTATTATAGTTATACATTATGCCAGTTCAACGTGTTTTTTATTTTTGTATGTAAGCTTAGTCTGTGAATAAAATTATAGGAAAATGAATGATAGCTTTAAACATATCTATGCTTGGTTTTGTTTCTGTCATCTTCTAGCTTCCTTTCCTCAAACTTTGGACTGCTTACAGTAGTGCTCTCCAGAGGCAGAATTACTTTTTAACATCCAGTTTTAGAAATGAGCTATATTTTTATTGCTCTGAGCTAACAGAGAAGCACAATTCCCCTAGAGGCTGTTCCAAACAACTGTAAGAAAAGAGACAGAAATATTTCAGGAAACAAATTATCCCTGACAAATATATGCAGCTGTCTAATAGAGCAGCCTCCTCAGACCCATCCATGTCAGAGGATTTTTTTGGTCTCTCTAATCTTCTTACTTTAACAGAATCCGGTTTTGTATTCCATTAGTATGCATGTGTATGTTCTAATAGTCTATAAAAATGCTGCATGACCTACTTACTGAGAACCTGGTTTTACATCCCATTAGTGGGCATGTATTTTCACAGTAAGAGACTTTTAAAAACACGGTGTGACCCATTTATTCTGCTTCATCGGTAACTCCTGACATAGTGTATATGTACATCTCCTTCCCCATTGTTTAGGAAAATGAGAAAACCTTCCAGTGCTGATTGAGAGCTCTGTGCTGTTTGAGCTGCTTTGACACTAATATGATGCTTGAAAGCATTTGCAATATAAGAAAATGGGATGTAGATGAAGCAACCTGTACTTAGAGAAGGATTAATATTGCAATGTATCCTGACCTATTTTTAAAGGAGTCCTCGTGTTACTGATTTATGATTCCCTGTTGAACTCACTCATGCTTTACTTGATTTTGTTTTCTCTGATATTTACTCAAGATGTTGAACAAAAAGGAATTCCTATAAGTAAAGAAAGCATCCATTGTTTTTTTAATCCTAAGTATAATTCCTAAATATTGTGAAGGACCACATGTTACTTGTTTGTAACCTGCCGTCTACCTGTCATTTGATATGCTTTATTTTCCATGATACCCTTGATTTTTATGGACTTCTATCAAAATTCTTTCTTAATCTTGACTGAGGAGCCTTTGAGTCTAATACAAAACTATTTAATATCTCTGCTCATTTTTGTTATTCTGCTCTGTACTTTCTATTGTTCTATTCTATTCTTTTAAAGGCAGGGACACCTGAAGTTGATGGTGCTTAAGATGTTTTGCCATGAAATGCATAATGGTGTTTTGGTCTTTGTTTCTTTCTTAACACTGCCTAAGATTCAATTTACTTTTTTGTGACTGCCATTGCATAGTAACCTGATGGTTTAATGAAATTAGCTATTATAACCCCAGATCTGAAATCCATTTGAGTGTTTATCACATATGTAAGTGACCAATTCCAATTTGTATGATGGAATGTTATTTGATTGTAGCCTTATCTGCCATGGGTGAGTACTTTGTTGGAACTCTTCTTTTGCTCCATACATGTTCAAGGAGGTAGAGTCTTGTGGTACAGTGCCATCCTTGGAGTGTCCCCGGGGTGCCATGGATTTGGATGATCTCTGCAGAGGTCCATCTGCTTTCAGACATGCCCTGGAGTGTTTTGCATCCTGAATCAGAAGCATATGGTAGTGGTTTTATATCCCTCTCTTTGTGTGTCCATACTGGTGAGGAGATTATGACTGGATGAGGTAAGGGACTTGACTACTTAAGGTTAACCCTTGGAGTTGTCATTTGTGTGTGAGATATGGTATCCTAGCAGGAGCTGAGCTCCTTACATCCATAGAGTGTCTGGCCCTAAACTGTTTTACTCATTGTCCTTCCCTGCATGCACCCAACAATAACTGCTTTACAGCCACTACTCAGATGAGTCCCAGAATTCAAAGAGAAATGGAGATATTCTAGTGCCAGGAATAAATGTGTATAGCACAGGAGAGGAAGACAGAATGATAGAGTTCAAAGGGTTTATAAGAATATGTGAATACTAGTAAGAGAGGGAGTTGTAGTCTTCTGGGAGTATTAAAGTGTCTTTGGTGTGAAGTTAATCCACGGAACTAATTGTATTTAATTTGGGGGTTTCACATTGTAGTTTTCAGGCTGAAGTAATTGCATGGAGGAATTGCACAAAAGCCTATGAACAGGTTGCTTTATTGTACCTCATCCACATGTAAATACTTTCCCTCCTATTATAGTAAAAGGGCTTATTTACTTTAAACATGACCTAGGTTCCTTAAGTGCAGTATTGGAATTTTTAGTGTAATGGGAAAAGTTGTTCTATCAACTGAGTGGCATTATAAGATGAATATTGTAGCTAACTCCTGATACATAGTTAATACATTTGATCTGCAGTTAATCACTTCACACTAGGAAGGAATGGTACCATAATAAATAGTTTTTCTGCCCACAAAGCTAATATTTAGATTTTTTGTCTTGAATTTTCAATTTGGGAACTCAAAGTGTATAGAACTCAATAATTGGTTTAATTTGAAATTTTACATTAAAGTCTTGATGAAGTTCATTTACTGTGCATCAATAAAAGGGATGGGAAAATGCTTAGGAACTGCTGCTTTCTGAACTCCTCTTTTAGTCTGGCAAAGCATAATGCAGCTTCCCTCTTATTACCTATAAATCATTCAAAGTACTGAACGTTATATGACATAAACAAATAGAAGTGTGACCTGGAAGGATGCAAGATCAGTTTTCAGTTTCACAAGGTGCATGAAGTGAGGTAATTGATCCATTTGACATGTAGCAACATGAGAAATACATTTGGTTCCATTAAACAATTACATATATGTGATGTTACTAATTTTAGATTCCAAGTGCTTGCAAATGCTTCTGCTCTGATTTCAGTCTTGGGAGGCAGCTGCTGTTTTATACAAGGGGAATAAATTGAAGATGGGAGTAAGCTCTTTACTTGTCACTTTAGAAACATGACTGCTATTTGATCATTCCACAGTAATACATACTAGTGTATAAGGTAAAATGTCAATTGGGATGGTTTTACTTTTAGCCTTTATAATCTGTATTTAAGATCCATCACTTCATCTGGAGAACTTGGAATACCTCTAATCTTGAATGGTCTATTGCTTTCATTTGCTAATTGCTAATAAATTTTAATATTATATTTATTACATTTATCTTTTGTTTTCAGAACTGGTTCCTTCTCTGATGTGAAGCTTTGCTAAATGACATATAATTTCCGTAATATTAGCTGCTGAGTAATTATAGTTCATGATGCCTAGGACTAAACAGTCAAATTCTGTTGCAGAAAATGTGATTACAGAATGTTTTAAAGCTGTGGAGGCCTCTATAAAGCATATAGACATCAACGCTACTTATTGGCAAAATGTTTAGCTTTAAGAATTACTGTGTGTAGGTTTCAGCAGAGCAGTTGATCAAGGTTTCAGCATTTCACTTGGCTCATCAATATTTGTGGATTTTTGTTAGCTACATAAGTCTGTTGTTACCAAAAATTAGTTACTGCTTTCACAATATAAATCAAGGAATAGTATCCTATTTTATTTTAAAATAAATGTTGATTTTTAAAGATTTCTAAGAGAAATATTTTTATAAAGGACAAATTAAAAGCTTAAATATTGCCTTTTCTATTAGTGATCAAAGCAATGACTATTTGTCTGTCTCCTGGGATTGTGTCTTTTGAATAAGAAATAATAAAAATTAATTTGCATAATTTTGCAATTGTAGGAAAAACCTGCTACACTAGTTGATCAAAAGAGATTGTTGTAGTGAGAGTGCCTGGCAGAGGAGACAACTCTGGAACAAGTGATACTGAAAGGAGATTTGTAAATGAGTCAACTTTATTTGAGGCTAGAGTCAAAGGACAAAACAAAGACATACTTATCCAGCTGCTCATACTGCTTTCTATGTCATAGATTGTTCAATATGTAATGTGAAATAACAAATCTTTCCATGTTCTGCACCTCCCCCTCTCAGTGGTATGTTTTTTAGTTTTTTAGTTTGTTATATTGATCTTTCCAAAAAGATGGATCTACTGTAATACTAACAGGAATGGGGTAGTTATTAATCTTATTTAGCAAACCCCCTCGATATTATAGCAGTTGTCTGAGTGGTAGGGTCACTGCAGTTATTTGTTTAATGTTTATTTTATTTCTAATCTTGACTGGAGGTAATTCCGTGTAACTCTGCAGCATAAATAAATTAAAATTTAAATTAAAGTTGCATGATATCAGATTGCAATTTCAACTCCTGAAAAGCTGGGCAATTTTGGAGAACTTTAAACACCTGAACACATGAACCAAAAATTAACTGACACTACTCAATTGTACTAAAATATGCAGAGTGGCTTTTATTTGTATTTCATTCCCTAAAGCAAAGCAAATGAGATTTAAAAAACATGTCTGAAATAACTGAAATAAATATTCCACTTTATTTATTATAGCAGATAATAAATAAGAGCACCTCTGGCTAGCCAAGAAGTTTTAAGAAGAGGAAAGCAATCTGAAATTTTATTAGTTATGCAAGTTCTACAGGAAGCAAATATTAAGAGTGTAAAGAATGGGAACATATAGATTCTTATTTCAAAAAATCTATTCTATAGAATAGATTTTTTGAAATAAGAATTCAAAGGGTATGCCTATGGTAGAGTTTTAATTTGGATGGGTTATACTTTTGAAATTAATCTCCTGCTCATTCCAAACTGCAGCTCTTTGCTGTACATCATGAAACATGAAACTTTCATAATTTTCTATGATGTTCCATGGGACTAAACTACTGTTGTGGCTTAATCCCAGCCAGCAGCTAAGCCCCAGAGAGCTGATCCCTCACTCCCCCACTTGTGGGATTGGGAGAGAGAACTGTAGAGTAAATGTTAGAATATTCATGGGTTCAGCTAAAGGAATGGGAATGGAAAAGTTTAGTAGGGAGTGGCAAAGCTGTGCACACAAGCAAAGCAAAACAGGGAATTAATTCCCTGCTTTTCAGGGGCAGGCAGATGCTCAGCCTTCCCAAGGAGGGCAGGGCCCGGTCATGTGCAGTGGTGACTTGGGAAGACAAGTGGCATCGCTCCAAATGTCCATCCCTTCCGTCCTTCTTCCCCCCACTGTACATACTGGGCATGATGTCACCTGGTCTGGAACATCCCTGTGCTCAGTGGGGGTCACCTGTCCTGGCTGTGTCTCCCCACAGCCTCCTGTGCCCCCTCAGCTCTCACCAGCGTGGCCCTGTGAAAAGCAGGAAGGGCCTTGGCTCTGAGTGAGCCCTGCTGAGCAATAACAAAAACATCTCTGTGTTATCAGCCCTGTGCTCAGCACAAATCCAAAGCACAGCCCCTCATCAGCCACTGTGAAGGAAGTTAACTATATTCCAGTCAAAACCAGCACAACTGCAAAGTAAAGTCCTAGAAAGTGTGTTTTGAGGGTGTTGGGACCTTAGTGGCTTTGTGTTTGCTCTGCAAATCTGCTGCCATCCTTGTTGTTTGGTCACATAGGCACAGCCAAAGTTGGGGCGAAAGTTTCATCAAATCTGATATCAAACTGAAATAATGATACACCATGAGCACTTTGCCATCCAGATATGCTCTTTCACAGAAGAACTTGTATTAATGAGGAATGTTATTAAGATAACATTTCACAGCATTAGGAGTAGTTACCTATTGATGGTTGTCAAATTTTATGAGGAAGGAGAAGGGTTATTGACAGTTGTGGGAGGAAGAAAAATCTTTAGGCTCCTTTGTGCTTTTCATGTAGCACATATCTATCATGTGTGGCTCTCAGCAACACCACTGGAAGCCACCTGAGATGCTATAATTTGTTTCTTGCATCATACTCAACAGAGTTTTGCTCAATATGAGATCCCTCCTGTAATCCAATGGTGGTTCAGAGTTGATAGGATTCACTTTTCTCTGGTCTTCGAGTAGAGCTGGACACTTGGTGTAAACATCTGTAAATATTTAAAACCTGACATTCATCCCTGATGGATAAAGGACAATGCAATCAAGGGTGGGAGGTAGGGATTAGACTAAATATTAAATAATGCAGCTGGGTAAATGTAAAAGCTGGCCAAGAGACTGCAGCAAATAACAATTCCCTTCTAGAGGAAGGTGAAGCAAAAAGCTGGTACTGCTGCAGCTGTACCTGTTCTGTGATAAAGGTACAAGCAGGTGGTACATTCTGTTCTCTCAGAGAAAAAATTAAGAGGGCCACAGAATTTGTACTATTGATTTGTATCATATATTTATGTCATTAACCTGAGTAGCATTGCTTTAATTTAAATTAAATGTATCTGTATAAATTACAACTCTTTGTTTAATTAAGCCTAGTGAATCTTAGTTCAAAGTTACAGAATTTTTGTATTTTTAGTTAGGAAGCCAAATAGCTATTTTTTCCTTAAAACAAAAATACTACATAATTTAAAGATTGCTGAGGTGCCTAGAATGAATGCTAGTGAAAATTTCTGGGTTAATGCTTCACTGTATTCAGACTGTTAAGTGTTCATATTCTTATGAATGCTCTACTTTCTCTTATGAATAAATAAATTAATTATTACAATTTTTTTTTTCTGGAAAGACTCATTACTGTAAACATAATTTGAGCCACATTCACTTTTGTTAATTTTTTCTCCATTATGTTTTGTGAGAGAACTTCTTCATACCCTTTCCCAGTAATATCTTGGGTATGGTTAGGAAAATGACATCAAAAAAAATTACATTAGAATGTACAACCGGTGCAATGCAAAAGTTTTGTTGTGTAGCTGAGATAAACTAATTTACCATTTTGATTAATTTCCTGTGTGATCACATGTTCTCTTCATTTAAAGAAATAATTCTTTGTTTGTGTAACTTCTTGAGAATGTCTAACTTTTTGGCCAGTACTGTTGACATTCCTGCCTTTGGGAGAAATCAGATTAGAGAATTTCTGGGAATCTGCCCCTAATTCATCTGGTATTGGTTTAGATTAAGCCACTGTTCCTAGTAGTTATTAAAACTCATCTCTTGGAAATCAGGAATGGGGGCATTTCAGAAATTAAAACTGCTTTAATGTGAAGTGGTTCAAGTATAGATTGTAGCATGGTTTTGCAAATAGGAGCTGTCACTTCTACCACCAACAGTGATAGCCTTTTGGTATCTTATTTCACTGTTTACTGAAAATACAGAGAGGTGTAAAACATCTTTATTATATTGTCTACAACCTCTTCCATCTGTGAGTGCACTGCCACAGTCTCATTCTCCATCTGTCCCTGTTTCTATCATATGGTTGGTTCAATAAAACCTATGGTTGTTTTCTTTGGAAGAGTCTCAAACAGAAACTGAGTGAGCACAACTGAGTGAAATGTTGAAGCATATTGCTGTTATTTTAATGTTCCAAATTTTAGCAGTCGTGATTTACATTTTAATTGTTTAATTGAGTTTGGATTATTTTTTTTTTCCAGGGCTCTTAAAACATTTTTTGTTTAATAATCTGTAAAAAGACAATGGATCATGCTTTACATGCTTGAATGCTTTGAATCTAAACCAGCTGGGAATACCAGTTAATAAGTTTAACAATAATGGGGATCATGTGTTCTATAGCAAAGCATGACAAATAACAGTTTAAGATGTTATAATTGTTTTACTTTAACCTGGTATTTCTGTAGATATGGGATTTTTATCCATGAAGGGAACTCTAATATAGATGTGTCTAGAAAACCTTCAAACCTTGGGGTCACTTGTTCAGGAGGAATTCTGCTCTTGATTCTAGTCCATCTCCTTATTTGACCTTGTTATTTGTGTATTTCCACTGAAATACAGGATCACTGGTAACTGGAGACTCATGTAACACTCAAGATAATAAGTTATAAATTAATAACATGTTTATGGAAGTGAACATGAAAATGAATGAATTTGTAAAATCAGATTATGAGTTTTCTTTACTCTGTGTAGCATTATTGTTTTTAGTGCACAGTTCTATTTGTTGGTGGAATGTCTGGGAAGACAATTTTCCCTGCCTCTCATGTTTTTAAAACTGTGTGTGTTAGCAGGCTGCTACACCTTCCAGTGTTGTCCTTTCTCTACTAGTTCCATAATACTGCACAATGTTAAGTGTTTAACACATGTGGAAGGTTAAAAACATGAATATATTCACTGATCACATTTCAGAGACCAATTTAGTCTACAGATTATTTTAGGGTACTAAACAGAATTGCTTTTGAATCTGAAATCCAATACATAAAGTTGTACAGAGATAAAAATATCTTGGATTTTTCCTTCTGGACTTGATCTAGAGTTATTTGACTAGAACTGGCATATCATGAAGAAACAGTTTTATGCTTTTAAAAGTTTCTAATAGAGACCATTATAATGAGCTGTTTTATACAATCAGATTAGCAAAATCCAGTAGCTTTGTTCCTCGACTGTATTTCTGCCACTGTGGTCACTTCTTTCCCCTGTGCCCTGTCCTTGTTAACATAGCTCAGTGGATCACTGTCATCTTCAGTGGATGCCTGCCAAGGTTTCAGCTCAGCTACTGGCTGATAATCTTGGCTATAAATATATCCCCCCTCTTCAGTCAAGCTCACAATAAATGAGGGAAATTATTAATTCACACAAATCAGAAATTTTAACATGGATGTTGTGTGTTAGGTATCTAAAAACATAAAATCCCACTTTGAAAAAAACACATCTGAAGAGCTGTTCCATGCAAACCTTGTAAAAGTGCCCTTATTCTGCAAGTTGTTGGTAACTGCTGGTTCTTCTGTGCTCTGGGTGAATGTTTAGAGAGCTTAGCTGTCATGTGTAGGTTGTGTTTGCAGCAAGTCTAGCACAACAAAGCCTCTGACTTCAGCTGTAGGGGCTGTCTCTGTCAGTGCTGAGGAGCAGGGGTGTGTAGGTGTCAACAGATGGGAGTTACAGGCAGTCCTCAAGGAGGATTGTTCCTTAGCCCACGAGCATATGTTCAGTGCTGGGAGGACGTGCTGAGCTGCCCTGAGCGTTGGTTATGCAAAGCTCACTAGAGTGACAAGGCTTCTGGAGAGGGACCGTGAGAGCAGCAGGAGAGTTCACTCTCTGCCCTGGGTTCTGATTAAATTTGATTCTTGAGGCAGAGCTGCTCTTTGAGCACTGCCCACTGCTGTTGGGCTTGTTATTGAAGGAGGAGATCACCCAGAGGCAATTTGGTAATTTCTTTGTCAAATCTAAAACCGAGACCCTGCATAAACAGAACAAGTTACACTTTAATTATACCTGGACTTGATGTCACTGGTTTCTCCTCCATTAGGAAGCTGACTTGCATGGCCCCAGACATCTGCCATCATTCAGAAGGGCAGTGACAGAATAGATGCTCCTGTGGGAAGAAAGGGAAACCAGGAAAAAATATTTTGCAATAATCTCGTTTGTTTATTTCATTCTAATGATCTGTCTGGCAAACTTGGTGGGCTCTACTTCTATTAAGGTAGAAAACAAAGAAAAAATAACCGAATATATATATGTGTGTTCTAGCAAGCAAATGTAATTTCCTCATTGGCCATAGATACGCTATGGCATGACAACACAGATAAATACAGACCTTGGTTAAGAGGTAAAGGTATCAGTGAAAGATGAAAACCTGTACTGATGTGCAAAGTGCATGGAAATCCTGCTCTGTGTTCATCTGTTCTTGTGCAGCCTAATGATCCTTTTGTTAATCCCTGAGCCAGGGACTGGATCAGAAAATTACCCTGGGAAGGAAGAAAGATATTGCAGGAGAATGACAGGATAAGTGGATGAAGTGTGTGTGTGTATCCACCGCTCCACCCCCCCCCCCCCCAGCCCCATATTTTCTTTTTTCTTCATTTATTTTGAGCCATACTAGTTTATGAATTTTCCCCGCACTTGTCTGCTTATCCAAACTTATGTCACATCCTTGTTTGTGCTAATACAGCAAACTAATTGAGGTTAAAAATAACCTCTGTCTGAAGCACATACTTACAGGCACAAAGCCACTGAGAAAAGAGTGAGAGCATCCAAATTTGTCTAGTTCCTCAGGAAGGTTGTAACAGGTCTCTGGGGAGATGAAATAAATATTCACAGGTGCTGCCAGGGAAGAGTTTTGAGCAGGAGCATCTTGTAATTCAGTATTGTGTGAGTTGAGAGAAAAATATTAATTCATCAATACTAGTACACTGAAACCAAAAGTTGGTGTTTTTTTTAAACATAGCACTGTTCCTTTTACCTAAGCAATCTTTTTGGTGATGATTCTAGAGAGCCCCAGAACAGGCAGCTATCAGTAGTAAATAATTTACAATCTGATAAAGGAATATTTACTGAAGTTGATAGAGGCAATTGCTTCTTAGTGATACTTTGGATTGGTTTTTTTAAATTATAGTCTTGAAAGTGCTATTGTTTGTTTGAGTATAAATTATCTTGTTATACAGTTTAGGTGTATGAACTAATTAAATAATTTTGTGGTAGTTTGCCCAAAGTTACATGTATAGCAATGATTAACTCTGCCTCTGCTGTGCTGCTACACTGAGTATTGCTCTGGTTTTCCTTGAGTTTTCAATATCCAGCTTTATGTTAGCTCTTTATCTAGAGCAGATGTCGTAACATTAAATTGAATAGCTTCCATAATCATTAGTATGTTAGGTTCTGTTTATCAGAATAAAATCAAAATATTTATTTTTATTCTTCCCTCTACACCCTGAGACAGACTTTGGAGAGGAGTTTGGGTCAAGAGGTTTCAGGATATTGCTGTTGCTTCTTCTCTTTCTGTGGATATTTGTGGTGGATTTGCATTTTTTTTTCCCCACATCTTTTCAGGAAGTATGTGAAGTTTGTCTGCACATTTCATCTTCTGAAATGCCCATTAGTCAGATGAACTGCTCTGTGTATAAGCAGAAGGGATTAGTTCAAATAAAGGTATATTTGGGGAAAAAAAGGGAAAACTTCTGCTGCTTCTGACATATATCTTTCCAGGGTACATACTGTACTTACATGGTTATATACCACCCTTTTTATATTTCAACTGTTGTTTATTTATATCGACATATTGGGATGCTCCAAAACATGTTTATTTTTATAATTGCCAATCAGCATGCAGGAGAAGTAAACCATGCAACTTGGGAATTGCTTATCAGCTGTATAATGAAGATGAATAGCATGCTAAATCTTATCTGATTATGCAAAAGTAGTTTTTTATGATAGCAATGCCTTTGCTTTGCAGTCTGTAGAAAGCTGGGCATCGTGCATCTGATTAATCACGTAAAATTAGATTGAAAGAAAGAAGAGAAAAAAAAAAAGTGATGCTGTGTATTCTGGGTCTTTTCCACTCAGGTGGCATTATCTGATGCTTAAAATCTTTGTGGGCAAACTTTAAGCATATCAAACGATAGTGAAATTCATAAGTTGTAGTGAGCCTAATTAAGAACTGGTGCTATTAAGGTGACTTCTCGAACAACTAATATAATCTCTAATGGCAAATATTTGCTGGGATTGGTTGCATCATAAATTGAATTATATAAAGCTCCAGCAGAAAGATAGTCCTAAAGTCCTAATCTTCAACTTTGGTGTGGGATCTAATTGTAAAGCAAATTTGTTGATGGTATCTTCAATAATCGATTCCTGCATCCAGCTGAATCCAGCTTTTATTTGTCTTGACTCAGAGGTTCAGGCCTTGGAACTACATGTACCAAAATTCAGTTCTTGGTTTCTTGGGTTTGACATTTTTTTTCCCCCCTGTGTGTGTGCTCTTATTTAGAGTTGGAAAACGCACGATAAAACTCTTGCATAAGTTTTGCTTGTCCTTGATATCTAAAACATTGTAATGAGACGTCTCAAAAGGCACAGGATGAACTCCTGCTGTGTTCCTGAGCCACTGTTTCATCAAGGAGAATCATAAATCTTGGAAGACTTGCAGGTGTCTTTTCTTGGGAGATTTTCAGATTGATGCAGTTGAGAAATCCTCCTTCTGCAAATGGATATTACCACAGCAAACTGGATCTGTGGAGGTGGAGGATAAGAATTGTTTATTGTCACAGCAGTGACAAATTGTCTGTACAGTAAATGACTGGAGCTGTTTTTCAGGGCTTAAAAGAGAGAAAAGTATCAGAAAGTAAGGGGGAACTGAGTCAGATAATATGAGTATGTCTTCTGTTCATCCCCAGACTTTCTGTGAAAATTAGGGCAATTACGCAGCAATGAATGGTAATGAAAGCAAATTATGTTATTGTCCAGCATCATAAAAACCCAAACCTAAGCACTGTTTGTGAGTGCTTTTTTCATTGATGTGCTAGAATATAGCTTGCTTTTTGCAGGGATTTTGTGTTGCAACACAGCAGTATTTTATGCATATTATTTTTGTCACCATCAGTAGAGCTAATCTCCTCAATGGTGTCCAACTCCATCATCTCTGCATTATTACCTTGTTTATAACTGCACAGTGTTTCTACTGTGCTTCAGAGGAGAGTGTCCTAATTTTCCTGAACTAGTGGCTGCTTGAGGATAGGAAGCTAAGGCAGTGACTGAATCCAGTTTTCTTGGAAATGCACATTCAGTTTCTGGTGGTTGATTGAATCTAGAAGCTTTGTGGCACATTTCAGGGCTGTTCTGAAGTGCTATGGGATTGAGTATGAAAAGATAAGACTGGGTTGTATAAACTCAAAATGGATCTGAGTGACTCATTGAAAATAAGATGCCCACACTTTCCTTAGTCACACAGTCCTTTTTCCAGCTAGGAACTCCACAGCAGCATTCAGAGTGAAGCATTTGTATTGTGAAATCAGTCTCAGAATGTATTTTAATCTCAGGACTGAAATCCATTCTGTTTTCTTATGGGAAACTTCAGCCACATATAGGGAGACAATCAAGGACAGGCAGATGAAAAATGTCTTGGAATCGGTTCAGTCAGACAAAGATCATTGCTTTGAAACCTATAGGAGATCCTTTCATCTTCAGGTGCTTTAATTACTTGAACTCATGTTTCTATTGTCTTTCAAACAATATTATTGTGGGCAGAATGTGACCTTGGCCTCTGGCAGTAATTAGAGTGCCCCGTGTTTTCACCTGGAGGGTGAACCCAGTTTACCTGCTGATAACCAGGACTGTGAACATGCTGGTCTTGGCTCAGCCTGAGGAGTTTTCCCTGGTGAAGGCATTTGCCTCACAAGGTCATGGGGAGTGAAACTCTGTAAGTGGCACATTCAATAAGGAGGCAACATCCCTTGAGTCTGTGGAAAGATAAAGTTCCATTTGCGCAGTGCAGGGTAAGAGTACTTGTACAAAATGCAGTAAACAGGACACGCCTATGAGAGATTTGCTGACAGGTGGCTGCTGAAGTCCAGGTTGGAAAGTCACCTTTGTTTTTTTGACATCAGTGTGAAGAGG
This sequence comes from Urocynchramus pylzowi, assembly GCA_013397555.1. Lineage (NCBI taxonomy): Eukaryota > Metazoa > Chordata > Aves > Passeriformes > Fringillidae > Urocynchramus > Urocynchramus pylzowi. The sequence goes on along the minus strand of VZRH01002696.1, from coordinate 95,709 downwards.
ATATAATTCCCTGCTTTGCTTTGGACCAAAACAGTTATCCAGACCGGCACAGAAGAATATAAAAGAGGTGTAGAAATTTAAGTGATTCTCTTTCACCTTTTTTATACTGCTCTTAGAGCTCAGAATAGGGAAGAATCAGGTCTTTGTAAGTGTTGGATGTCTAGAAATAGTCTGACAGAGTGTCCACTAAGAGAAGACAAAGAACTGGGCCTGAGGGTAGAAAAAGAGTATAAAAACCAGCTCCAACATGCTGCAGTTGTGAACGGGGAGGGCTTGGTGCGACACAGGCCAGGCTTTTTGGTTCACCCAGTTCCGAGCCCGGGCTCAGTGCTGTCTCTTGGTCGGTTGGCTATCGGATTGTAAACGATTGATAATAAATTCTATTTTTCATTTTTTTTCATAAAATTGGCTCGTGAAAATTTCATTTATAACACTATGAACACTGAGTATCTGAGCACAGGAGCTTCTCTATGCTCCTCAGAGATTTGCCATGCAGTTTAAGAGCAACCTCTCAGTGGTGTTCAAAAAAAAAAAGAAGTTCCTCAAATGGTGTTTTTTCAGCTTGGTTGTAGCCTGTAAACTTAACCTATAAATGTCCCTTCCTTGTCACATTTGCCTGTTACAGGTGCAAAATTTCCAAGATGAGTGTCTTGATTCTGCTACGTTTGTGTTTTGTATGAATGTTTCTCAGTGAAATCTGTTCTGGGAAGCAGGAATTCAGAGCATGCCTGCAATATAACACTTCATATGTGCCTGCTTCATACTTGGAAATGCAGAATCCAGGCATTGATCTCAGGTTCATTGGAGGGAAATCGTGTCAGCAGTAGTGAGATGATTGTTGAATGTGTTTCCTGGTGTAGGCAGGGGCTTGGGTCTCACTGCTGAACTCTTGATTCCAGCTGTTAGCAGGATGGCATCTGCAATTACTTGTGAGACTAAGAGTCTGTACTGCCTCATTTATAGTTTTTAAGGGTATGTAAAGTGCTGTAGCACAGCTGAGCCAGAATTTAAAGCCCTTGTGAAAACATGGGAATGCTGTGTTGTTGTGATTAAAGGAAACTGATTCGTGACTTAATGGCAGCTTAGCTAAGAAGGAATGATAAGCTGGTTTTTTTACAAAGCAAAAATCCAACAAAAGGAGGACCTTGTGGCTGGAGGCTATAGTGGTTATGTGTGGATTAGGTACTCTCTAAACAATTAGGAAGAAAGTGTTTGTGCTGCTGCATATTTAGAGAGGGTCAGGAAAATTATAACATGGCTTTCTATAGTAATATTAATTAAACGTAATATTTACTGAAGAAAAAATCACTCTATATTTAGAGCCTGTGTTATTTCATATCTAATTTGAACAAGAGTTGCCCATTTGAAAATTATAGGCTGATAATTTTTCCCCCTTTTGAGTTAGTATTGTTAGAATCTAGTAGCAAACTTAGCAAATATCTATATATGAACAAGTAACTTATGTTAAAATATATTAAAATAATCAGAATTATTAAATGTCAGTCAAGGCAATGAGTGTGCTTGGGTTTTTTCCTTTAAACTTTTAAATGTGTTTCTGGTAATTTTGTTGGTTTTTTCTTTTTGGTTTCAGAATGCATTTTTCTGTGTTCAGGTGATGGTGATATTGATTTTTCAAGTCCAAAGGGTGTTTAGGAATGTATCCAGTATCCTCCTTTTAATTGCTCTGGGGTTGTCCGTAGCAGTGCTGCAGGCTCAGCTCTTGGGGCTCCCCTGTGTTGACCAAACTGCACAAGCAGCTGGGAGGGCAGGAGAGGCTTCATCCGGGAATGGAGTCTGGCACTTCTCACCTTCATCACAATCAAATGAGATTTGTCAGATTTATGACTTGTGTGTCTGGTAGGAGCCATCTCAGTGTGTTTCTGGCTCTTTATAATTAATGAGTTTTTGAAAGAGAGATATAATACAAACACATTCAAAACAGAGCTTTT
>VZRH01002696.1:0-88171 GCA_013397555.1 Urocynchramus pylzowi | reverse complement strand
GGGGTTTTTTTTTTTTTTTTTTTTTTGGTGTTATAGTACTGTGTGACTATAGTTTTACATAGTAGAAGTTGCTGTGCTATGTTTGTTATTGATGAGTTCAGAAGCCATTTTTAATTTCTACAAAGGTGTTCTGACAGAAAACTTTTATGAGCTTGGGTTGTGGGCAGAAAGAATGGGGAAAATTTCTTGCACTGCTTGCCTATTATTTATTGGCAAAAGATATACTGCAAATGTCTTATAATGGAATTTCAAAATGAATCTAGAACTTTATTCCTCCTGCTATAACTCCTTTCCAGGATAGTCTGAAGAGTTTTTTTTTTTTTGTTTTTTCCTTTGTTTCTATCTTATTGTTAGTCACAGTTACCTTGGTGTATAGGTGTGTGCTAATTATCCTCTATCAGTCTGTTTAAATAATTTACAGTGTAAAGGTCTCAAAGGATTCTCTAGGTGGCAGGTCTGATTTAGAATAGCACAGCCTTTGTTACGTGGGCCCTTTTCTTTCAACTCTGCCCTTCCTTCTCTTTTACTGTGATGTCTCTTGGTTTGGTTTTTAGGTATCTCTTTCAGTGATACTTTATTTAACACTGACATCCAGATACAAGCTGCTGCTGTAAGCAATGATACTGTTCCAGACTTTCCTCCTCTGTCTGGCAAATTGTTTTCTCATCTGTGTTCACTTTGCTCTCTGCACAAAAGCAGATGCTATTCTCTGAATATTCCAATTGACTGTGTTTGTTTCCATTAGCAATGTCTGACATACTGGATTTTAAACCTGGTCTGTGTTTCAATAACCTGATTCTAGGCATTGCATTCAGGCAGACAGGACTCTCTCAGCTGGCGCTAGCTGCAATATCTCATTTGGAGTGTTTGACAAAGATTTAACCCCTTCTCACAGATTATGCAGCCAGACAGTCTAAATAATGTTTGCCAAAATTGCAAGTTGTTTATGAGTATTTTTCTATGTATTTATTATTTCTATTATTTTAAAAGAGATTCAATTCATGCAATGAATTTTGTGTATAAGTTTTGTTTATTTCCATCTGACAGAGAAGGATATGTACTCAGAGTTACACTCTTCATTGTTTCCATCTAATAAGTGTAGGAAGTTATTGCTAAGTGTAAACTGAATTCTTTGGTTCTGTTTTTTTCTGCTGTGAAATTTCTCCCTGATCAGAAATGAAATTCTCTACAGTAAAGGGAAGATGTGCTGTGATTATATGGGCTGTTGAACATCACAGATCATATTTGGTAGGAGTGAAGTTCACTGCTGCTACTGACTCCAGCTCACCTCAGTAGTTACTGCAATGCTTTGTCTCTACTGCTGAGCAGGGGAGAACAGAGAGCTTGACCTAATTTCAGAGTGGACATTGTGCTGAGGAAGCTCAGTCTGGCACAGGAGCTCCTCTGCAAATTACACAGGAAAAGCAGACAGTGTTTTAAGGGCATACTGATTTACTATTATCTCCTGGGTACAAATTCACATGTTGATACATTGATGCATCATTAGATCCAAATTGCTGTTGTTTCTCAAGCTCCTCAAGAGAATATTCCACCTCATTGATGTTGATGTGTCTTGGATATTTATTATTCAGGGAAATAATATCTGCAGGCTCTGTAGCTTGAACTTGTTTATGGTGGCTTCTGGGCTGGGAATACATTTATCTTGTTGTAACAGAGGGTAGTGACATGCAGAGCACATTTATTCAGACTCTACTTAGTACAAAAAGAGGGGGGAGACCCTCTCAGGGATCAAATTCTGTCTTGTACCTCTACTGAAATCAAAATAAATAACTCTTGAGCTAGACTAGAACATGACAAAAATACAGACAAATCTACCTTTCTATGTCATATTGCTAACACAGAGCCTTTTCTGGTTCTGCCAGGAGTTAAGGAATGCAGTCTAAATCCACACTGCCTGTCAGCCCTTTTCCACATCCATTCTTTTTTTTCCTCTCCATCTTTTCCTCTGAGTATATTCCCATGCAGTCCAGCTATTCTGGGTATCCAATTTGCTTGTGAAATGCTTTTTATGTCTGACTGTGTAATGCCTAGAAACCCTGGGTGGTTTCTATGGACAAAGCCCTGCCACGTGTTGTAAGTTAAAGTCCATCTAGCAGGCATCATACAGGAGCTGTTATCTAGAAGAGAGGAATGGATTCACTCTGCTGTAGTTTTCCATTAGTGTTCTACTGTGCACTTCATATTTTCACAATTCCTTTTCAGTTTTTGTTTCTGCTAGTCAGTAATTGACATTTGTTTTCTCACTGTCATGACCTCAGGCCTGGAGGCTTAACTCAAATTGCAGTCAGTGCTGTCACTGGCAAGAAAAATCCTCTTGCTTAAATGGGTAAACATGATTGAACAAAATGTGTAGGCCCTCTTAGACCTGAATGGAATGCAAGTTAGAGCTGCCTCAGTAATTGTTAGCAGCTCTTGTGTATCTTGGGCAAGTGAAGGTGGAGATCTGCGATTTTTGCCTGAGTCTGGTCTGTTACAGTTCCATTTGTGCTTACCCCAGTGCAGATTTGCTTTTTCCTTGGTGTATTTGGTCAAACAACAGTGTGTGTCCAGTTTACAGAGCAGAGCTGGGAACAGCTCAGGAAGCTGTTCTGTGGCCCGAGCTGCTCTCTGGTTTGTCCTCTTTGCCTGGAACTCCTAATACTGCTCAAAAAAACCCAAGAGAAATGGGTGGTAACTTATGTAAGACCCCAAGGCAATACAGGTTGGAGCCTGGGACTGTAGTGTGTAGAAATAACAGAAAAATATTTAAGAGCAGACTTCACTTCCTTGGATTAACTTTTCTGATTATCTTGTATTTATTTAGTTGAAAATTAATCTATGATGTTTTAATGGCTTTTACTACAAAGTGTGCAGTATGGCCACTTGTTATTTCATGTTCTGCAGTGAATAATTCATTGTGCTAAATTGATAGTTAAGGCTTTCAGCTGTAACTGCTGGAGTTTCAAATATGATACGGAATTCTTACAATGAAATGGTCATAGGCTGAGTAATTTAGGAAGTTTGTTTAGGGAAGCTGTCAGCTACAGAATCTGTTTGAAAAGACACTTTTGTTCACTTGGTTGCCTATTGGGTTTATCTTCAATTTAGATTTTACAGATTCATCATTTAGAAATGCATTTATACTCTGTAGTGTGTGTGTGCATTCACTAAGCATAGAACACCCAGGAGAAACAGGTATTTTCCAGACACAAACTGTAATTTTTCTTTCTCTCAGCCAATACTTATAGTGACACATTTTTAGAATATCCTATTTCTGCTTATCAGTCTAGTGTTTGTTTCAGGTCTTGATTATAATTTCGAAAAAAAATTAGAATTTGTCTCCTGAAAATTCATTTCTATGAATTTTTCATAGTACAAGTCAATCACATAAATCTGGTGCCAAAATGCAAAGTGATATGAGAAGACCATCAAAATAAGCATGTGTAAACAACTGAATGCTTTCCAACACTTGCCTAGCTGTATTTTACAAACAACATTGAATCAATTTATGTTGATTTTATGCCTGCTAGCTGAATTTAATTTAATACAATAACTTAATATTTTCCCCATATTTGTTCAGGATTTTAGATTTCAAGGGATTTGTGAGAAAAGTGTATTTAATTCAGACTAATACAGTAATGGCAAATTATTCTGTTTTCAGTATTTGTCTAGAAATTTGATTTCTACAGTCACTAGCGTGAGAATATCAATGAGAACTAGTAAAACAAATAGAGGAAAAACAATGGAAATTATTGGTTTATTATTATTATTCTTTTCTGTAAGCTTCTCAAGTAAATCACTAGAGTCATGTCTACCTAAGCCAAATGGTGGCATTTGCACATGCTAGGAATTCTTTATGAAAAGTCTCTTGATTCTTCCAGGATACAGGCAAAATGATTTGAAAAAATGTTTCATATTTTGTTGCTGGGAGTGGTTGAGCCTCCTGGTGATAGCCCAACACCCATGAACTGATTATTTTGATGCAAATTTGTCTCCAGAAGACATAAAAGGTATGAAGAACTATGCACATCCAGTTCCATCTCACAGATGTTTCCTTTGGTATTTTAGCAGTTTCCTGGGTTCAGTTCCATATGCAAAGGAAAGGCCAGTTCCAGCACTGTGTTCTTAATTCAGGTGTCATCTCAATTGGCATTAGGAAAAAAATTATTTTAAGTAATGTGTTTGAGATTCAGAATGGCTGCTAGTTTTAGTTTCTTATATGATTTTACTTCATACATTACAACTTTGCTTCTTTTGTCAGATATTAGCTTAAAATTGCTTTGAGGAAAATTTAATTCAGTTATTTGGCTCTTAGATTTTCATCCTAGCAAACAAAATAAAAAGGGCAAAAATATTTCTCAGTCTTTATTGAACAGTTTTATGTAAAACTGTCAGTTCTGAGTGTACAGGTTGACTTGAAGAGCTGTCATATGACAGACTTCTCTGAATGTATCTTTTCAGGTGCACATCAAATGGTTTCCATGTAGTAACTGTTCCTTGGAGAATGAACAATTTGTTCTCAAATTAATCCTGCTGTTCTCTGCTGTCTTTTTTTCTCCTTTGTTTCCCTAAGAGCATATATGTATGTTTGCTATCTTAACTAAACAATTCAAATGGAATTCCATTTAGGATTTTGGTTGCATCAGTTGTTGCTGAGAAGTGAAGCTGAAGAACAGCTGTCAGTTTGCTTAGGTTAGCTCAGCTGAATTAAGAAAATTCTCACAAGTTGATTTTTTAAAATGGGATATTTACTTCCCTAAAAGAGATTATAACAGCTTTTAAAACAGCACTGAAAGCTCTTCCATGTCAATCATTTTGACTACATGAAATGTGTGAGGTCCAACTGCTTGTGCTACACTATTGCATTTACTTGTATTTTGATTCGTAAGGTTTAAAGCAGAGTTAATGCTTTTTCCTCTTATCTTCCACATGACAACTTTTGATCTATAAATATTTCTCTATCAGATCTATAGATATTTCTCTATCACTGAAGTTTATTGTGTAAAGCTGTGGATTATAAAGGATGGTTTTACCAGCTTCCCTGATTGCTTCTGCTGCATGCAGCTGAGGGAGACCACTACAAGCAGTAACCAACTGCCTTGACTGAGTCCATTGTTATCCCTCTATCCCCAGTCGTGGGGATAAACAGTTAAGTGGGTGGTGATAACATTATGCACTAAAATGTGTGCCATTTTACAGTAGAATTAACAATCACAGAAAAATATGATGAAAGTGCTCCAGGTAAAAAAAACCAGAAGCTGTTTACTCCAGCCTTTCTGGTTTAATTCACAGAGCCACAAATGATATATTGTGGAATTCTTTTTGCATTTTGTCCACAACAAATGAGGTCCACTGTTCTGTACCAGGAACCAGCTCATCTATTGATTATTCTCCTTTTGTATTTGAAACTGAGTCTGCTGATGTTTTCTTACATCAAATCTTGTCAACTGTAAACAGAGTCTGTGCCTACTGTTGACACTTTGGGCTCTACCTGGCAGAAATACAATTTGGAATCTATGATCTTATGGGAGTGTTCTTAACTCTCTAAAGATTGGGCATAACTTCTCTAAATGTCTAAATATACTTATGACAAATCTAGTTTTTACTATTCAAGGAAGAAGTTTGAGGATGTTTAAACACCTTAAAATCTCATCTAAACAAACATCTAACCAATGTCTCCTGGAAAGAATCTGGTTTACATGCATGGAGTCATATGTTAGGTTTTTATAAGGCTGACATCAGCATACAAACTATGTGTCCTCCCTTCCCTTAGCTACTTTTTCCTTAAGCAAAGCTGAAAACTCCAACTTGTGTAATGAGAAACACTTGTAACCAAAACCAATGACAAATGTGAAGTGTTACACAACATTTTTTTATGTGTGTATATATATACACCTACCTAACTCATTATGTTTTTTAGAATATATCAAATTTTGCACTTACAAAACAGCCAGATTCCAGACAGTGCAAATCATACTTTAATATATTATAAAGCTATATAGTAAGCCCACTCCATGGGCTTCACATGCACATAAAACCAAGAGTTACATAAATAATATCAAATGACAAAACTGGAAAGCAGTTTCTGCGTACTTTATTTTACAATTCCTCACTAAATATATTTACAGGACACAGAGTTTGCTTTAGTGCAATACATAGTAATGTTGCATAAGTACAAACTGTTGAACTTTTCTAAAAAAAAATTAAATAAAGCACTTAACTGATGTTACAGCTAAGTATGTAAAGCAACATTAATAACTCTGAGTGAAAATGCTAACAGCATCTTTTCTTCTCATAAACAATTTCTAGAAACAAACCACAAACCAGCATTACATATTCCAAACTACTACCCCTTGTACAGTACCATATCATTCAAAAAATCACTTTTTAAAAGCACATATACTGTACTGTACAGCAACCTGTTTCTACACATATTGACTTACTCTTTTAATACAAATATGATATTACCGTGGCAGTTTTGAAGAACAAAGTTATTTCAAGATATCAAATATCAGTAACAAACTCTGATAAGCACAGCTTCTTGATAACCTGCTTTAACAGCATTTCTTCACAGTGATATTTAGGAAAGGTTGGAAAAAGAGATTGGCATAAAATATTTCCATCCTTTTCAGTTTTTATGCAAAAATCATTACTTTATATTGGTAATTATAAAATTACAAACACTTTCTATAAGTAACTGCATCTGTAGTAATGATAGAAAAAGTCATCAGTAAGACACCTAAAATGAGGCTTGCATAACATGAGAGTCTGAAGAAAACTAGGTACAACTAATTTTTAATATAAGAGTAAGGGATGTAACTTAATTTAGAATAAGCAACACAGTTTAACAGCAATAACCTATTATCAATTTAAAAAGCTACTTACTTATTAATAAATGTTAAAAAATAATGAAATTGTGATGAGGCGAAATCAACATTAAAAAAGAGATGATGGAACATTTTCTCTTAATCTTAGTTTTGGCACTTCATTGGAACAATTACTTTACCAAAGACCAAAATATGTATAAAAGATATACAGCTCCTTGACATACCTTGCAAATATAGTACATATGTACTGGCAAACACTGAAAACATAGTTAAACATTCCCACATATTTGCACATGCATGCACTAGTCAGACAGCAGCGTTGTATTTATGTTCTTGGTGGTGACAATCTTGCATTACTTGGGTATTTTAGGCTGTTTCTTCAGCAGATCTTGATTCTGTTTTAAGTCTTACAAATTCTTTAGCAACTTCATCATTGTTCCTCTGAGAAAGTATTCTAAGGATTGTTAGCCCTGTCTCATCCACTGAGATGCTTCTGAGCAGGGGGTACCAGGCAGCACAGCTGCCCCTGTCGGCGATGCCCTGCAGCTGGATGACGGTCATGCCGATGACGCGATCCTCCCGAGCAAAGCAGTAATCCTTCACTGACAGGTGCACTTCGTAGGCTCCTGGCTTATCTTCATTACTTAGCAGGCTGTGTGGATTAACAATGAGAATTTAGAACAAGGAGTTCGGTTTAATTCCCCCAAGGAATTAATTCACTCCAGAAATCTTGGGCAAATTAAAGTGAGAGTGATAGTTTAAGTTTTTGTGGTTCCACTTTGTTACAACGGGCTATCTAGCTTTAAATTTTCTACACAGGTAACCCTTCAGATGGATTGGTGATGGAGCCTCTGTTCTCAGCAGCCTGAACAGAAACAGAATTCCCTCAACAGCTGGAACAGGCAGTTACCTTTCCCTGGGAAGTACAAAAAATTTTCAGCTGGTTCCCCAGCTGTAAGCACCATTACTTTAAATCAGCTTCAAAATATACAGAAAATCCCTGGCAGCCCGCATCAAAAGGGGCTTTGTGATGAGACATAGACAGTGAACTCATTTTTAGTCAGGGTTGGAGGGTAAGGGGAGGAAAATGAATTGGTCTCAGAAAAGAGCAGAGAAGTACTAAATTTAAAACTCCAGGTTAGGTGGAAGCTTCTTACTGATTTAAGGCTTAAATGGTAACAGCATTAGATAAACAATACTATTCACACATGCACAACGGAATACACATTTTGATATTTCTACAGGCATTATCTAGAAATAATAACTAATGCTTCTGTCCAAACAAATACCTAGGCCAACAGATTCCTAGGGATAGAAACAGTTATTCCTCAGTAGGGAAATTAATTGTACATTTTTATCAAGTTTTGTAAGACTGAAAGCTTGGTGGCTGCCATTCATTTTCATATACAAGAAAGATGCAAATTAGTAAATAATTTTGAAATGGTGTCTATATATCTATGTTAGGATGGCTTTTTTGTTATTAATGGTTTAAAGGCAAAAGTATTTTAGGGGAATTGTCAAAAAATATGCAACTCCTAGACATAAAAGACTTACAATTGGAAAGTTTCATTGTACTTTGGTGACCAGGTGTTGCTCTTTGTCTTGGTTCCATGTTTCCTTTTCTTGTCACTTAATTTAGGACCCAGTATGCAAACTTCCACGAACGGCCGGAACATAGCTGTTGTTTGCCAGTTTAGGTTATTAATTGCTACAACTATAAAGAGAGAAAAGAAATGAAGCTAAGTAAAATCCATTGGAAGAGTTCCAATTAATTACCCTACATGACTTGGTATAGCCAGTGAAAGGTGACCTGAGAGCTTTCCTATGGGATATTAATACCTGGTAAGCCTAGGAGGATGCTTTGCCCCTTCCCTGCTAAGTAAAGATGTCTGACTACTTTTAGGTTCAAAAGTATAAAATATAAACATGTATTTTACAAATCCTTTACTTTTACAGCTTCTTTTTGCCTGCTAACTTCACTGCAATTAAAAAAAAATCAGCTTATACTAATCTGAATGATCCTGTGTTTCTGAATTTCAGGTTGTGCAGAACAAAGGCATTTTGTTAAAAATGCAGCTTCTTAAGACTTGGTACAGTCATTTGCCACTCAGCTTTGCTGTAGTTTTTTAGAAGTTGAATTATGTATAAGCAATTGAGAAGTATAATTTGGCACATTTTAATTTATAACTCTATAACTTAGTATACTAACTTTAAATTATCTACACAGAGAAGCATAGACAGTATTTGCCTGCATAATCTGAACTTCTGCTGATTTTAACCAAAGAAAAAGTGCACTTCTAATCACCTGAAGTGTACTCAGAGTTTCTCAAGTGCTATAATACCTATAATTTTTTATTATAGTATAGGCATGTTTGACTTAGGATGTAGTGCTTGGAGATTTGATCTTTGCTGCTGCTTTCTTTTTAAAGTTGGCTGTTTGAAACTTACCTTTCACAGTGACCTTATGCTCACCCGTTCCAGGATGGGTAGAGACATCCACCTGTACAGATATCTCACCCACTGAATTATTAGCAGTTTGACCTGAAACAAGAATTACTGGTTAGCACACCTGGCTTTTCAATGTATCCAGAGAAATAGACAGCCAAAGGTGAGTGGTAATTTCCAATAGAAACACTTAAAAATTTCTGACGTGTTTCATATTTCAGTGGGAATCAGTTACAAATTCATAAATGATTTTGCCACAAAAAAGCGTGGCAATTGCAAATATCCATGGGAAAGTGCCTCAGTGAAATAAAAAATCCTGTTCATCTGGAACTTTCCATTCTGGTTGTCATTAGGTGTGTTTTCATCTTGAAATTCCAAAGTTGGTGGGTTTGTCAAGCTTTTGATGTACCTTCCAAAAATCTTACTGCTAAGTGCGTATTTGGAAAGTTACTTCTATATCACTGTTGATGAATCCTTTGCTGAAGGTTTTGTCTCAACAAATTATTGAAGTTCTGCACTAGCACAGACAGAGAGACTTAAAAATGAAAGAAGAAGGTTGAAGGGATGGCAGGAGAACCAGGAACTTATTTTCTTATTTTTTAAAATGTTTGCTTTTGAGAACCAGGGGAGGTTGCAAGTCAATTTGGACAGAATGAATCTTTAAAAGGACTTTAAATATTGTCTTGAAAGGTGCCACAATATATCAGATTATAACATTAAAACATAAATAAAGCTGAGTATGTTTACTTGTTTTTTGATTGGATGACTGTAAATGTTGAATTCTGTGAACTGCACTTGGTCTCTAGTGTAATCTCCTGTGAACCACATAATAAAGTAAATTTCTACCCTTTTAAACTGGCTGCTATTTCTGTGGGTAGCAGAGAAAAGATTCTATATTCCTCTTATTTATACAAAAATTCCTTACCCATTGGTTCCTCATCCGTCTATATGTGAGAAGAAGCAAACATTCCTTTAGAATTTTTCCAGCAGTTCATACAGGAATTAATAAAGGGATACAGAGAAGAGGGAGGGGTGTCTTGTAATAATGATGGGGAAGGTGACTTTCCCCCTTAAATTAGTTTATAACTAGAGTAGTTTTTTTCTGTTATCATGCACAGTCTTTTCCTTTCCTGGATTTCCTCACCAGTGGCTTTCTAGATATGAGCTCTACAGTGATGTTTATTCACTGCTTTGGCCTGATCTGTAATTATGTTCTCTACATGGCATGAGCCGAGGTCAATTAAATACTCTTACCCCAAGTGTTACTGCTTCAGAGAACAAGCCTTTTTTTTACCTGATATATCAAAATGTGGAGATTCAGTGATCATTTAACAGGCTCAGAATCTTTGAACATTATTGTGCATTTCCAAGCTTTCAGGTGAGTTTGGCTTGGAATTGTTGTGAACCTACTTTTGAAACATAGCAGTGTTTTAAAAATGCACAGTGTCAATGTCTTATTGTATTTATAGCTGCCACTTCTGAATTGCAGGGTACCTGTACAAATTTTGCTGTTAGATGTATTTCATTATCAGTCAGAGCATTTGGACCACATGTAAATAAGAAACTTATAAGCCATCAGTTTTTTAATGACAAGAGGTTTAGCTTCAGTAAGTAATAGAGTTTCTTGTGTTTGGATAATTATTTAAAGCTGTACTACATGGAAGCTCTGAGTTGGTGAATCATTCTATGGCTTGCTCACAATAAATAACACATAATTTCTTAAAGAATTTGTGTAAAAAGGTGGACCAAATGGACCAGAAAAGCTAATTAGTAAGAATAATAGAATGGCTTTATTTAGAAGCACAGACCAAAGTATTATCTGACTGTAGTAGAATTTGCTTTTACTTGGGAAGAGAAAGGAAATTCTCATTTGGTGAAAGTCATAAAATTAAAGCTGGTTTTCTTTTCTCTTGCAAACACAGTGTCATTAAGCTGTAAATCAGTGAGCAACAGGTTTTTAATGGAATTACATTTAACCTTGGGTGCTGACTTGTGTGAAAAAGACTTCCCTTATATTTATGTAGATTACCTGGCTTAAATGCAGACAATGCCTGTAATTCAGAAAGCAGCTTGCCCAGGATAGGAATCTAATACTATATATATATATTTATATATAGCGTATTCTTATTTGCTTTGTGATACTGTAAAGTAAATTGAAGAGAGCAGGGACTGGAGGTCCTAGAGCATTAATGTGTCTCATCCCTTCATATTATGAAATGCCACCTTTTCACATTGTTCCATAATACATGGAATTCAGCCTCAGTACAGCTATTTTTTGTGGTGATGAACCTCATTATGAATGATGCTCTTGATTATATCTGTAGTCTTCCTTCAGCTCTGAAGTCTGAGTTGAACATACTGTAACTCTGTTCCAATTAAAAAGCTTTCAATGCCAAGCCAGACAGGAGAAGTGAAACAGGAATTTGCACCATCTAAATTTTAGGGACACTGAATGGGTAGCATAAACTGAATGTACTGAGAGAGAGGATGGAAAGTTCTTGAACCCTCTCCCAATCACAATAGTAATTTACCCCCCACTCCAGTGGAAGATGAGTTAAGCTGATCCTGAATATCACTGAAATCATCAGCCAGGGTCAATTATGTGTTTTAGCCTCTAGCTTAAAAAAAAAAAAAAAAACTCAACCCAAAACCCCAGGAAAGTTTGAAAAGAGGAAAATTAGCATTTTTATTTGATAGCCTTGAGAGCAGCCTATGGATGGTGGTAGTAGTGAAGTGTGCAGTGTTAACCTCTAATAATGAGCGGAAGGATTTCATCAGGACAAGAATCTATAAATCTTACTGTAACATTAGACTTGTTCTGTTTCTCTAACTTTTTTATTAATTTATGCAAAATATATTCTTGCAAAAGTCTCCTAATCAGTGTCTCTTTCCTTCTGTTGATAGTTCATAATTGACAGCAGTGTTCCAAGCAGTACTGCAAATATGTGAATAGTCTTGTATGTACAATACTGCTTGATATGGTTATAAAGAAATCTGTGCAAAACATCACCCAGTTTTATACTAAAAGCAGTTGACATTGAAATGACCCTACACTCAGTATTGCTGAGAAAACCTCCTTTGCAGAACATTGCAGTGAGTATAGACAATTTCTAGTGGAGTCTAGAATATAAACTTGGTTTCTTTTAGTAATCACCCCATCCATCTTTCTCTTTCTGACCTGCTGAACGAACTAGAGATACAATTGCAGGACATTTAGTATTTTCTTATAGCATCTCTTGCTGACATTCAAGAACTAGGGTATTTAATTTTAAAGTCTCTGATCTGTCTATTTCTGCTGTTTTCTTTTTTTGCTACCACTTCTTGTACAGTCACAGCAGGAATTAGTGATTCTGACTGCACTATAGAAAGGTCCATTTATCCTACTACATTTGATAGGCCAATTTAGCTGACAATAAATCTTTCCATGCACTGCAAAGGATGATTGCACTTTTCTTTCTTTAGTACTGTAATATAACTCATTTGAAGACTAACAAACTTAAAAATGATTTTGCCTCACATTTGAAAACCTTATGGATGTTTAATTATTACTGCTTGCTCTCTAATATCTGCTTTACATTTTATTTGTTAGTATATTTATATCATTCAAAGTACAGCATCCTCTAACTGGTGGGTCTTAAAGTGATCATGTGCACTTAAAGTACAGTCATTCTTTTGCAGCAAATAAATTGTAAAGAAGAAAAAAAAAATCTCCTCTGGCCAAAGATGCTTGCTCCTCAGGGACTAGAAAGGCCTAGAAGTCAGGCTTTTATCCCTCCTCATTTAGCACCTGGAATTGCATCAATGTGAGAGCTGTTATAACACTAATGACTTTGACAGAAAACAGACATTTTGCACCAATTTTGCACCAAGTCATATATTTCTTAGTCATGACAGTCATAATCACGACATGTGCACAGAGAAATTCCATTGCCTTCTGTTCCTTAGTTGATATCTTTGGAAAAGGTGAACTTGTGCACACTGAGAAAATAGCAAAACATGCAAATGGAAAAATGAGTAATGTATGTTTTGTAAAAATAAAACAGTAACTGCCTAAATTTTCTAGGATAATATTCCTGCTAAACACAAGAGACTCCTACTGTGATTGTGCACAAAAGCACATTTCTGTGGAAGGGTTCCTTTGTCGTGCTTGATCTTTTAGCAGCAAAAAGTTCTCAAATGAGGAGAACTTTGGAACTTTGGAAACCAACTTCTAGGTTTGCATGAAAAAAGGAGCCCAGCAGAAATAAATGGGATTCACAAAAAATGAGTTAGCATAAAATTTAAGAATGTGGTGACTTGCAGTATTTTTGCCCCAAAGTAGCAAAAGATAATAAGCAAGACTCTAAAAACTTTGTACGACTGTATCAAAATTTGTGGCATTTTACAAATGTTTCTCTCTCTCTCTCTCTTTTTTTTTTTTTTTTTTTTAACTCTGCCTCTATAGGTTCAGGGTTTTAAGATCTTTACTTCTCTAAGGATTAGAAATCTAGTTCAAAAGAAAAACAACTACCTGCAAACTGACAATCATGTATGACGTGATTTTATTACCCAAGACTTAGAAAGCTGGCTGAGCACTGGGAGCCAGGCCAGCTGACCTGGCACTGTTGCCTATGGAAGCCAAACCTCTCCTATTTGCCTCACTGGCTTTTTCAGTTTAAAGCAGCCCATTTAAATGCTGGACTTCTGCTTTGACCTTATTTTCTAAATGGAACATAAGAATGAAAAAGTTGAACAAATATTCAAGCTTTCATAGTTTCCAATGCTCTCGGAATTACACCAGGTATGAAATCAGCACTTAGTCCAGACAAGTAACTGTCATCTTTTGATTGATGATGCCAATAAAATACATACATTTGTCTGGTGTTGAGCAGTTAATTTATTAGGAGAGAAAATATCAGGGTGACTCATAGAGTTAATTTTTCACAGCATCCTGAGACTGATTTGGAGGAAAACCTTGAGTGCATTTTCTAACACTTTAATCCACAAAGAGTAAGTTAAAGCTGAATTGTTCAGAGATGGATGTAGTGAGCTAGATGATCTCTTCTGTATTTGTGCTAGAGAAAAGCAAGATAGCAGAGAAAACTGATTTTATCATGATAACCACACTAACTGCAACATGTGCTTTACTTCAAGAAGTTGCTGTACAAATGGTTGATAATGATTTGTTTTGGGGGATTCTGAGAACAAAGTTCAGTACTTGAAGGATGACTTCAGCAACCATTTATTCACTGTGCTCCTTAAAAAGATTGGAAAGATTTAGTATTAGAAAGATTTTATATTTGATTAGCAAATGCAAATCATTTGTCTAAAGTTTAATTCCATCACTTGTTGTGATGGAATTAAGCCTGGCAGGAGATTGGGCAGCATCTGTAAGCCTCTCCACAATTGTGCAAAGCCACGCTATCAAAGTACATTCCCTCCCACTGGAATTGCTGTGGTGTCAGGCAGGGATCTGAGGCACTCAGAACATAACATAAAAGCAGGATGTTGTGGTGTGAGTGGAAAGTCCTGGTGTGAGTGTTGGTATGGAATCCCCAGCTAAAGCCTTTCCCTTCATCTCTCCTGGGGAAAATTCCACGCAGCCAGGGCTGGAATTGCACAGCTCACTGGGACCTCCAGAGCTGCAGCTGCTGCTCTGTCCATGTGGCAAAGAAACTGGGCATGAGCCAGCTTTGATCTGGGAGGTGTGGATCCAGCTGGCCTCATCTATCCCTCTGTGGGTGTATGTATATTTCTAATATATATTTATATACATATGCATGTATACATACAGTGTTTTACCCAGACAACACCCAGGCCTCTCAAGAGGCTTCTATATGTACTGAATGCTCTGTTTCTAGTGGGAAGTTATTTTTTAAAAATTGGTATCATATAACTGATGGTTACCTGTAGCTTGCGTTTACTTTCTTGAAGAACTAGCGGAAACTGATATACAACTTGTTTCTAGTTTAGGTGCTTTATTGTTTCATTTAAGGAACAACCAGAAATTTTCTAATGTGACAGCCTCGTAAGTGAATATTTTGTAAAGACCTTCTGCTTTACCAGTGGTCTGGCTTTAACTATGTGTACTTTAATTATTTTTCTGCAATATTCTGAGTGCATTTGCTTTCCTATCAGTATATGCTGGAATACTTTTATTAGTTGTAATTCAGCAAGTTTCTTCTTTGTTTGTTCTTATCTTTCCTGTTTGTTGCTTGCAATAGTGTGCTGATTTCTGCAGCTTGTAATGCAGTTCTGTTTGGGTTTTTTTTTTCATGAAATAAGGTTGTGTAACACGTGGTTCTGACCTCAATATGAAACTACAGTGGATGAAGCAGGGATTAATTCTTGAGTTAAATTCTGTCTGAAGTATGGGTTATGAGAAAACTGGAAATGCTCTGTAGGACTTAAATTTCCTGTTAGAATACAGGTATAGCTTTCAAAATATGACAGTTAATAATACAATGGTTTTGACAAGAAAAAGAAGAAAAGGTCTGTCTTTCTCATTGATAATAGCCACTAAACAATTTAAGCAATTTTTATTTCCTGTAGTATGATGTCATCTATCTGCTTGTTTAAACTATGGTTAATATTGGATTATTTTACTGTAATTCCATTTATTTATGAAATATTGAGGTTCTGCTTTGCTTTGTACAATTACAGGTTGCAAAGGGACACAGAACTGAATTTTGTCTTGGCAATTGAAAATAATTTGTCTTCATTTTTGATTGTGTAACTTTCTTTCCTGTGTTGGTGACTTCACAAGATAAGGATGGAGTCACTGTTAGAGATAAGCATATTTACCTAATGAGAATGAGCACTATATTTTCTTGTTTTCAGGTACATGTTCCCTTTTTAGCTTTCAATTGTCTGGCATAAGAATGAAGAAATCTGAATCAGATCAGCTGAAGCAAAGCCTTTTCTTTAGCCTTGTAAAAACCCAGGTAGGGTTTGCAGTATGAGCTCTGTGATGTGAGATGAGTATTGATTTTTCTGCTTAAGTGATACAAACTATTTTAAGTCAAGCAAAAAAATGTAGTGCAGAATCCTGCCTTTATGTATTGTTCTCTAACAACATTTCTGAACTGGAGCTGCCGTAAATTTGTAAGAAAAATATTTGCCTATGTCCAATAAATAACCATTTTAGATGCAAGAGTGGTGTTTACTTTGGAGAAATCAGTGGTAATAAAGGAGAGCTAATTCAGGAAACTCTGTTTGAGACTGTCTTTTTATGTAGTTTGCTAAAATTAAAATAGTATTTGTTCAAATGTTATTAGTGTTGATGCTAAACAAGTCACAGCATTGGCTATAGTTTATGAAATTACTGAAGACTCAAGGCATTTGCTAAACTAAACCATAGCCATTTAATTTTCATATACTTTAAGTAGTTTAAAAGGGGAAGGTACAACTTAAAAAGGTGACTGCTTCTCTCTTTTTTTTCCAGGAGTGACTTAAGAGAAGCTTCACTAGTACTGGCCTCAGCACAGATTAAGGGTAAGTCAAGTGTACCATAGGGTGGTAAAGTTCATGCTATAGGCCAACAGAAGTATAATGAGAGTTTATCCTTTGGCTTTTAGAGATCTGTTTTGATTGTGAAAAGGAGGTTGAATTTAGCTCAAGTTTGGTTAAAATGATCTTGTTCTGCCTGACCTGAAATTTGTCCAATTTGTCTAGAGCTCTTGTCAATCTACAAAACACATGGTCTTTTGCAAAAGCCTTGGAGCTTTTCCTGAAATTCTGGGCCGGCTGCTGGCTGCCTTCCAGCTGTGAACAGCCATGGGGGGTCCAGCCCTACAGCACTGAACCCCCAAGTTCCTGCAACTGAGCTGGGGTTTACAGGCCAGCCTTGGCACTGTGCTGCTGTTTTACAACTGATTCATGCTTGGCTCAAGTGGGCTGTGCACACAGAATAGTTTGGTTACAAAATATTTTGAAAGCAATCCATATAACAATCTGAATGTATGCAAAAATTTTATCCTGTAGCTGAATTGCTGAATTTAGAGGAAAAAAACCCACCCACTTTTACAGCATGAGCTAATGTTTACTATTATTATTACTAGTGCACAAATAAAGTGACAATTAAGTCCAGAGTAAATAAAATCAATCTGAGATCTGAACCTCAGGTGATCTGCTTGGTAATGGTGCACTGATGGTGCACGATTCTCATCTGGCTGTGTTTTATGGGCTCTTTGCAGAGGTATCAGTCACCACCTAGTGTGTTAAATACTGATCACTCAGGCTTTGGAATGCAGTTCTCCTCACTAAACCAGGATTTTGCAAAATCCTTTAGGTCTGTAGCCATGTCCTTTTTAGAGACTCCAGCAGTGACCTGCTCCATGAATGGTTCTTGGCAGTGCCAGCACTTGTGTATTATTGAATGAGAAAACTGATCCAGATGAGTGTGCTTGCAACAGGCACTGCAGAATCAGCTGAATCCTTTCTGGGTAATATTAAATGTGAGGTTTAGATAGGTGGAAATAAATTTCATTACTAGTTTATAAATCATTCTGTGTATTATTATAAAAAGTTTTCCCACCAAATAATACTGATAATTTATTTGCAAGAGAAAATGTTGTTCTGCATGTTTTACATTTGTGGGTTGGGAATAAAACAGGACAAGTACTTAGCAATTTTCTGGAAATGTTTATACAAAGGGACAGTCATAGATTATATCCCCCTTACTATCCTATTAATACTAATGTTCAAATCTGTAATGATCAGACTCTTCACAGGATTTAATCTCCAAACAAACACATTAAAAGTGTGTGGCAGATCTGGGATAACAGTTAAAGAGAAATCTCTTCCTCCTCCTCTGCTAGGCAGAAAGGCAGGTATTTAATAAGATATGTCACTGATAAAGCTAATCTGGTATCTGTGTGTCTGTATCTTTACTTATTAGACAACATTTTTCTTTTATCCTTAATTTTCATAGTGTGGTTAGATATTTGTGTTCACAACACTTAGTGAGCATTAAATTTACAACTTTCATCAGCATAGAATCATTACAGCTGGAAAAGACCTTTAGCCATGACAAATCATTATATGGAGAAAAATAAAATAAAAAAAACCAGTTACTGAAAAAGTTACTGCCAGATTATGCACCTCATTTTCATTTACTAATTCCAACACTTGTCTGTTTTGAAAAGTCTTGAGAGTCTGTAATGGTGCTTTGAAAAGAAAAATCATCAGATTAAGATTACAGAAATTAATTTCATTATTCCTGTTGTGTGATAATTTGCTTTTAGAGCATATGTCTTTAACTGTAGATTCATGATTTGAAAAAGGCAGTAGGAATTGTGCTTTCAACTATTTAGTGTGGTGAAACCATCACAGGAAAACCTATGAATCCCTGAGTCACTATTTGCAAAGTTAGGAATGGTTTTATTATTATTATTTATTATTATTATTATTATTATCTTACACAAATTTCTTTGTTGCCAAGATCTGTAGGAATGTGTGGGCACAAAGGCTGGGAAACATAACTCTGGTTCAAGCAGTCATCCTTTAGAAACAGTGCAGATCAAAGGACTGGATAATTTGGTTATTCCTATTGAACGTGATCCTGTACGAACACAGGAAGTATCAATGAGTATAACACACTTTTACAGAGCCATAATCAGAGAATCATTAAAGTTGGAAGAGACCTCCAAGACCATGAAGTCCAACCTTAGGCTTTCTGTTTGTGTGTAGCATTAACTCCCCCTTCTCACGCCAATCAGACAAATTTTTGCTCTTCAGTTTCTTAAAATAACTGCAGCTTAGCCATGGTGAGTGAGAAGCTATTTTAACCTGAGTGTTGTCTGATTCTTGTAGTCATTACAGGAAAACCAAGCATCCAATTCTATCTACAGTCATAGTTATTATACAATATATACTTTCTTTACATTTACAATATTCTTTTTTCCATTGCTTTGAGCTTAAAATTATATCCAACTGTCTACTGATTATGGATTGGCAATGTGAAAAAAATAGGCCAAATATCTAATTACATTCCAGAGAAGGCTTCTGATTTGCAAAGAGGGTCATTTTAACTAAAAGCTAATAATACAGTTATAACTGTGAGGCTGGAAATCATAATAGATGAGGCTTTAGTTATTTTAAATGAGGCACTAAAGGATAATGAAAACTTTTCCTTAAGTTTGCCAGTGGCTACACTTCTAACAATACTGGTGTGCAAATACAGGCACGGTAATGTGTGCACAGAAATGAACACAGACCTCAGGCTGAAATCATGATGAAAATCAGAAAATTCCATTTTGTGGTTCAGGATTTAGAAAAGATCAGTACTTATGGCTACAACTTAACTGTTTTTTTCCTCCTGAAGATACAATGAAGGTATGTGTTAAAGAAAAGCAAAATAAGAAATAAGTAACAATTTTTGGCTGGAATCCATATTGCAATTTTTTTTGCCTACATATAAGAGTTTTATATCTATTTTCTTATTTGTAATATATGAGTTACTTACAGAGATCTCAGTTTTAATATGGAAACAGCTTAGAAAATCATTCCTCAGAAATAATCTTGGGGCAAGCTGCAAAACTCATGTTTCATGCTTTTTATACTGTGAGTAACACATTGTACTTCTGAAGTAAAAACAATTGATTTCCAGCTTTACTGTCCACTTTCTGATTCTTATGAGCTGGAGCAGGGTAATTTATTATATCAGCAAATTGTATTCTTTCCCAAAGACATGAAGTGGCAGGCAAGTAATTTTTACAAATGCTCATTACATTCAGAAGAAATCTAATAAATATCACTATAACGAATAAATTTGCAGTTTCCAGAAATGAGGAAAACATTAAGTTTGGAATATAACGTGTGCTGTGCTCCTACAAATAACCCTGGTGCTCAGTTTGCACCCAGAGCTCAGGGATTGTTCTTCCTGTGCAGTCACAAGCCCCTAAAAGAAGTGCCCTCAGGTCAGCCCCACCAACAGCATTAGAGAAGGGATGACATTAATAACATCACATGGGCAAATTTGGGTCAATACACTCTAAAATACCACAGGGGCTAGAGACTGTAATCTGCAATCAATAATTTGAACATTTAAAATATAATAGGATGCATTTTTGTGTCCCTTACAGATCACTTACTCTGAGAAGTTTGTGTGGCTATAAACTTCTTTATCAAGGCGTCAGTAGTCTGTGTGTAAAGGCTGAGAGCATATTTGAGGGACTGCAGGTCTGGGCTCTTCTCCAGGAAATTCTTTTTCAGCCCACTTCCTCCAGCATGGAAGTATTGCTAAAATGAAAAACAAATATGGTTGTTCACAGAGGAAAAAAAAAAGGTCTCAGCTACAGACATACAGCTTCAAGTAAAATTCTTAAATGAATGTTTGGAAGTAGCAACAGGCATGTCTACATTTATTATAGCATTTGAGATAACTGTCATAATCTCTAGTACAAAGCTTCTTTCCAAGGGTAAAAAATTAAGCATAAAAGGAAGAAATATACAAAATTTTGATTTTGGTCTTGATGACCCGAAGTATTAATTTGCCAAAACTGGAAAATATTTGAAGCATTCTTTTAGGTTGCAAAGAGTGGAATGAGTTTTAATTCATTACCTAAAAAACCCCAAAACATCATAAATCTCTCTCAAATGAAGGCATGATTTACAAGCCAGTGCTTGTAAAATATTAAGGATATTTCCCTACTTTGTAGGAAAAAGGGAATTTTGTAAAAGATTTCAGAGAGAATACTCTAGAGAGTGAAGATTTTGAGTAGTAGTGTGAGAAGAGGACTTCTGGTTCTACTGGCTAGATTTGGAAAAACAAATATGCTTATGACTTTGATGCCATGCTGACTATATAAACTATATGTATATAAACCATATATATAAGTGTATTATATTATGTTTTCAATCCCAAATCTGAGCTCAGAAAAATTAGGGGACAGATTCTTCCCTTTTTCCTCCCACAAAGAAGAATTTTCGTAAAGTTTTGTACAGGACAGTGTTTGGTGAATTAATACATGTTAGCCATGAAAAGACAAATGTGCTACATATCTTCATTTTGTTCAAACACCTTCCAAAGAATTTTGGAACCTCCATTACAGTTCCAGGTCCCAAGATCAATAAGCTCCCATTAAAGGCTAATTAGTAAAAATAAATGTTTTTCAGGAACACAATGACTACTTGATGAGATGCAATATTGGTCCAGCCTGTACAGGGAGTCTTGGGGACTGTAAGCAGAATTTACTCTCCCTGCCTTTTTGCAGTGTTGCCAAAGGAATAAATGCAATATCTACATTCCAGTTCACATACACATGTCTCAACTAAATGCTGTGTCCCAGCTTATCTGGACAGTTCAGACCTACAGTCCACATATGTCCTTGCATTTAGTGCACACATTTCACCTTCCAGTTCTCAAGATTCTGCAGGAGATGAGACATAAATGTTTCATAACAGTTATTATTTACATTTCTGTATTGCTGTCTACAGACTGTTAAAGGGAAAAAATATCTGTAGAAGCAAAACAGGGGACTTGAAGTCATCAGGCTGCAATATTTTATATTGTTTTAATACTATGGGAACAGTTAGTGTCAGTTTAGAAGGTTCTGAATAAATCTATCTTCTCGTCATTACATACTTATATAAAATTTGTATCTTTCCAAGCAAATTATTTCATACAATATGTTCCAAAAAAACTCTCATCTTAATTGCTCAAGAGTTTAGTCATGATTGCACTAAGAATCATAATCAATTTATAAGCAAGTATTAAAATCTGTTAATATTTCCTGCTATTGTGACAATTACTATGACTTTTTTGGAGTTGTCTCTACCAGTAAGATGTTATCTGCAGCAGCAGCTACACATGGCTGAAAGCTCCATGAAAGCTAATAGTCATATAAAGAAACAAAGACACGTGACCTTTGTTTTCCTGAGTTTTTAACTTTTTTTTTGTTTGTTTTTCCCATAAATGATAAATTTTGCAAGCAAACCAGCAATGTTCTCCTATCATTACTATATAGAACTGAATATAGAAAGATAATAAGCAAACAGGGTTTTACAGATTCAGCTGGATCTGTTCCTTAAAGATGGAAAACTTAAAATAATTCCCCTGCTACTCTTGCTCCTCGCTGTAGGTTTGTAGGTGCACAAGAGATTTCAAAGTCACACTGACAAATGAAAGGGGCAGATGTTAAGTGCTGGAGCCACTGCAGTCTCAGCCCAAAGCTGCCAGATGCCACACAAGCCCCTTTGGGTGCTGGTTTCTCTTTGTAGAGGGTGTCTGGGTGTACAGTGGGAACTGGCCCAGTGTTATCAATGGATTTTGTCTCTGGGCTGACATAATGAGATAGCAGAGAACTCAGTCTGAGATAATTGAAGCCAGAAAGCCACTTATCCTAACCGTAAATTGCAAATTAAGCTGAAAAATATTAAATAGTTATATAAATTCCTATGGTTCTTTTTATATAATACAAAGATTGATGATATGCTATATATATTTAAGATTAAAAAATATTCCTTTAATTTATATTTGTCAAAGAATTAATAACACCATCCACTATTAAATTATGAGTGTTTCTCAGTGAATTAAATGAAAAGAAAAATAAAAAAAACCTGTAAATAGAGATATTCCTCCCTGCAAAACCCTTCCTTACCATAAGCAGCTACCCAATTCCTGAACACACACCACATGCCTTTTTTGCCATTCTCCTATTCTTATCTGGGCAACCATGATTTTTGCTTGCAAATAAACTGTATTTACTGAGCATTACCAAAAAGATTCTATATTTTGATCGTTAAACTTATGAACTACATTCCTAAATAAACATAGCAGTCTTTTTTTCTTGAGTTAACTAATAAAGTTTGCCTTTTTTCACTTTCTACCAGTATAAGCCTAATTTCTGCATGATCAAGGTTATTTGTTAAGTATTTTGGAAATGATTTTGCCATATCAGCTTGTAAGTACAGCAGGCCATTATAATGCACAGTCATTGCCTTACAATTTGAAAAATGTTTCTCAGGAAGCATTCTTTAGCTCAGTTAATGAATGTTATGAATGAACTATTATAATTTAGCACACAAATATAAGGATGCTGAATTAACAAAGGGATTTTCCCTATTTAATCTTTTCCCTCCAAATCTAGACATTTTTAGTAAAACGGTCAACACCTATCTCTCCATCTGTAAGAGTTTAAGGAAATTTAGGCAAGGTTAGAGTTTACATTTTTCCCAGCTTTTACGTGTTTAGAAAATTATTAGAGTCACATACTTTACTTCACGCAGCTTACTTTGAGAGCATACTTCAATTTCTTCCATTTTTCAGTTTGTTTCCACAACATTACTAATTCCCATTTTTTTTTATTTCTGAAAGAAATGCCAATTCCACTACAAATAAAAAAATGGCAATTGGGAGCCCTCTCTGTTACTTTTTGCTTGCATTGGAGACTGTTTTATTGCAAAACACTTGATCGTAAGTATTTCCTCTTACTTATATCTTCAATTTTCTCCTTCCAGCAGACAGGAAAATATGCTGTTATTCTAGAAACTGATTGCTTTTAAGTTATTTACACCAACTAATGATCCAGGCCAATGTGAAAAAGACTGATAAGCAAATTAAATAATATGTTAATTAATAATATAATAAATATTCCTAATGCCTTCTTTTGACTTCAGAAACCAACTCCATCAAGACTGTATGAAAGTCTCCAGTCATTTATCTAAAAACCAATCAGTCATTCTTGGGCATTCCAGCACAGAGCAGAAAAAGACATAAAGCTGTACCTTTATAGTAACGAGTGCCATGTCCATTATTGCACACTGCCTCAGGGTCAGGCTTTTGGCTTCCTCTCGGATTACGTGGTCCTGCAAAGCAAGAGAACTGCAGTTGGTTTGGAAAGAGGGACAATATTGTGAATATCTGTGCTTTGCAAACAAACAAACATCCACCAAATGCCCCCCAAGGACTATGATTAACAAGGATTAATTCAGAATACTTTCCCAACAAATTATAACCTAGAGCAATTGTGTTGTTTCTTGAAAACACAGACTGTAGAGAACCAGATTCACTGGTTAATACTGAGCATGACTTCTTTTCCAAGGATGCATTATTTCTCTGTTTTGGGGGATGGGGGAAAGGTTAAAATTTAACTTAAAATAATTATATTATATGATATAGAAGTAATTCATTTTAATAATAAACCTGACAGTTTAACAAATGTTTCTTAATGCCCTGTATATAAAAAAAAAAAAAGAGAGGTTTCTATTAGAACATGTTAGACA
This sequence comes from Urocynchramus pylzowi, assembly GCA_013397555.1. Lineage (NCBI taxonomy): Eukaryota > Metazoa > Chordata > Aves > Passeriformes > Fringillidae > Urocynchramus > Urocynchramus pylzowi. Next base: position 63,695 of record VZRH01002696.1, on the reverse strand, counting down.
GAGAATGACTACACTCCTGTTAAATCTTTGTCTAAATAAGAATTCAGTTATTAACTCCTCTAGCAAACTGAACAAACTGAAGGCCCCAAATAGCACATTTCTATACAAATCTGAAATCCTAATTGTAGAATTGACTGTCAAACAACTGACATCAGTATCAAACATCTCTGCTGTCCATCAAGTGGACTCTAGCACTGAAGTGCTGAAGCCTTTACTGCAGAAGTACATACTATGTTTCAATGTATATAAATAGTGCACAGAAAGAAAATTGCTGGTATTCTCACCTTAAGGGCTTTTCCAGAAGCAAAGGGGTTGTTTGGTGGTTTTTTTTTTTTGGTTTTTCTTTGTGATGTGTAATGCTTTTAAGGTCTGGTTGTGCAATATGGGAATGATGGCTTCTTGACCCATGTAGTGATCACTTACCATATAAGCATAGAGTCTTCTATTCATAACTTGGTTTTGATGAAACTGTACAATAATTATTCACCTCTGAGTAGTTACTGCCATATTCAATCTTGTTATACCACATATAACAATCTTGTTATACCAACCACAAGAAGCATGAGGTTTTGGCCTCACAGTCATTAATATTTCCTCCTTTTTTTTTGCTAGTGCAAGCCAGTCACAGCTTCATCTGGCTCCATTACCTTGAGTTTTGACAGTTGTCCAAGATCTTTGGCTGCACTGAATATCATCTGGGGCCCCTGTAATCACATTGAAAATTAAGGAAACAGACTCACAACAGCATGTTTGCTTTATATGTCAACACAATCTTATTTTCTGCTAGGACATTGGCCAAAGTCATCGTTTCGCAAGTCTAAATAAAAGTTTCAGTTGCAAGGAAACACATTTTCATTCAGTTGATAAGGCCAAGTGCTTGAACGTCTGCAGCAAGATTCCCTCCAGTATGCTACAGCTGATACAAATATTGCACTTTCTGCTGAGAGTGGTTTTGTGTTCTCTTCTTTCTGCTGTCTCATTTTGTGTTTAATACTGAAAGCTAAGGCTGTGATTGTTCTCAGTGTGTGTCAGCGAGATGTTTGTCCATAACTGCAGCTCTCAGGTGCTGTGCTAACATGCACAATCATACTGGGAAGTGAGCAGCCCTGAGGAACCTGCAAAAGCCTGTGTAAAGGGAATCCTCAGCTGAGTAAAGCACAGCACAACAGTGTACTGGGAGCCAGAGCCTTTTTTAAAGAAAAAACATTGAAATGTTATGAAGTTAAATGTTATGAATATTTTACAATAGCCAACTCCTGTCATGACACCAAAGGCCAATGCCTACACATTTGTCTCAGACAAACAGAATCCTACTGTAATTCCATGCTCACATCCTTTATCACAATTACTCCAAGCAACATAACTACCAGTGCAGTTACATGGCAGTTCAGCAAGACATAGTTCTGATCATATGGATTTCATAAAAAAAGGTTCATCCAACTTATACTGGACTAATTTTTCATTAGACTTTCTGTTCCAAAGAGTTTCATTTTCCAGAAATAATTTTGCTTCCTATGTGCTTCAATTGAAGAAAATGTAATATAGAACTACAGTTAAATCTTCATTATTTTTTAGTAGCAAGAATGGTAAGATAAATATGTGTTTATACATACATATATGAAAAAATAAACCCTGTTTCTTGCCTGTGCCTCTCAACTTCAAATAGAAAGAAATATTCAGGGCTAGAAAATCTCTCACAGTGCTTTTCAGCACATCACTTTTCAGTGATTTTCTTTAATTATGTGTTCAATAGTAAACAAAAGTATCAAAATAAATGGAATAGTTCACAATGCCTACCAGAAACACTCTGTATAGAGGGGACCACTAAGGAAACTCCCCTCTGAATGGATTGCCTATCAATAATATCCTTTCCTCTTCTAGGCAGGCTGGAAATGCAGCTCTGCCCAAAGAGGACCTCCTGTCAAGGCTGCTATTAAAGCCCCCCAGATCTTTAGTGCCATATTTGGCTGAAGCTTCCTGATGTTAATTAAGTGCTGTCTCAAGATGAGAAATGGCACAGCAGGCACGGCTGGAGGATGGGATGGGCATCCCTGGCTTTCTCAAACCTACAAAAATGGAAGTGATTGAATTTCTGATGTGACTAGGAAGGGCAAGGAACACTTTTCATGTTACTGTGCACAGGGAAGCCAGGAGAGAAATTGGATTGAAATTAAACCCCTTGTATGAGAGCACATGACTGGATTCTTTCACATGACTGCATTCATAAAAAGTGCTCTGATTTGGGGCAGGCAGTAAACGAAGGAGCGAAGTCTTCCTCACCAGCTAAGAGCAAGCTGGCTGCACAACGGAGGCACCAGGGAGCAGCACTGCCTGCAGTGCAGGCGCTACTCCTTGTGGTCAGGGTACAGAACAGGATAGTGTTCACAGGACAGTGTCAGACCCCTTGGCAACACCTGCTCAGGCACATTATTACAATCCTTTATCAACTGAGAATTACTCTGGAACACTTACGGTTTGGTCTGTCAGTGGTGGAAGCACAATTTGTTTTTCTATTTTGTTTAAGACTAACTTCCAGAGCTCTTTCAAAACCCGTTTCAGAACTGTCTTCTCACAGATTTTTGCAGAGACACTTAAACTGGAATAAAAAAACCCACAAATCAGTCACCAAAACTAGCATTATGGCTTCAGAGGTGTTCTATCATGCTCAAATTAGTAGCCATTAATGTGTATCTTTTCTCCAGTAATAAAAATTTCTTAGTAGCTAAATTATTTTGCTATATTATCAGTAAATATTTTTGGCAAAAAGACTTGCAGATTACAAACTTATATAAATTTCCACTATCTAATTTAATGCTTAGTGTATCACTGATGCATATTTATTGAAAATGCAAAATCACGATGAGTTAAATTTAGCACTCCCACGCCCCTAAATTAAAGTTTTAGTATATAATTTGTTTATGTCTTAAAAATAAAGAGCAACTGTCTCTCTTGTTTTGTATCTCTACTGGGATGTAGAACTGGTTGCTGACAGCTAACGCAAATTTACAGCTACTGTTTGGAAGCATTCATTTCTATATACTGACACATCTGAGCAATCTTGCTATCTATTACTTACAGTAAAATTAAATGTTTAGGTCACCTTTTTCATCTTCACTTTGAAAATTTCTGGCTGGGGAAAACCCGCATAAGGAACCAAAGGGGTGTGCAACTTGTGACTGGAAACCTCAAGTACAGGTTTAGTGCCAGGCTGCTTGTCCTCAAAGCAAAAGGCCACTGGTCTTTGATAAGCACCAATGACCAAGGACACCAATATGCTTACAGATGTGCCTGTGCTGCACATGGCCTTTTAGAACACGTCACTGCTGAATGATGATGGCATGTTTATTTACAGAAGCCAGAATGAGTTTGCAGGATCCTCTCAAAACTTAGCATTTTACCAAATGATAAAAAAAAAAAAAAAAAAAAAATCAAGCTGCTGTTTAGATGATGACCTGGTTTTTGGTGACACAGAAGTGCATATCAATAAGCAGTGGGACATTGGGTACAAGCCTAGAACAAATGCCAGACAATTTCAGTATAGGAATTACTTTTGTTCAGAACAATCTTCATAGCACAGCCTCTGGAGGAGAGACCGTGCACTGGCGCATTTTCAATGGCTCAAAACATGACAAGACATGGAAAGACAAGACTGTAGCTTATGTAAAAATTGCTCAGTGTAAGTAAACAGGTTAGGCATGGGATTCTGCACACAGTGAATACTAGAAATATTAAAAACACTATAGAGTGCTTCCAGGTATGAACAGTGCTTCAGAGAAAAACCGTATGTGCCTGACTGCAGCATCCAGATCCCAGCGTGCCACACAATCCAGGCCGCCACACTTACGTTTTGTCCAGGGAATCCATGAGAGGTCGAAGCACAATCTCAGCATCAATGGCTGCACTGTTCTTATTGGCTGCTGCATTCCCATTTCCTCTCATTTGATTCAGTTCATTGCTCATTTGTCTTACACAATCTTCGATAACAAATTGGAAACTACGGGATGAAAAAAAAAGGAGAATGAAAGAATTCTGGGAGAGAAAACAACAGTGATGATTTTGCATCAGGTTCTTCAACAAGACTTAAATATTTTCTGCAATGATGCAATGTTCAAAACTGAAGATATTATGGTGTTACAGTCTGAAAATAAGTTCTGCTGAGGATCATAGCTCATATAAATAATTAATGCTGTGTTTTGATCTTTTCCCTGCCTTGCTTCCATTCTGCCACAATTTTCATAGCCTTGTAGGTGTGCCAAATATTTATTTTCTGAAAGCAACAGACGCATCAGAATCTATAGGTTAGATGTGATTGACTACCAGCTAGGAACAACTTCTCAAGATTTTATTTTTGGTTTGAAAGGATGATACAAACAGGTGATGATAAGTAATTTTTCTCTTGATGGTTTATAGCAACAAAGCTTTGATATTCCTCCCTACTGATTCTGTCCTCTTTGGCTCAATTTGACTTTTTTCCAGATTTCACACAGTCTGTGCCTTCAGAAGGTGTGTTAGTCTTTACAACTACACAGCATTAAAACACTTGGACTGCTTAAAATATCGTTTTGCAAAAAACCCCCTTACTTTGAAGCACTCAGACTATTCCTCCTGGGAGGAAACTTTTGCACTTCAAGGTGACTCTGAACACACATTTCCTCCTCAAGTTTGTATTGGCTCAGCTTTTCTGAAAACTGTTCTGTTTCCTAACTGATCTGGTTGAGTGTCTGGCAGTCTTAAAGTGCTATTGATGTGATAATCTTTGGACAACATATTGACACAAAGCAGAACAGCAGTAAATCAGTATCAGCTCAGAGGCAGGAACAGTCTCTGCACACACAGTAATTTAGTTTATGGGTTAATTTGTGATGGATTGAAATGGTTTAGGATTAGTTTGTGAACAGAAATGCAAAAGAGAGGCCAAAAATATATGGGACCTGTTAAGCTGAAAAGATAAAGGGCAAAGATTAACTTGAGGAAAGTGAAAGAGAATTTACTGTGAGAGAAAAGAAACCATCAGTTCCAGTGACATGGCTAATTGTAAAAAGAGAACACAAACCTCCGTGTGAAATCACTGGAAAAATCAGAAACTTTTCCAAATGCACTTGGAAGTACACTTACCTACACACTTTAAAGTCCTAGATAAAATCAACATGAGGCAGCTAGTGAAACTGCTCATGGAAATTCTTGGGACCAGTCCCTCCAACAAAAGCCAAAATAATGCATTGCCTTTCTTGATGTTAGACATCTTTCCAACATTATTAACCTCACAGACCCAAGCAGTAAACTGACCCATGAGGAATGTTCTAGCTATCTGGAGCATATCCTACACTGAGCTGTTCTGGGTTTGCTGGTGCAGAAACCTAGTTGGCTCATTCAGAAAGAAGCCCTGGAAAGAAATAATATTCATGCACTGTCAATGATCCAAGAAGCAGAGCCTGGGAGCAAAAGTACAGCAAGACAATACAGCAAACTAAGCACACAGAAAAATGCAGACTGTCCACCCAGACTGCCCATCAATGGATTAAATAAGCAACTACAGACTTTGCTTAATGAACACCACTACAGCACTAATCCCTCTCTCTTAGATTTGTTTCTAATTTGAAGCAAAAGTAACTTGCTACTTCTTATACTACAAGCACTGCTGGCACAGCACCATACACATTCAGGACTGCAGTGTGCACTCTGATTAATGAAAGGTTTTGAGAGTAGGGCTCAGTAGACAATTTTTGAAGAGCCACAGGCAAGCAAATGATCCAAGAAGGCCACTCACAACGACCACTTGAAGCAGACTAAACACAGGCAGACATCCCTGGTTGAAGCAGGCCACTTGGAAAAAGCTGTCAGTCTCAGGAAGTAACATAAACAAGGTCAGAGAGGAAAGTTTAATATAGCATCAGGCAAAAAACCCCAATGACTTTGCTTTCCAAAAAGCAGAACAAAAGCTGTCAGCATCACCTCTGTAACATTTTCGTGCCCACAGATGTTCAGTTGTCTTTACAGCAAAGTTGCTGTCATTTGTGTCAGAGTCTGAACACATACACACACAAATTCACACCACTCCATCAGGGCAGAAGCAAGCCATGCCTCAGGACATCCAAATAACCACCCAGACTTCATCAACGAGGGAGATTTTTTTGAGCAGGAATATTCCTCTAAGGTTTGCAGTGAAATGGGTTTGTTACCTTGCAGCATATGTTACACTGAGTTCATCCAATACATTGCTAAGTTTCACCTGAAGTTCTTTCAGAACAACACTAGCTTCAGGATCCAGCTGCAAAGAGATAAATAACACTGTATTTTATTTATACACTAAGTTTCTGGGGTTTCCATTACAATCAATGAATTAGGAATTATGCACTATGGAAAACCAAATGTGGAAACACCTGTTGCGACACAGAATTGCTTTAGTAGGCCTTGAAATACAATTACCATAAAAAAAAAAAAATCATTACAGCAGGGAATATTTATATTAGAAATCAAAAAATCAAAACTGTGCCATTGAAAAATTACTTTCTATGGGATTCTAGAAACTGTGTTAGCAGTCACAAGGAGAGAGCTACCATTATCAGGCCAATGGTATTCAACAAGGCACACCAAGAGAAGGATGTAGGAAGAGTCAGTGCTTGTGCTAATAGTAATACAGATGCCATCATATTTTTATTATTTTTGTACATTTCACTACTGTTGGTATTTTGTTTTGTGATTTGCATTGAAGTTGTTTCCATATTTCATATGTTTCCATAATGCAATGTAAAATTAGAACAGCTAGCACTGAAAAAGATGGCTTGAAGAATATCCATGCCAATTCTACAGACAGAGGATGTGGGAAGGGAATCTACCAAATTTCAGTGCTGCTGTTTCTAAAAGCCATTAGGGCAAACAAAATTCAAGACAGAGCAACAAATTCTGATGCTCTGATACAGGTTTTCTAAATATAGGAAAACAATTTAATGCAGGGGAGAAATATATTTTTACATGTGCAGGGATGAGGATACATGCATAGATATTTAATCAAAAAGGTACCCTATTGATATTGATCAATAAACTTGTTTATTTGCTATGGATGCTTTTTCAAATAAAAAAATAATAGGTTTTTTTATCTCCCTGATCTTTAACACTCAAGAAAAATAGTTACAGCCCATTCTGGGATATGATAGATGATCATCAGGATCAACAGCTGAATGTGAATTAATAGCTGATGTTCCAGGTCTTTCAGCTGTATACATCACAGTGTTAAGGAATGATTTCTAATGATGACACTTAATTTGTGGACTCTGTTCTGCAGTAAGGTCAGGTACAGACCTTCTGACAATTTCAGAGGACACTACACATTTAGAATACATAATCAGGGCCGTTTCTATTTTTTTATCTTTCAACTGCACGAGTAGTGTTTGGTGCTTATTTTTCCTCTGGTGCTTCAGAGCACTGTGGTGCAGCAGGTCAGTTCTTTTAATCACACTTCAGAGAAAAGGGGAAGTCATCACAGCACATTGCATAATTCACTTGAGACTACATAGGAATTCTACAGCAAAACAAACTGAAATAGATCCAATGATCTACTGTGTTTTAATCTTAGACCATCCTTTATCTCCTTAGAGGTTATGTGTGGGTTAAAATCATAGAAAATCCGAGATTTTCACTACAGGTTTTGACAAGAACCTGAAATAGGTGACAAGGGGGAATTACCATACATCCTTTAGGAGATAGTCAGTGTCTCTTCTAATCTGAGAAGCTCATACTTTACTTATTACTCTAAGTACTTACTGTGACTACTTACTGATTTAGTTTTGAATTACTTTGCACTGAGAGAATTTCTGCTGCTTCTGTATATCTTAGTAGTGTCCCTGGCAGATACACTTTGACAGTTCATATACTTAAAGTGATTACTTTCCTTCATATGAAGAGCAGGAATTAAAAAGCTAATTTTACTGCAATGTCTATATTAGTAAAAAAATTAAGACTTCGCTATCAAAGGCAAAGATTTTTCCAGGAAATGGATTTCACTAGGGAATCATACTGTCTACTTTGGAGGGATACATACAAACCCCAAGTTTAAGACCACTAGAATATAAACATTTAACAAACACCGAACACACAAGCATTCCCATTGAACATGATACATGTCAGGGAAAACACAAAATACCAGGCAAGCAGAAGACTCAAAATTTCTTAGCTGATCACGCACAAACTAGAGAATCACCTTGTTACTGGGCCTATAGAGGTCAATGTAGTTACTTTCTATCAGAGTTGTCATGATAACCAGAAAACACAATGTATCTGCTATATTCACCTGGAAATGAATTTAGTCCAGCCAAAATTGGATTAAATACTAATGCCAGATTGTGGACATTACACACATTATAGAAGGGTGCATGCAACTGTTAAACATTTTAGAGGCTTTGTGCTCACAAATTGCATGAACAAGTTTGTGTGTGCACAGCTGGAGGCATCTGGCAGGACCCCCAGCCCTGCGTGTCCACATGCTCATGCCCATCGATGAGGTGGCACGGGGAGGAGTGTGACACAAAGAGGTATGCGGGCTGCCCAGGCAGGTGTGGAGCACCTGGCCATGCTGGCATCACTGAGAAGATGTCAGCAAGACTTTTAAGTGCTACTTCTCTGTAGGTACTGGAAAATAAGGTGATTTGGGTGTCTCACCAGAACTAAAATGTGCACTTTTCATTTTTTTTTATCATGTGCCTTTTATGTGCTAATGATTGTCCTCAGGCATCATCCAGATATGCCAGAGTATGACCTCTTCTTTTTCCTGAGATGGCAGAGCTAAGATAGAATCATGGAAGTGAGAGGCAATGCTGATCAGCATCTGAGATGATGTCATAGAGGGAGATACAGACATGAAAATGAAGTATTTATGGTATTGGGGACTTCTCTTTTTTTTCTTCAAGTCTCATTTGCTTCATAGAGTTTGGTGAAGAAGGAATGAAAAGTAAAAAACTTCCCTGAACATATTTCAGGAAAATAAAAGGAAAAGGCATTGAGCCTGATTATTTTGGGAAAAAAACCCAACAAACCAAGAATAAATCCCAGCTATGAGTGCCATTAGTGTACCATATCCAATTTAAGCAACAAAAGAGAAAAGACAGTGCATTTATCCCTTGGACAATTGTATTCCAGATTCCATTTACAGTTTCCAGCATGTGTGGACTAGCCTTAAAATACATTGGGGTAGGTTGCTCAGGTTTCAGAATTGGATTTTTTTTAAAGGAGCAATCTTATTTCACTAATAATGTGTAAATCATACTTTTCTATCAATTCTTAATATTCTTGGCTTTTCTAGGCTCATATTTCTGTTATTTTAACATGTTCTTAAATAGCATAATTAATTTTTACCCACAAGGGAATATACTGATAAATTTGTAGGCACACTACGTAAGATCTATTGATTATGCATTATCGAAGAGATAGTTAGAAGTTTGACTTTTTCTGAATGCTACACAAAAACTGAGAACACATTTGCTGAAAAGCTGAAAAAATAAGAAATAGTTGAACATCATAGTTTCCAAATTCTGCCTGCCTAAAACTGTGCATTTTTTTTATACAGACAAGCCTTGTAAAAGAGTTAAAAATCTGATGAATTTGGCTGCTTTCAATGTGTTAGATTGAGGTATTTCAATATTATGTAATTTAATATGTGCTAGTATGGACATAATCTTGTTAACTGCAAATTTGGTGGTGTTTCTGCAGGAAATTACAGAGATGCAAATTACTTTTGCATAAGTTAAATGGAACCACTCTAATCTGAATCCCATTTATCTGCAATTTCACAGGTCTAATTACTTATAGTTTCCTAATGGGACCACTTGGTTACTTCTGTTCAGAAAACAGTTTTAAATATTTTCTCTATATCTAGCAAAGATACAGGTATTTATCAGCTCCATCACTTTAGTGGTTCTTTCTGTCTCTGACAGACATCTCCCTTCCTCCACCCACACCCTTGGAACAGTGAGATGGGAGATGTTTGGCTGTCACTGCTCTGAGTGCACTGGACAGCACTTGGGTCTCTATACAAGATGTAAAGATGGACACTTCAGAACTATTCTGCTGAAGTCTGGTCCTCTGTCACCCCATCAAAGTCTTCAAGGCTACATATAGATTCCTATAAGAATTCCTAAGCTTTATATTTAAAGTTGGAACTGAATTTACCAAAGTGAGAATATGACTTATCTACAGTTAATATAATATTGTCATACATAAACAACCCCCTTTTGCTTTACACCTGGTTTTTTGATCCTAATTACTGTAACTCGTTTCTGCTATGTTCTGTCATCTGGTGTAAAGCAACACAAGCATTGGCTTCTCTTCTTTCTCTTTCATCAGCTTCCAGCTCGTCAGACATGAAAAAAAATATGTAGTGCAAATATATGCATTCCTTTTGGATGAAACAAACAGGAGCTAAACCGAAACGTTATGATGATGATCTGTTCCCATGTTTTTTAACTTGATTTACAAAAAAACCCAAAGAAACACTGGCTTGGATGCACATTACTACTCTTTCTTATGGCAGACTGTTCTCATTGATATGATTTGTAAGTGCGCTCCTGCTTTGCTGCAGCAGAGGAGGACAGTTAATAAAGAAGCTCATCTTGTTCAGACTATTTTATTTGAATGGTGGGGAATCTGAGAAACCATTTTTTTCTCTATTTATAGAGCTCCCTGCCTGCAATGTGCAATAAGCCTGCTCTGAACAGAGGGACTGCTGCTTGATTGTGGTTATTTTGACTGCACAGTTTGAAAGACATACTGCTCACAGTGTGACACTGAGGAGATTAACAGCATTTACTTTTTCTTAGAATTACTTTTGCTTCAACTGAAATAGGTCTCATTATTTTGCTGAAAATCATCTGACTTTTATGCCCTCCACAGTGAAATATTAAACTGTTTTTTCCCTTCAAGAAAACTGCTTACAGATTTTATTGCTGGCTTTGTTTCTTGTAAGTACCAGTTCAATAAGCCAAATTGGCCATTAGCAGTTGTGCCTTTGGAATAGTGAGGGGAATAAGTATTTGAACTGGAGGACAAACATTTTAGTGGCATCTTGATATGGGTGAAAAAAAATTAAACATGAATGTACTTTTCTTCAAGAAATTGCCCTAGAAGTCTGAATGTATTTTAAGATCTTTTCTCTTAAACTGTGAATCAGAGATGTACTTAAGACACCTAATGAAAGGATTATAGAAAAATATATCCAAATTGTCTCTGTGGGTTGCATGTCGCACCATATTTGTAGGAAATTCTGCTTTGATGCTGTAAAAACCTTAATAATTCATCCTCATTAACATCAAAAGAAAACCAAAAAGGATGAGAAGTCATAAGAACTTCAGAAAGAAAATTGCTATGAAAAAAATCATAATTTTTAAAATATTATTAGGTAAGGCATTAGGAGTAAATGAAAAACTAATATTTTCTTGTGGAAAAGGGGACATTTTAGAGATTCAAGCAAATATTCTGGTTGAAAATAATTTGATAGAAATAGACATAAAATGTGACTCAGCTTTCCTCTGCCCTTGTCATTATCCCGATTTATGGACATTTACCTGTTTTCATGATCATGACATTAAAAATTAATTTTGGATCCAAGACCTAATACAAAAGTACTTTGCACAGAACATAAAAGCATGCAAGACAAGATTACTTGTAATATTCAGAGAGGGAAAAGGGTGTAATAGGAACCACAGAAACAGCCACTTCTGGATGATGAATATCTCTTTTCAAAGTTTGGTAAGAAATTTGCAGTGACAAGGCTGCAGAAGTTTATTTCCTATTATCTGGAGAAGCTTCAAGGAGCTATTCCTGGCTCAGCAGACCCTCCACACCCTGGAGTGACTCTGTAGTGCATCTGGAGGCTTCGTTTCCTTGCATGGTATAGGGGACCCATGTCACCTCTGCAGGGTCCCACTGTGGATGTGGAAATATAAAATGCTGTGTTTTCCAGTTTTCTCCATATAGTGTGGCCACATTAGATCAAAGTTTTGGGAATCTATCAAGTTACAGGCTCAAGAACAAAAAGGATGATGTATGCATAACTTATTTTTTAAAGCCAGATACTGATAATATGGGTAGGATATTCATGTTCTAAACATGGCTTCTCAACAAGTAGATAGGATTTTTTCTATGGCTTGAAGATATGTTAATTTTTTCATCATATTTCAGAACAGTGAAAGACTACAGTCTGGAAGGTATTGAAGCACTGTTTATGTCCTTTTACTGTTGGACAGGACTTTAGGCTCTTTTAAATCTTCTGAAATGAAAAAGGGGGTAAAGCTGAGGATGTTTTCAACTGTTGAGTAACAGATCTTGGTGAAATGGTATATTGAATACAAGCAGGCCCTCAGATACTGAAAAGTGCACTTAAAATTTTTTATAGATTTTTTTAAACTCTGAAAGGGTACTGCACTATCTGTGTAGTAAAACTTTTCAGTTTACTGTCAACTGAATGCCCAAGCATAGCTCTTTTTTATTTTAGATCATAGGGAATTACACAGATGCATCAATGGAAATAAGTAGAAAATGTGACTGTTTTTAGCCTTAGAAAATATGGTCAGGAATAACAAAAGATGCTTACTATCACAAACCTCATAAGAGAATCTCTCTCCTTCTTTCTTCTGCTCAGTGGATTGCAAGTCAAAGGCATTAGACAAAGACAATGACACATTACAGACAAAACGTACCAACACTTAAAAAGCAAAGATTTTTAAGCAAAGTACAGATTGCAACACAAAACACTCAGAGCTGCTAAAACATTACAGATCATTAGCATGTGTCTGTGAAATAGTTATGTCATTTCAGTATTGTCAGGACAGTAAATAGGTCTTGTAGACTTTTTTTAAAGCATTTTGATTTTCTTTGCAAGCAGAAATGAAAGCTTTGACTAGGTTGCAAACATGGTGCTAATGATCTCTAAGGAACTTTGAATGAACCAGGAAACAGATATGACTCACTTCCTTCCCTCCCATGGACTCAAACATTTTCTCAAGCTGGACTCTTAATTGCTGAATGTTGTTCATCAAGATACAGGCCTGCAGAGAGAGCATCAAATGTGAGATTGTGCACGAGCAATTCTTCAGCAGCCCTACATTCATAGAATTAAAGAAACGTTAAGGTTGGAAAAGGTTTCTAAGACCATCTTCACTCATACAGCTGTGTTTTTTAGAGGAACTTCCTGTCCACTGCTGCCTCTCCTTCCCCTTTAACTGACCTCCCTCTTTGCCTGCTCAGCCTGTGACTGCCCACTAGGGGAGTGCTGCCCCACAGGGAACTGGATTCCATTTCCCAATCAGTTGGACAGGTTTCAGATCCCAGAATTTCACATCCTGAGCTATCCCAGGTAATTTCTAGTCATACCTAATACAGTTACATCTGGTGGATTGATGCAAGTAGCACATCATCATCCCGTGGAGAGCAGAGGCAACAATGATCAAAGTGCTTTGGCAGTGACAACAGGCTGCAGGAAAGGGGTTGCCACACTGCTTGCTAGACCCAGTCTTTTCAGAAAACATTGACAACAGTGTAACCCAGCTAATGGCTGACGCTTAAGTACTTGAATAAATCAAGAGGCAATTCCGTTAATAACAGAATAATATTTTAGAAATATGCATTTTTGCATTACTTGAAAAGCTGGTGAATAAATTAGGCAATAGAACTCTGTAATAATATTATTTTAGTCTAGAAATATTGCTGTTTAAGCTAATTTTTTAAAGGCAGAATATTGTGCAAAAGAGCCACTGTGTAAAAACCAGCATTTTCTGTATTCATATAAGGCTAAAAGTAAAACATCAATAAAAATAAGGAGCTACTTACAAAAATCATGGAAGAAATCTATTACTAGAATCTTGTGTACTTAGATGACTTTATATGCTGGTTTGTTATGGTGCAGATGAAGCATTTAGACAATACTTACTAGAAGAACTGTAGCTGGCCAAGGCCAGTGTGTTCTGGTGTGTGACTGGATTAATTTAGACACTGAGGAAATGCATTTCAATAAAACACATACTTTTTTTTCAGATAGAAAGGTGGTGATGGAATGATTACAGTGATTGATACTCATGTGTACCTTTCTAGTTAATAGAATGTTCCAAGCTAGAGCTGAAGCATGATGGGCTCAGTAACATGATTTAGCTTTAATTATTAATACATTACTCTATAGGAATTTGGAGTCAGAGTCCTTCTCAACTGAAGAAGAAAAAAAAGAAATTTGGTCAAACTTCTTACTACTCAGATTATTCCTTCCCAGTGAAGGATGTTGCTCATCCTCCTACAGAATGCAGCTGGCTTTGTGTAGCTGAAATGTCACCTTTCTGCTCACCTCTTAAAAAATCCACAAACCCCACTTCTATTTGTCTGTCTACCTTCTATTAACTTACAATCACTGAGATTGTATCCTCCATTCCTGTACTATTTCCTGACTTCTAACAAATGAATTATTTTGGAAATTATCTGCAATATGACAAATCAATAATTATAAGAATTGTGATTTGTGATGGGGTATAAGTAGCTGAATATAACATCTTCCTTTGCTCCAAACAAATGCAAATGACTTTGGCAATACACTGAAGCTATGACAGAAATACATCACATGGAAGCCATTTCAAAGTTTCCTTTGAGGCTGGCTCAGGTGGCTCTTTCAGAGCCTAAGCCTACCTTGGCTCAATAAAAACTTTTGCTGTTGTTGTCAGATAAAGAACATTACTTAAAAACATTCTCTTTGTATTTCATTATCTCCTACCCTTCAGAATAGTCTGTGCAGCAGTTTACAGGAATCAGACAGATGCAACAGGTAAAAGTGGGTGGCAAATACAATACCAGAACCCACATTTGTTTGTAAATGCTGACAGGAGGTGGAAGATAAGAGGCAGTTTTTACAATAGATAAATACCTTTATGAAAAACATCTTTGATATGCTTTTATTTGAACAGTTTATATGCACATTTTGTGGTGTTTAGTAAGATTACTAAAAGTATTGACTTGAAAAAGAATGCCAAATTCTAATTTGAATAATAAAAAGTATTAATTTTAATCTCTTCTATCAATTTTAATGCAAATGAACATTTATTATAGCTGAAATTACCAGATCAAATGAACTTTTTTTAAGATAGACGTATGTAAGGCAAATTCTGTTAAAAAAAGTTATGTCCCTCAAAGGCATTTGATACAATACTTTATAGCTCGTCTAGTGGAAGGTGTCTCTGCTCACAGCAGAGGGGTGGAAGGAGATGATCTTTAAGGTCCCTTCCAACTCAAGTCACTCTTTAATTCATAATGAGATTAATTTCTTCTAAAGCTTTAATAAAGATAGGTATATGAGAATGACCTCAGAAATTATTTACTTCAACGATTAAAATCTCTCACTGGATAGGCCAAAGACTCTAGAAACAGTTAGACTTGATGATTCAATGCTTTATTAGAACTCATTTCTTCAAGAAAGCAGTGAGCTTTACTTAATATTAACATTAAATTTACAGGAATGCCCAATATTTGATAATTAGATGAAACAGATTTTAAATTCTATTATTGTATGTATGTTGGTGACCTGTAGACCACAACACTACCCCTGACTATATAGAGCACTGGCAGATGTCATGCCCAGGATGTGACACAAGGACAAGGAGATCTGTGATGGGATGAGGGCTGTACCATTGGAGGTGAGCAGTCTGAGGATGGGGCTGCAGTTATTGATCCCAGTGCAGATTGGTACAGCTGAACAAAGCACTACTAAAATACAATAGACATGGTGCTAAAAGCTGCCTGCCATGGGAGAACCAGCTTTGATTGAATATCAATGATATTGAAAAGCCAGTTTCCAACAATACTTTTCCTTGGTCTTTTTAAAGTATTGAAAATGTTTCCATTTGCTCAACTACATCTTTAGTGTCCATATTTCATTTATTTCTGAGTCCATGGCAATCTGGTTCTTCATTAGGGACTCCTTTGTAGGCAGTGAGGCAACAAAATAGCACAATTTTCTCCTCCCCTCTGCAGGGGTAAAGCACAGAGAGCAGCAGCAGCAGCAGAAACCTCTGCACACGCTCCCTGCACAGGGAGCTTAGAAACTCTCCAGTGCACAAACTGACACAGAGGCAAGGCAATGCCAAGTGAAAACCCTAAACAAAGACCTTTTCTTTTGTTTGAGAAACAAGATGAAGACACATTCACCATGTACACCATAGTAGTAGGCTGTTATCCATGGCACATTTGTAGCCATCTTGTAATTATTTTATGACTTTAATACTGAAATTATAAACTAGGATTCTTAACTAATTTCATTTATTGCAGCTTTTACACATCACTGTAAGCAGCTATGAAAACATGCTGACCTCCCTCCATTCATGTTTTTTTTTCATATAGAGAAGCGATTACATTTTCAATAAGTACAGTAAGCCACTTACAGGTAATTTTTGAGGCAGAAAAAAGCCACAGCTTCTTACTCACCACATTTTCTTTATCACAATAGGAGCTGAAGTAACTTGAAATAATTGCAGCATACTGAACAAGTACTTTGTTGATAGTCTAGAAGAGGAGAAGACTCTTTTAAACGGTGAATTTCATAATGTAAACCAAAAATAATAAAAGAAAAGGTTTGTATAAATGATAGGTTTTACAGGTACTTGCACACATAGTGTATTATATTTTTTAGATATAACATAAACAATCCTGTGAGCACATTTTCAAATCCCTGCACAGCAGATGGTGGGTAGTTCTAATTGTAAAGCAATTTTCAATAGCAGAGATAGTTTAATTTTAGCAGTACTGTTTTTGAGAAGCACTGAGAACTCTACTCCTTGCAATGCACTACATAATTAATGGAACAGTAGCAAGCTCAAAAAATCCTCCAGGGTGATAATACGTAGATTAGAAATATAATGGAAATATAAGACAAAAGGAACACTGTTCAATGACTGGCAATATGAGTTACCTTACAATAATCATGTAAATAAGAACCCTGCAAATGGAGAATTGTTGCAATGGAAGAACAAAATTAAATGTAAATGTGAACTTTTCTAAAGGCAGCAGGACTATAATGGAAATTCAGAGCTTGTGAGGAAATGTAACTATCCGAATAGAAAGCTGCCAGGGTTGAGTTTATCAAGCAGCAGGTGAAATAACTACCACCTCAAGACTTCAAACAAAAATACTTTATAGCCACACTGAATTTTTCCTTCACTTGCACTGCCTAATTAGCTAATTGCATTTCACTGAATAGCTCCATTAATGGAACTGCAATTGGTTCTTAGCAAGATAACAATTAATGCATACATATGTGTATAAAATACATAAATGTGAAATCTCAGAGAGGATAGAACTTCTCAAACTGGTGAACAACTTTTGACAAAGTAGACAAAACCAAGCCTTAAACCACAGACAGCATGTCTTTCTTAGGATCCCAATCAGATAGAAAACACTGATTCTAAAAAGCATTGGAATCACTTAGCTTTTAAGTACATGGCAACACAATGTAATTCTCTCTGAAGCTTAGTTGAGATGCATTGACTTTAATTTACCTTTGCGAATCTTCTCATTAAACGAGATAGTGCTTCTGGATTAGGACACTCCAATTTCCTAATAATCTCAAAGCTTTGATTGAGCTGTGTGAAGACATCAACCACAGAACAAGAGAAGAGGGCATGATCTGATGTTTGCTGAAACTAGAGAGGTACATTCAAATGTTAATATTTGTTCAGAGATCAACTGCATTTCATTGAAAAACTGCATTCATTGATTCTTATACTTGAACTTCATCCTAGAGTCATAAAAAGTAATAAAGGTAAAAAAGTCTCCTTGATAATAATAAATGTGTTTTTTCACTTTTCTGATACATTTGAATCTTTTAAAAATAAAACCAGAATTTTCTTTCATGACATCATTATCACATCATAGGTTAATGAAATGATACCATAAAATAAATTCTGTGGGGATTTAGGCAGAAGGAATTAGAACAGGAATTTCTCTATAAGGTATCTTCCAAAAGCTGTTATCTCTTGAAGTCTAAGAAGAATGTTGTGGGATCAAATGTACTTCTGGATTTGTAATAATATTTGCCTTGATATTTCATTTATTCTCTTCTTTAAAAAGTAAAGGCTCACCCCATCTTTTTTGTCTCTTTCTAGTGCTCCATTAAGAAATTCCATTGAGACATCCTCATTTTCATCCAGCCACTGTATGACAAATGGTTCAAACCACCTGAAAATTAAAAGCAATTTAGTAAAGTAAAGTAGGTAGATTTCATAAAGATCCCAAGAGGAGAAATGTTATAATACCCAGCACTTTGCCACCTTGTGTTTTCAGATATGTTGTAATTGCTAAAGATTTCAACGACCCTGGAAAAATTTTTGTCGCCAAAATGCTACAGCTACCAAAAGGTTTTTCAGGCTTCAGTTTCACAATACTCTCACAGGTGTACCTTGGTGATGTAAAATTAGCAGTAGCCAATTCTCTACCTGTGAAGCATGGCAGGTGTGCACCTTCTATCAATATTGGCTCTTCAGTAACATTTATTTTTTATTTCTATATGAAATAACTTGTATATAACTTTGTTTTAGCAAAAATCAGCTCTGTTTTATTTTTTTTTTTTCATTTATTAAAAAAAAAAAAGTAAAGTAATAACAGGCCTCAAACCATCTCAGCAAACCAGCAGACTTGCAGAAGATTAATGATAGCTCATATACAAGGACAGGACTGAACACATTTATTGCAGGGAGACAGGTGAAAACAAAACCAGCACCTGAGTATTAACCTGATCCAGTAAGAATGATTTCAGTAGTATATCCCGTTAGCATTACAGCTTTATCCAAACTTGGTTATAAAACAAAGGCAGGGACCTACAACTAATAGTGCTGCTGTTCCCACAATCTCATACCTTTCTCAGATGTTTTCTGATCAAAGCATTTTGTCATCTCTGAAGAACTGCAGTTACAACAATTGTAGAAACCCATGAAATAGCTAAGTGCACATTTAACACCTGGACTATTTCACTTGATAGAATGAAGAATTAAAGAGAAGGAAGTGCAAAAATTAGTTGGTGCTACACACCTTGAGATCTTGCACAAACCTGAGCATAAATATTTGACCAAAATAAGCCTTGCATGAAGCCCAGACTCATGGAAGCCTCCCCAAAACACCACTTACAGAGAGTATTCAGGCACTGCATCCTTGAAAGCAGAGAGCTCTCGCACATATTCATTATAAAACCATTTCACTTTGAAGTGCAAATTCATATAATCTGTGCTTTTGCATAATCGCTGCTTTTCATGTTCTGTAATAGAAGGAGTGGAAATAAAAGCACTTAATAGTGTTCTAACAGTAAATAATGTTCTTGTGCCTCAGTGCACTGGTGACATAATAATACAGGACTTGCATTTTAAAGCATAATTGGTTTGATATTTCTCGATGTAGTAATACCCACAGTTTCAATTTTCAGGATCTGAGTACCCTTAGGAAAAACAAAACAAACCAAAGACTAAACCGAAAATTAGGCTTCTCCTCTCTCTTCACTGCAGTGAGAAAAAATCACAAACTTGCTGACTTTCCGTTCTTTAGATCCTTCTTTGGCTGTCACAAAATGGTTAAGAAACTTTAGTGTGTCAAGCTAGAAAAGACAACCATAGCTGTGTAGTAGCCACAGGAAGTAACAGCTATAAATGCCAGTCCTAGAGGAATCTGTGAAACCTGCATTTATCAGAGCTAAGAAAAAGAAAAAGGAGAAAACTCCACAGCTCTATAGCCATCTGATTTATGGCACGAGTTGAAAAGATGGTTTAATAAAGTGTTTTTGAAATTTTTCAAATGGCCTTCACCTTCTCAGTGTCCTCATGTTTCCTGCATACTGAATATGCAGATGGATGGTGGCAGAAGTCATGCAGCCACCTGTAACCACTTTCTCGATATCTGAAGTCTGATTTAATTTGTTTAGAACAAATGTCCATCTTTCTTCCAGAATTTGGATCCTTGTTTTAGCTTGTACACTATGCTCTGCATTCTTCACCCAGCCACTGCAGACCTGGACAGCTCCATTCCTTCTCTCTTTATCCTTGCTCAAGTCTTTCATTTCCTTCTCCCTCAGCATGAAACCAGGGATCCACAAGTTTTGGGCAGAATAATCATACCTTTGCTTACTTCTCACAGATTCCTAAAATCTCCACAGATCTCATGTGTTTGAGATGTCATGTCACTTGGACATTCTTCCCTAAGCAAAAGAGTTATTTCTTTTCCCAGTTCCTTTAAAAAATGACATAATGCAGGTGTTCAGCAGGAATGATGTTCTTGTGTAAATATTAGGTATTTAGAACTTACCAGTTTCAAACCTCCTTTTTGCTCCTTACTTCTGCTTGCTTTGCAACAGCATTATACAAATCTCATCTATTTGGATGGGAACCTAATTTTCTGTAACAGCAGGAGCATCCCATCCTCTGTCATACACTTGAATGTAGCATTGGATTCTCTGTCAGTGAAAATGCACTGTGAATGACACATTCTGTGTTTTCAGATCTAGCCAGGTACATTAGGAAGGAAATGTTTAGTTTTATTATTATGCCAAATCAGCACTCCAGTAGCACACCATGCCATCCAACCAGTGTTTCAGATGCATTTTATTATGCAGTGAGTTACTAAGTTTTGTGCAAATCAGCTTATGAAGTGCCCCTATGGGCTTTTATTGCCTTTTTAGCATTGCAGTAGCATTTTCACCTTCACTGCCTTTCCATCACACTCAAGAAAAATCAGTAAATCTGTTTCTGTCTAAATATTGCATTTATTCATTTTCATGCTACTTGAGAATATGACTCACTCTCCCCAGCACAGTATCTTTGTTACTAGAATTAAACAGGACCATGGAGAAAAAGATGGGTTTTTTTAGGTAGCAGGTTTTTCAAAAACTAGTACAGAAAGCTAGATGACAAAACATTTGCTCTATAAAAGGTATTCTTACAAGGTAGACCAACCTTTCACTGACAACAATTATGTTATTGCTATGAAATTCACTGCTCATCTGCTGCTTAAGTCACTGATCTTTATCTATCCTACATTGCATCCCAAAATAATGGAATTTATGGAATTTCTGAAATAAATAGCACTCTTTTTTTTCATTCAAGTTTTTCATAAATGAGTTGACTATACAATGTAACTTGAGAATCTTTGCTATAGTATCACAAACCAAGGAAATGGTTATTTCAATTTTAGAAATGAGATACTGCCACTAATTGGCAAACTTGTCCAGGAGGGTACAACTTAAACATACCATTCACTAATATTTTCTTTTTAAGGTTAAGATTTATAACACATTAAAAATGAGCACAAAAGCAATTCAGGAATAATTGAACTTTTTTTCTGCAGGTTCTTATGTCCTGTAGAGAATATTTGAAGTCTCCCAGGATATTATTTCTAGTTACATATAAGCAAAAAATGCATCCAGAATCCCTGACATTAATGTATGAGAACATCAGCTGTTCTCTTTCAACAATGTCTGTCCTATTTTACAATATTTCTAAGTCAGCATTTCTTATCTCATAGTTTACATACAAATACATACGATGTGAGCCTTCTGTCAAGTTTTGAAAATTTTCTACAAATCTATTTCCCACAATCAGCAAACACTTCACAGGACATATGAGGCCATTATTATCCATGCATTTTACCTCTCCAGTTCATACAAACCAAAGAATGGAGCAAACAGGTGCACATATGAATCAGCTGTGACAATTTTAACTGGATAATAGATGGGTTTATCCATGGCAACCATGGATTTTGGTTACAGAGTGCAGCAACATCACTGTAGGTGTTCTGAATTTAGATTAAGACCAATAGATTGCTTCCTTAATTTCTGAACATCTTGCACAAGCTAATGTAAATGTGAGCCAGCATAGGATACCTGGATGCATTTTGGAAATCGGTGCCTATTTTCCTGGAGGGAAAGCCAGTGCCATGTTTCCCTATGCAGGCATATCCATTCTGGGCTTTCTAGAAGACAAATGTAGTAGCTGCACAATATAATTCTTTTTGAAAAACCCCACCCTTGCTTTGCAAAATTATTATCCAGCTGAGTCAGTCTGGAACTAAACCTGTCGGTTGTGTGCAAATGTGCTCTCTGGAGAGATGATGGCAGAAATACCTGAACATTCTCATAACTGATTCTAGGTAAGGAAATCTCCACTATAGCAAACCTAATGCTGATAATGTTTTTTATTTTGTGCTGCTCCTTTTCTGACACATTCCTTATAGTGCAACGTATTTTTATAAGCATCTACTCATCTAATAAGTTTCATAAAGAGGTCATGTTCAGTTTCCATGCTGGCATATTGTATATCACTGTGTCATGCATCAATGAAAAAATACTGATGAGATTCTTGTAAACTGTAGCATCTGTAAATTTAGTTGCGTGTATGGGGCACTTTACCTGCTTTTAGGAAATACAGTTCCAGCAAGTGTAACTTTTTGTACATTGTTGATGCCACTTGGAGTGGAGGGGAGTATCTCCTTAGGGGTGATGCTGTAATGTGCATGTTTCTACAGGCTTACAGCAACAGACACTGTAACTGCAACCACACTGAAAACGGCATGGAATTGTTCCATCTCTCTGCTACAAATCACAGAGATGGGAACCTCCTTAAGAAAACCTCCAGTAAGCAACAGCACTGAAGAAAAAAAATTTGTATACCCAAGAATGAAGAGAGATTGTTTTTAAAAGCTATTACAGGGACTGCATTAATATATGCAAAAGAACGTGGTGTGTGATGAAATCAGCACAGACCTGGTGATGCTCTATCTGGCATAACTTCATTGCAGGCAGCAGTTCTTTTAGAGAAAAATTTATAAAGAAATATAACAGGAAGGACTATAATCCAAGGTAGTTTCCTCACAGGCCTTGACTAAACAACAGTACTTTGGAATCATGTTTGAGTTTTTGTTCATTTTTCCAGGAATTGCTGAAGAAAGCTGAGAAGATTTTCTTAAAACAACAAATAAAAATCATAATGATGACTTACTTAGCAGAAATATCTACATGACACTAAGGACAGTCATTTAACAAACTGGGATAGAATCTTGTTCACTACTGAATCCTTTTTTCCTTTTAACCTTGAGGTAATAACATCACTCTGAGTTTCCATGTAATTTTTTATATGCATTAGTTGCTAAAAAAGGAAAAAAGGGTAATCTAAAAACCTTCATAAAAGATGAACATGTTAAATATTCAGATAATCAAATTGATATTTTGTTCAACTCTGATTTTCCTTATTTGGGTACAAAAACTCGGAGCAATTTTTTTTCTACAGCAGTTTCCAAGCAAATATTTTTTTGTAAAAACATATAGTTAAGCTGCTTGAAGGATTCTAATAATATGGTTTTAATTTATATTTCAAATCTTTATGAACAAGAACTTCAAGGAAATTAGTCTGTAAAAAAATGAATAAATTGATTACATACACATAACTAGATTTTTCTAAAAAAACCCAAACTTGTACAGTTTTCAGGCTTTATAAATAATGTTTCAGGGATTAATAACTACTGTAAAGAATATTTATGTGTAGCAAATTAATTACATCACAACCAGTTTGTTTGACTGACATACATTCTATTGCTCTACAGTTTATTAAACAGAAATGGTTGAGACTAAACATACAGGATTTGTGTTTGGATTAGCTGCAATTTTTCCCATCAAAACTCAGCTGTTATTCTCAACCATTGTGACATAATTCCATATTACTTGCAATAATTACCTACCAATCTTTATAGAGACTACCAGCTATCTATTTCTTCTATAACCGCTGTTACAGAAAACCTGCTATTTCCAAACTTGCAGTCATATAATTGGGAAGGGTAATTGGGAACACAAAACTGAGTACAGCTAGAGGAAGCAAAGCTCCAGTAAGGAATGATATGAATAAGGTATGCTTTGGTATTCCTGCCTGTGAATCACTGTGGAAATGTTACACTGAATGATGCAGCTCTGTTTTGGATAACAGTAGAAATTAATGTTCAATGCACCTGATGCCAGTGCAATTTCCATGCAATACAGGAGTGATTGCTATGCCACAGCCTCTTCTATGCTTATAGTGCCTAGATTTAATCCCCATACCACTGAAAGAAATCTGAAGCCTCTGATTGTATGAGTGTAACAGCGTACAGGCCACAAATTAAGAAAAAAATTAACTCAAAGTTCATCACTGATTTAGAAGAAAACATTACATTCTACTAGAATCTTATCCCAGAATTCTTGTACTTTGCTAAAGGCAATGGAAGTCACTGGCTATTAACTGAGATAGACAGTAGAACACAACTAATTGATAATTATGTATAATTTACATTGATTTTTATAATGTGAAATACTACTGACCTTTCTGAAAGGGCTTTTTGTGTCAAGATGAATATAATAAACCAAAACCTGAAAAACTTCTGTCATTACCTCCTTTTTGGATTACATTTATCTCTAACTCCCTCCCCCTCTAATTCTCCTTTTAAAAATATATTGTATCTTTCACAACAGACTTCTATACAGTCCATCTTTTCTCTGCATTTATTTAGAAATTTTCATCAAAATATCTTTGGACAGTTCACAAACATAATGGACTGCACCTGGAACATCTCTGTGGGGTGATGAAGCTGTGCAGATGGGAAACTGAAGAAAAAAGAGACCAAGTACACTTAAGGCAACATGCATAAATTAAGAAAGGCATTGTAGATCTTCTTCAAAGATTTCCTTACTGTGGAATCATATTTCCTCCCTGGACAGGGGAGCTACTAGAGAGGGTCCAGTGGAGGCCACAAAGATGATGAGGGATCTGGAACATCTCTCTTATGGAGAGAGACTTAGGAGAGGAGCTGAGCCTGTTTAGTTTGGAGAAGGAAAGACTCAGGAGGGTTCTCATTAATGCATATAAATATCTCAAGGAGGGTGCCAAGAGGAGGATGCCAGACTCTTTGTGTTGGTGCCGAGAAGCAATGGCCAGAAACCAAAACACAAGAAGTTTCATCCCAGCGTGAGGAAGAACTTTCCATTGAGGGTAGCAGAGCACTGGAATAGCTCCCAGGCAGGTAATGGAGCCTCCCTCTATGGAGACATTCCAAACCCTCCTGGACACATTCCTGGTGTCACCTGCTCCAAGTGACCCTGCCTTGACAGTGGGGTTAGACTGGATGATCTCCACAGGTGCTGGCCAACCCTAGCAATTCTGTGATTCTGTGACAGAGATCAGGAAAGGAAGACAGACTGTCTTATTCTGAAAGCTGAGGAAAAATGGATTCACTATTCTTTTTTTGTCTTCTTGCCTGCAGTAGAAGCTGCTAATCAATCCCTGACTTAATGCAGTGCACTGTAAAAGCTGATGTGACATTGCCCTTTACATTCAATGAGAAGCTCTCAAAGCAGGAGGCCGTGTGCTCAGTGCTCTGCTTTGCCTGACATTTCACAGCAGGTGCAGCAGAGTTGAGGGGCACCAGCTTGTTGTCAGAAAAGGCAGAGATGTACATGGTTCCTTGGGAGAGGTAAATGTCTCATAGGAACTTCAAGGGCATCTAACACCAAAGTCATACACTACTTAAGAGATGCAACATGTAAGATCATGAGGGATGTATGAACCTGCTGCAAACTACCCTATCTTCTACTCTAAGCATTGCATTTGTCATTTTTTACCCACTGTGTTATATATACCTAAATGTTTCAGATTACTTAGGCAAATTAACTTTGGTATTTTATTAACATTAATCAGTTGATTTTTTTACTGCTTATTTTTAGTCCTTATTACTCCTATTAGTCTCATCAATTAATTACTACTTCCAAAGCCAAATACTTCCACAAAAGTTCCAGAAAAGTGAATGGGCTATCACCAAAAGGGCAATGCAAGATGTGCAGCTTGATTATGCATAAACTTGCTCTGTTTTGCTTGCTGCCAAGAAAAGAAAAATGCCAGGAATACAAGTAAATGAATAAGATCAACCTCAGTATAAATTTCACCCTTCAATATTGTATCAAACTGAAATTTACATACCATGATACTAAAGAGATAATATTCAAAGAATAAACATTTGGAGACAAAATTCTGTCTTTGGATACACGTGGCTATTGAATACAATATTGAATACAAAAGGAAATAAGTACTTAATTCCAGTGAGTGAAATAATCTGAACTGTGCTTTTTTACTGTTGGTGGTATTCTTGCTTTGTATATTTATTGACCATGGAATGTATGAGGAAATGGAAGCTATGAATGAAGCAGAAGAAATAGTCCAATAGTCTCTGATATGAGATCAGAGATGATAATTAAACCCCTGATTCTGAAGAATAGGATTGAAATTTCAAATACTTCATACTGACATTTCAACATCTAATTGAAGTAATAAAATGAAAGTAATGAAAGTAATCAAAGTAATGAAGTAATAAAAGAAGAAAAGTAATGCTAACATAGGAATCCAATTTATATTGATTAAGCTTTCATAAAACTCTAATATGTATAAAAATTGCAAAACAGAGAATATATGCCCCATCCTTGGAAGTGCTCAAACCAGGCTGGATTGGGCCTGGAGCAACCTGGTCTAGTGGGTGGCATCCCTGCCCATGGCATGGCGGTTGGAACTGGATGATCTTTAAGATCCCCTTGAACCCAAACCATTCCATGTTTTTATGATTTGATAGTATAATGCTTGAATCTGGGATGGAAAACAGAATAAAGGTAACAAAGAGCACTTCAATAGCATTGGAACTTAACTATTGAATACTCAGCTTTGCATCTTCAATGTAATTTTTGTGATAGGTTTCTTCCATCAACTTACTACTTAATTTTTTAAAAAAAGGTGTCTTTCCATGAAGACCTGATTCTCTGCTCTTTGCTAGTATGCAAAGTGAGCATAAAACCTTATCAAACAGGCATACTTGCATTTTACAAGCAATTAGTAGAATGAAGTACAAAGCAGGAAGAATCCAGCAGGAAGGTAAATGTGAGGCTACACTTAAATAATTACCTGTGTTCAGTCTGGCTCTGCCTGCAAAGGCAAAACCAGAGAGGTGTTCTCTAATTCTTACCCATCAAATTGCACTTAAGGCTTATTAAAAGATAATGTGGAAACAAGCAGTTTTAACAGATTTATCCTACTCTCCTGGGGGTGAAGCAGTATCAAATGTTTAGTTTAGAACTAATGCACTTGCCCATTAGAGGAAATTGACCTCAGATTCTATAGGAGAAAAAGACAAAAGTGAATCTCTGTAAGTGGAACAGTCCTGAAAGTAAAAGACTGAGTCTTCAATCTAAGAAAACAGAGACTAGGTGAAGAACAGCTGCTGTGTGAGGAAAGCTTTAAAGCAGTGTCTTAGTAAAAATGGGCAAGATTAAAGATAGCAGAGGTTGCTTGTTATTTTTAATTTTCTTTAACTCAAATATTGTATTCTAGTTGATAAAGACAGGTATTTCTTTTCCAGAAAGCTGTTATTACTTACTTTTTCTCAATGAAAGAAGTCCAAAATACAAGGGGATTCATTGTGTGATTAGCTCACAGCATGCAGGAAGAGATGCAGCACCTACATGCCACTGCTGCTGTGTGAGAATTATGCAGCTCCACTCTGATAAGGGGAAGAAACCCCTTGAGAAAACAAAAGGATGAGATTTCTCCAACCAGCAGATGTAGAGCTGCACTAAACAATGCTGGTTTTTTAAGGGACTGTCTGAGGGGACAAAGTCACATTTTTGCTTAGAGGTTTTGTTTGTTTGGGGTTTTTGTTTTTCTTCCCCAGCCATAAAATTAGTTCAGACAAAAGATATAAGTCTAGCTTTTGTAAAAACATGAGATGGAATAAAATGGTATTATCTTAGTGATAAAGAACTGTAATCAAGGACAAGAAGAAAGAAGCAGCAAAATATTCTTTTGGGTTGAGATATCTACAAACTCTGGAGGAGGTCTTGCCTGCCCCTGCTGCTACAGGTGATATACAGCCCATTGAGCTGAACAGAACACTTCTCCCTTCAACTCACTCACTTGTGGAAAGGGCAGGGCCATGTGAGCTATAAATAACCTGTAATTATTTATCAATCATTACCTATCCAGCATAGTGGTACCAGCATAACCTGACTAACAAAAAATTGTCTTTGTCATAATTAGGCAATGTTCAGGAAAAGTTTATACACAACTTTTTTACAGTAAGTGATTACCTAAGCTAATAAATGTGTTTAAGAACAAGGGTAATAGTCACTGGTTAGAAAGAGAATAAATAGGGACACAGTTATCCTTATTAAATATAAAGGATGATATGCACTGCTAGTACTGAGTGACAAGTTTAAGACTGAACAATGAAGACAGGCATCCACTGATGCACTACATTTTTTCTAGTAAATCTGGCACCCATGAATACACCTATAGTCAGACATAGAGAAACTTGAACTTACTAAGAACTTACTTGTACTGCAGTACTACTTATTGTTCTGATGATGGTTCATTGTGTAAAATACAAGAAAATGGGTTAGAGAACAAGGAAATGTTAACAGTCCCAGTTGTAAGGTTGTGCAATACCAGAGATCTCTGAGGTAGTTCCAGCAGTATGATACATTGCTACAGCACAATAGGAAGAAGTATTAACTCAGCCCCTGGGAGCAGTTTTTTCCACTTTATCTGTCTTAATTACTGGGTCTAATAAACTCCAACAAAACAGTGCCATTTGGCATGGCCATGGTGCTTTTTAGGCAAGCCTGAAGAGCTCTGCTTTGCCCTTGACAGGTGGATTCTCATACTTAGGAAGCTCAGCCCCTCAAGATGTACATAGTGTACCTGCTGTTACCAACATACTTGTCTGTTATGGTGAATAAAGAACCATACTAACCATACTAGTTTCTAACTCCCCTCTTCCTCTAATCACAGCAACATGCTATCTTATCTGCCAAAGGAAGGTTTAACTCCAGCTGCAATCTCCTTGACTTTGCCTTTACAGACTCCCTGAGTTGCCAGGACTCTTAATTCCTAAGGTGTCTGAAAAGATAAGCATAGAATACACTAGTTGAAAAGTGCCAATGCAGAAATGAAACCGACTAAAATAAAAAGGTTTTATATTTTGTTGATGATGACATCTGGCATTCTTGTGGATGCTGCCTTCTTGTCTTTTACAAAACCTCAGTCTCACCTTCTCTCACCTCTGTAGCCTCCCTCTAAACAAGACTATATTCCATTTTAAGGGGAACCTTGTAAATTGTAAATCTGGAGTGAAAATAGACTTGAAATCTGCTGCCAAATGGCATGACCTTTCTCTGGGCAGCATTAGCCTTTTTGGATTTTTCTATGCAGTCTCTGTGCTCAGCATCAACTTTTGGACCTGCCTCTGCTCTTTCAAATCACTTTATCAGTTTCTGTCACGGAAGAAGTATCTGTCAGAGAAACAGGAAAATAGTATCTTCTTGAGCACTGAAGACAACAGCAAACCTGAAAAGCAAACCAACATTAAATGCATAAAATGGTGGAATGACTATCTCCTTTTCATATTTTACAAGACCTTTAGAATCTTAGCTCTGCAGGATGGAGACTGTTGTTGCTGTTATTTACAGAACAGCTGACTAATTTCTCACCTAATTCTGGTCTTGACTTCTGGCCACTACCAGAATTAGACTATCATAATAACAGCAATTAGGATGCTCTCTTTCTAAAAGACTGGATAGTTTCAGACATTTGATCTGACCTATTCAAAAGTTAGAGATCTGAAAGATCTGAAAAAAGAAATTTCTGAGGACAAAGAATTAAAAAAGATACTTTGCAATTTCATGTCTAATTTCAGCTTATTACTTTCTCATCATCTTTTAACCTTTGCATCTTCATACTTGTAAAGGAAAAGATTTCCTACCATATGAAGTCAGTAACAAATCATATACACTGTTGGTGAAGCTCCCTCTCTGTTCTCATTTTTTTGCAGCATAATTAACTGGGGGATCAGAGAATACAAAAATATTACCATCCTGTAAGATCATATATTTGTGTAGACTAAATGCAACAATCTATAGTGTATCATGCAAACCACTTCATGGACAGCCTGCAAAGAGGAAAAACACCCCAAAGACACCAAATCTAATGAAGACAATTCTTAAAGAGAAACATGTGATACCTTTTTCATGCAAACTCAATACATGAAAATAATTCATTAGACCAGAAAAAAGAAATATAACTGGTGTGAACTCAATTTGTTAAAGTTTGCATAAGACTTTTAACACTATCCAAAGGCTAAACATTTTAACTAACTTAAATTGGAATTAAATCTAGAATGAAATTATTAACTCAATACCAGATTTTAGTACAGTTTTGTTTCCAAGGCATGTCAGCTTGGCACAGTGTAGCCCTGATCTTGGCAGCTGTGCAGACCTGAACTGCGCTCTGGGATGTCCTTTCCTCCCTCACCAAAAACCTGAGCTGTTCCCCCAATGCCAGTTTAGTGCCTTGGTACTCTCAGAGACATGGCTTTGCTCTTCCCTAGCCAAAGGCCACTGCCATGGCAGCTGCTCTCCCCTCTGACTTCTCCATGCCACAGCAGCAGCCTCCTTGCTGGAGTGGCCTCCAAGGACTAAGGGAGAAAAGAAGGCAGAGGGTGTGTGGTGCTGTCTGGTGCCACTTACAGGGCTGCTGGGTTGCTCTACAAGAGGAGGTGGGCAGAGGGCACTGCTGGAGAGCAGCAGATCTACAGTGCACACACCCCCTGAGCAGATCAGGAGGGATTCAGCTGTACAGGGAGATGAGAGAGCCTAAATAGCCATTCTGAACTGCACTCAGGAAAAAGGGAAAAGGAATGGAAAGCAGATGCTTCAGCGTTTGCTGTCTTGCTGTTTCCGAATTTAAGCTGCTGGACGTGGCTGGATATATTTGTGAATAAAAAAAGTGGGTAAAACTAGAAACAGGATCTTAGATGACCTAATCTAATATTTTTTTATCACATGAGCAATCCTTTTGCAAACAATGCTGGACCAGTTCACTGCTTCTTGATTGGATGCAGAAAGGAATAAACTTCATAACACAAAAGATGCTGCTTCAGGAGATTAATACTAAATTAGAGTAGGGAAAGATTACAATCACATCCCTGGACACTAGGTATGAACAGATGGTAGCCTATGTTAATAACTTGGAAGGCGAGAGTGGCATATCAGAATGAAATGCATTTTAATGAACTCCATTAAAACCATGAGGACCAACTCTGAACATATTTAAGAGCTTGCTTCTAATCTTATACAATTTAAATAAAAAAATATTATTGCCATCAACAACTGAGTTAAACCTTGTTTGCAGAATATCTCTTGAAAGAATTAATAATTAAATCCCAGCAAAGCTGGGTAGAGGATCAGTATACTGATCTATATTTTTTTACTAGATTTATTGAGGTTCCTGTTTAGGAATAAAATAATAGAAGGTGAAATTTGGTATATTTATAATAATTTATACTAATTTCAAAATAATAAGATACTAATTTCATTTTCCTTTAATTATTATTTATAAGCAGGAACTGTTTAACAAATGATTCTGGGAGCAGTTTAGAATTCCTAATGCATTTACTCTCCTCAGAAAGTCAGTATCCACAACAACACGGAAATGAGACCACATTCAGAGACTGGTCTGGAACATAAAAAAAGTCAAATGCCTTCTATATTTCTCTCTGCAGAATTAGGATTAATATTAACATTAATATTTATTTTAAAGTCCTGATTCAATCCTAACATCCACATTTATATATTGTATAATTAAGTCTTCCTTATGAGCTTCTTGTTCTATTCTTTACAATCAAGAAACAAACCATGGCTTGATCTGAAGCTGCCTTTTGAGTGATCAGTGTGCTCTAATGAACAAATAGAGTGAGTGATGTTTTGTGCATGATTTCATTGCAGTGCAGAGTGTTTATAGTTCAATGGTGAAGCAGTACAAGCTCTGGGTGCTCAGATGGATGGATGTCCATGTGCAGAGTATTACTACACCCCCAAGGTCATGAAGTCATGTCAATTGGTGACTATTAGAAATCCTCAGTAATCTGTGCTATCTTTAAGGGAATGACAACACTGAGTTAATGAACAACAGTTTTCTGATAGCTGTTCCTGACTGATAGCCTCTCCAGATAGAACGTAGTTTCCCTGATGGAACCAGGAATATGCTTTAATCTAAAACAGTGGCTTTCACTTGGTCTTCGCATTTCTCAGCTTTTGAAAGCTTTTGCCTTCACTAATCACTCTTAAAGGACAATCTCCTGCCTGACATCCCTTCTCAAACTTGCACTTCTGATTCACTCTGACATGACTACAGAACAGCACTTTGAAACAATAGTTTGAATATCTCTTCTCCTACCCATATCTAAGACATCTCATGTCTTCTGTTGTTTTTGTATGTATTTTAATTACCTTCCTTCCTTTCTCCTCTGCTGTGCTTAGTACGGAAGTTCCACATTCAAATAACATAATTAACAAAATAAAGTAACACAACAGAAGATGAACAAAACAGTTCTTCTATCAATTGCCATTCTAGCCACTCATCTTTTTCTTTATCATCTTGAAAATCTGCCATGTCATCAAAGCACCACCACACTGATATTATCGCATTAGACATTCTGGAGAGAATAACATAGAAATGTTTCTTCAAATATTTGGGTTTTTTTAATATTTTATGCCTGTTGTATTGCATTGAGTTTTAAATCCAACCTCATATGTTTTTTCTCACCCTTTTTAGACTTGCTCTGTAGTTAGTAGCACACTTGACTAATGACAAGGCCAGTTTCATGCAGGTATTTTTACTTGGTTTGCTCCAATAACCATATTTTATTGTGTGTTTGAAGCCATTAGTTGGAGACAATCTGCTAAACCACATATTTTAACAATGGTTAACCACAATATCTTAAGAGATAAAATGAAACTGCATTTGATTCTGCTGGAACTAGAATTAATACATCCTGCCTTTTGAACACAAAAAGATTTAATTAAAAGTGTGAGCTTCCTCCATAATTTCATTCCACAAATGTTCCTTATGGGCAAGTTAGCAATTTTCAGCTAGTGAGAAAAATCGGAGTGTCTACAATGTCTCTAGCAAGCACACGTGGGTCTCTTTGGACACTGAAGGTTTTTATCAGATCTAAGAAGCAGCATTTCAAGTCACAATTATTTTCTGTTCTTCTTTCACAGATAAATTCATATATTCACAGTGCAATTATTTGATTCCTTATAACCCTTCTTTTTCAGTAAGTTATGAAGCATCTTAAACAAGTACACCAGAAAGCTCTAATCACACAGAGAAATCTGATGCCAAGTATCACTTGCAGTGGAAATAAGTCTTAGTGAACTCACTAGTGCAATTAATAGTTTGTTCTAATTACCTTCCAGAGCATATTTCATGTCCTGGGCAAACAGAGTCCACATGATTTCAGCACTGATTTTTCCCATGTTCAGCTCTTGAGGGAACCTGCAATCAACCACATTACATCAGTTCACCTGCTGCTAGGAATGATGCTTACAGCTGTACAACAAAAAGGCAAATATTTCCACAAAATAATTCCCCTAGTATGCACTTACCGTATTTTATGTTTTGTAACAATTATATAAACCACCCAACCTTCAAATAAAAACTTCCCTCACATGAAATTTTAAATCAAGAAACATTCATCTATCTTGCAGATGGTTCCTCAACTTTAGATAAATCAGAAGACTTATGAAGAACACGAAACAATTGGCTCAGACGTTTAGCCACAGGTTTTCCTTAATTCCGTTCCGACACTAGAAGAGAGCGAAGCTGTCTGTGAGGCTGTATTGATTTATATACTCCTAGAATCCAACTCAATGAAGACTTGCACCTTGACATATGGGTAAAATAATAAAGAATATAACAAGTAGTGAAATGCGGATTTTGATTCAAAATTTTAGTTTTGGTCTCATGCTTCATGTCATCTTTGAGAAGTCCTTTTTAGATACTTTCTGCTGTTATCAGTTAAGTATTTCTACACAAATTTTTCATAGATCCCAGCTGCTTCTTATTTAATGCAAAAGAAAGGCCTTTATCTTTGAGTTACCATTTTCACAGCTAGTAACTAGCAAAAGCTGGCATTTTAGTGATCAACACTGTGGTTTTGTCTTAAAAAAAGGTCTGTCTTTAATGCAGGTGTGGAACTGCCATTAACATGAGCCATTCTCAGGAATCACAGAGGCAGAGCCAGGCAGGTCAGGCAGATGAAGAGCAGAAAGTAGAATCTCCCAGTAGGGTAAAGCAGTTGCTTATAGCACAGGGGTGCAGTGAGAGCCCCACAAATACACCTACAGTTCACCAGGAATACATAAAGTAAGGGAATATATTAATGAAGAAATACACAGAGCTCCGTGGCTTTTGTCTTGAGGTTATTACACTTTATACTAGCAGAGAATTGGATCCAAAGTATTTTGACCTTTTAGTAAAGCACTAATCAAATTCAGAAAATATTCTGTAATAATTTCTGTAAAAACGTAAGAATTTTTAAAGGTCTTGTTGACATAGAAAGAATGAGAATTATGTGCAACTTTAAAGTGGTAGCAGTATGATCTAAGTAATGTATTCATTTTAGAGACCTATTTGACCCTGATCATATCTGCAAAGAAGAAGTATTTAAACAGCTCATTAGCTCTGCCACTTTAATAGGAAGCAGTTGCTAGCTCAGTTCACTGAGCCCTCTTTATGCTAATGACTGCTCAATTAAAGAACTTCATATTAATTCTATTAACACAACATTAATTTCTGTTCAAAAGCTGAAATGTATTTCAGCTGTCCTTTCTTTACCTCCAATCCTCTCTGATTTCTCTATTAGCAACAGACTTAAACTTTGACAGTGTTGTTCTGAGGAAGTATTTAACAGCTGATTTAATATTGACACTGTCTTTTGAGCATATTGCAAGGCTGGCCATGAGGCAAGGCTGGGTCTGATAAAAATGAACTTGTTTGATTAGTGATAAATAAGTTTGTCTATGCATTTTAACTTGGGAAAGCACATGCACACACACAAACTGAAATTATCAATGTTGATTAAATTAGTTCAACACATCCCACCTGGCTTCAGTTAGAATGGATGGAGTTAGGTGAAGTCTAAAATTTATGACAGTTTTTATATTTCTAATAGACTGGGGGGCATTGCACAGCTGCCAGTCACAGGCATGAGAGAACTACCAGAGGTATCCTTGCAGTTTACTGTATGTGACATAGTCAATGCACAATAGAAGCACACAACACATTCCACATGCTAAAGATAAATGGTAACAGAAGCAGCTGTCTTATTAAAAAAGGGAAGGGATAATTAAAGGTCAAATACTAAAGCATCTATATAAGTATGGTATTTTGTATTATTTGTATTTTATCACCTTATTTTTAGGTAAGAAAACTTTTTCAAACTACTTCAAATTTTGATCCTTAAGGAGAAAAATATCAGACACTTCTCATGCAAATCTCTACACATTACATTTTCTAATCTTTGTGAAAGCCATGTATTTTCACATTTCTCAGTGAAGCAAAGGGACAACCAGCAGAGTGCTCTGTTTGTCATTTAGCTGGCTCTTGCTACAGTTATTTCTGCCCCATAGGCCATAATTTTTCCAATTTCTATGTCATTCTTGGAACTATATAAAATCTCAGTTTATCCATTAGAGTTATGTTGCCCATACATTACCATATATATGTATTTCTAAAAATACCAAATTGCATATAAAAGACAGTCACTTATACCTTCTCTCTATTGATTTTAATTAAGCAAAAATTTAGTGAAAATAGTTCTTATTGGCTAGTTCTAATGAAGGGCAATATGTAAAACCACAGATCAATTCAATGAAACTGAACTCAGCTTAAAAAAAAAATCAATGTATAAACAAAACATATATACCCCCAAAGCATTTATCCCAGACAATACTGTATGTCTCTAGTTCAACTCTTCAGTCAGAAAATTCTATCATGACAATTATAAATGCTTTTTCATAATTTGTGCTACCAAATCTCCAGTCTGCTACATCTTGAGAATATCAAAGTCTCTGAACCTCAGATGCACTTTCTCAGAATATCTCATATTCCATACTTGGTGGCTACAGTCTCATCCAGGTGCTAAATCTCACCAGTCCTAGGGGTGAATACATTCAGTTTTGTGCTGTGCATGCAGCAAGAAGACAGATCACACCATCCGGGGAGAGCTGGCCATGTCCCCTGCTTCACTAACCCTTAAGACAAAAGTTCTATTTGATTTTGGAAAAGATGTATTCTA
Source organism: Urocynchramus pylzowi (assembly GCA_013397555.1). NCBI lineage: Eukaryota > Metazoa > Chordata > Aves > Passeriformes > Fringillidae > Urocynchramus > Urocynchramus pylzowi. Next base: position 27,506 of record VZRH01002696.1, on the reverse strand, counting down.
TTTAAACTGCGAGCAAAGAGCTCATTTATTCTTACATTTTGTGCTCTATCCTCCATTTATAACACTCCTTTCCCAGAAGAAAAAATAATGGGCAAGACAGATGCTGTATATAGTCTATATAACTAATCTGGTCTGTCAGTGTTACATTGTTACATGAGAAGCTACAGTGAGTATGGTGAAAGAATGAGAACAGCTTTGTTCACAGGATAATGTTCACAAATTCAAGGAAAGAAATGATATTTATATGCTTCCACAGAAAAAAAGTGTAATTGGTAATGAGGAATATCACTGCATCAAGACACAAAACACATCAGATACACTTTCTATCATGAAAGAAACATTCTAAAGTTGGCTGATGCAGTCCAATTCATGATAGAGTGCACTCTGACTTTTTCACTTCCTTCCATAATTTTTTTTCCACTGACCTATGTTTCATAACTCACTGACATGTAGGTTAAAATTATGCTCCTTCTACAATATAAGTTACTATTCCCAGATCTCGGAGATATTAAACATCCTAGCTCCTGAAGCATGAGGAAATCTGCTCCTGCAGATTTCATTTGTTAGTCTTTTCCATACTGTGTGGAACACAATGTGATCACAGAGAAAACAGATCCTAACATTGCAAAGATCTAAGGATCAGTAAAGAACAAATCTAAAAGTCCCATTAGAGCTGTCTTGTTTCTTAAATTTATACTACAGTGACAACTTGACTGTTCTGAGTATATGTGCAAAAAAAAAAGTGCAGAGGCATGAAGTTTAGATCTTGCTTTCAAAATACAGAAGCATATTTGATTTGAAGACTTTGTCCTTGATTTGAGGTTCCTTTCATTAGAATACATATTTTATTTTGATAGCAATTTCTCCTGTCTCACAGGATATTTAGAAGTGCCAGGAAGCCCCAGATTTGCCTGTGAATCAGGTTTCTAACACATTTTACACTGTTTAACTATTAGAATAAGGATTTTACAACTTAAATACCAAACCATGTTTTTCCCTCAAACATGTCAAGTTTCTCATGTCACATAAGAACTGCAGGTTGCCCCCACACCCCCACTGGGTGGTCTGGTATGGTCTGTCAGTGGCTGCAGTGCTTTCTGAGACCATTGTGTCATGTTTCATCTGGATTCATAACCTGATACAGTTCAAACTACTCCATCGCAGCATAATTTTTGCCTCCAAGGTAGATATAAAAATAGGGTTTCCAAACCTGGTTGAGGAGTAAACGTCTGAGCAATATTATACAATTGTGAAAACTTTTATCAGAATGCTCTCTTGGGGATCTTTGGTTACCTCATTTCTAAAACTGGATTCAAATGGATGCAAGCCTGAATACTCCACTGAGACACTGCATGGCCATATATTTCTAATGAGGACTCATATTTTTGCAGCATTCCTGTGTATTCAACTTGTATGTCCCATTCATCTATTTTTACCCATTTTCTTTTCTGGGGTAAGCAGGGGGAAGAGGCTGTCTTATTCTTTCCTCAACAGTTTTTACATTCTGCTTTTGTGTTAGAAGAAGCTTTTCTTAAAAAAAAAAATATCCAAAGCAACTCTGAACAGTTTTTCAAGTTTTTTCCACCTACAACCTCTTAATCTTTTACTTCTGATGTCTCCTACTTCCAAAAGACATTATTCCCTGTGTTCACTCTTTCACTTACAAAACAACAGCAAAAAACAGAGAGAAGTCAGAGACACAAGCTCTCTCCCTTAATCTGTCCCAATTCCGTCCACTCCTGATTCTCTTTTCACATCTTATGCAATCATTCATCTCTACTTTAGGGAACCTACTAATCCCCTTAGAAGAGCTCTGCTCTTTATGCTTTTATTTTCTCCCTCACATTTGTATAAAAATACAGCTAGAGCAATTTTTGGGATAATTAACCCTCAATTACACTTGTTTAATTTCAATTAAGAGACTGAAATTAATCACATATATGTATTTATCTCAATTATATATTTTACAATTACTGTATTATTTGTACAGCCTGTCAGACAAAAGGTTGAGCTTTCATTAATGGAGAAACATGACACTACAACATAAAAATGGAGTAAACAGGAACAGTGTTTTCTTTCCTCTATAGGGTAAGAACTTATTCCTTAATAAGGTCAGTGCAACAGATAATTGAACAAAGAAATGATTATTATCCAGGACTGAAGTGATACTCTATTTCAAATAAAGGAAGGAGTCAGAAGTCAATGAAATATCTTTCAGCTTCTGGTTGTCACCAGGAGGTTTCTTTGTCACATTTACTATGGGGCCATAAATAGAATGGTAGCTTTTATCAACAGACAAGCACATCTCAATGTATAGAGTGCCTTCTAGTATCTACCCTATTTTGGCTGAAAAAACCAGATTGTTCCTGCTCCCCTTCAGAGCATTCAATTAAATGCAATTGCAGAAACCTCTATTAATTGTTTAGTCAGAATACAGATGTAGGTTTCAATGTTAACTTTTGCAGAAGTCATCACAGCCAGACTATGTCCAGATTTTCTGCAATCTCTCTGTAAAATGGCTCCAAAGAGCTAAAAAATTTCCCCAGGGTCTCATCACATCACATTACAATTGGTGAGAGGCCCGTTTCTCCAGCTGTAATAATGAAACATGTTCCTTTGCACTCTTTCTATATATTTCATGTTCAAACCCCAGCACTGCCTTCTTTTCCTGTGTTTATCAATTGTTTCTCTCCTTTCTACTCATGTATCAACCTTAAGTTATTTGACTTGTCTTCGTTATTGATTGTACCTCCCTCATCTGCTACATCTTCAGTTCTGAGAAGTCAACTTGCATCTCTGGGATACTGCTCTTCACTTCATACATTTTCAAGTCAGTGTGGCCAACCACTTATAAATTCAAATAGGGTCTTTTTGTGAAGTTCATTTTTTTTTTCTTTACAATTACATGCCTAAGAATCATATCTAAAAGAGCTTCAGCATGATTTGAACACCATGTGTGCCACGATACTCCCATACCATCACACTGAAATACTATCACACTGAAAATTCCCTTCACTGAAATGTCACTGACATTTCCCTTTTATCCATTTATCTCTCACATAGAACATTTTGCTACTTAAAAGTTTTGAGACGACTCATATATCACCTGTTCTTAATATTCCCAAACCAAAAGATTATCTTTCCATTATAAGAGCACTAAGTTTTTATTGAACTATGTTAATGCTACATTCCGTATAAAAATCTCTACCTAGATTATATTTAAAATGCAACTTCTGATTCAGGTGTATTTCTTATCCTTATTTTAATAAATCCATGATTTTTAATTTTTATGCGGACAGTAATTACTTACTGGTTCAAGATTGGTGTATATGCTGTTTTATCTTCATCTATAATGGTGACCATCAGAGTAATCAGCTGTGCCCAGAAATCCAAATTCTTTGTTGTTGGTCCCTGTTCTTCTTTAGGAACTTCTTGTTTCTTACTCTGTTGAAGCAAGATTGAATATATTTTTATTAGAGAAAACACTACGCGAGTTCCACCTACAGATTATTCCTTGGTTGGGAAGAGTGACATATTAAGAATTTTTAGGAATTCTGGACCAAGACTGGCTAACCAACAGAGCAGAACGTATGAAAAACTGTGCTTGGCTGTGCATAAATATAAAGAACCATAGTGCAAAGATTGCCATGTCAGCAAAGAAGATCAATAGAGACTTGGTTTTTAGTGCATGCTCACACTGTAATCAGATACATTATTAAATTCTTTGCTGTGCTGAGACTCAGCACAGGTAGAATTGCCTGTTGAGGCAGAACTTTTATACTGAACTCCATAAAGACTGAAAAAAATCAATGCTGAGGAGTGTTTAATGTTTTGTTTTTAATTATATGCTGAAGGTATTCAGCCTAATAGCTGCTTGTGATGTAAGGTCTAGATGAAGAAGCAGTTGAATTTCCCTTTATTTTATTGAGAATTTTATATTCGTTAATCTCACTAAAATGTACATTTACAGATAGACTTTGTCTCTACAATTTTTATTTATGAACTCCTAGCCTACAATTTCCTAGGCAAAAGTATTTTGCATTCCTTTGCTTGGCAGAAGGATCTGATTCCTTATCAATGTCCAATAAATAACTTCATTGTAGGGACACAAATATGAAAAAAAAAAAATTCTGTATGGACACATATACAAATAATTTCTGCCACACAGAGCTAAGTCTGCACATGCTAGAGCTACACATCCTCTTCTACACTGCTGTGTGAGATTGAAAGGGATCTCAGCTAGTAAGTCAGAAAATAAACATGCCTGTGATCCTTCAAGTTTAAAACATATTCCTTGCATTTCTCATTCCTAGTCCAACTATGACCACTTCAATGGACCTGGTATCTTTCCTAATATGCCTAACACTATATTAGTGTCACAGTGAATTAATTGAATGTTAATTTAACCCAAATTAACTTTTATCTATGAATAGCATTTAGAATGGCAGAGAGAGAATTTCAACAACACCTATTTGAAACTGTTTTTGTGGCCACTGTGGAATATTTTAGACAAGTATCATTAATCACACTGCTACATACTCAGTTGAACTACCAAGGGTAACACCTCTAAAGCAACAGAAGTGTCTAAAGCAACAGAAATACAGCTCAGAAGCAGGTCAAAGGTTGGTGGGTCTCGTGTCACCAACAATTAACAACTGTGCATGCAAGTGAGAGAGTTTTTCAAAACAGAAATGAACATTAGAGCATTAATGTCACTCATAAGGGCTTTCCCTGGTGTACATTATATTTTTACTAAAAAGGCCTTGTTTCTATATCAAAGGTGTATGTCTAATAGACCATTTTTTTTTTCTCAGCTTTTTAAATCAAACCAACTGAAAGGCAGTGGTAGAAGACAAAGCCACCTCATATGTAGCTCAGCATCTTATCCAAGAGCTCTATTTCACAGCAAGTGACATGTAGCTGAGACAGCTTTTCATGGCTGTGAATGTGAATCACAGAATGCTTTAACATTCTTCTGTGCTTTAACAAAGATAGCAAAAAGCAAAAAGTAACTGATTTACAAAGTAATAGTTACACAAGGAGGTCCTTCCTACAAAAATTCTCTGGAAAAGAAATCTCTTTAAAATCTGTATGACCTTTTCAAAAGTCACAGAGAAGGGATTTTTAAAATAGTCTCACATTACAGATGTAGTTTTATGTCCTGAACAGAAAGTAAACACACTGCCCATCCCTAGTTGTTATTTCCATTCTTTATCCTAAAATCTACCTAGTGTGTTAGAGATGCTCAGAATCATTCAAGCTCTTTTTACCTTATTATTGTCAGCACTATTATTTGTTTTATGCACAACAAATGCTCTGAACTGGAAGGGGCCCACAAGGACCAGAGTCCAACTCTGGATTCCTGCACAGGGCAATGCCCAAAACCACCCTGTGTGTTTGACAGTGCTACCCCAGCTCTGTCAGGCTTGGAGCAGTGCTGTTACAATGAGGTTAAACAGTGGTGGAAATTTGATTTCAATTTAGATTTTTTACACTCTCATTATACCCATTTGAAAGAAACTGTCAGTGTAAAAGCATGAAGTAAATAGCTGATATACCTAATTAGTGCTACACTGGCACAAATACAGTGAGAAGATATAGGAGACCCTAAATAGTGCTTATTATTGTAAAGGATAATAACAATGAGAATTTTTTAAAAGTACAACTGAAAAGGTCAAGAGAAACATAAATTCTTGATACAGCAAGATGACAAAATGACTAATTAAACTGATGCTATTAGTGGTTCCTAATTTTAAAATAAAGGAGTTTCTGAAGTTTTCTGTCTTCTGTTGTTGTTTGATACAGCACTGAACAAGCTCAAATCACAAACTGCTCTTCCAGTAACCAAGAGACCTTTCCAAATACTGATATGAATGAAAGTTTGCCAATTAGCAGAATCACTTTATTTTCCATGAGCTTTTTCACATAGGGAAGGTTATTTAAAATATCTTGACCTTCTGTAACATCACTTTGGATGGTAAAGGTGCCCACATGAAATGCCATAAGATGTCCTGTACTTAAAAGCTCAGTAAGAGACTGGCCAAAGGCACAACAATGATATTCCTAAGGGGCTTCAATGGCAGATCAAACAAGCAATAAGAGCAGGTGACATCTCACCAACAACACAGATTTTTATACCCTCATATTAATTGACTTGGGTACTTCTTGCCTTTAGGATCCCCCTAGAGTGGTAGCAAACAAGTTAGGAGAAAAGCATCTTTAAAAAGAAGTCATATTATTCACTTAAGATTCACAAATACAGTAAGTACTGGAGATTCTCTGTGGGTTTTTTTAATGCAATATCCCAACTAGGTGATTTCTCTTTTGCCACAGAAGACATCAAAATCATAAATAGGAAGTGTGCAAGAGCAATTTTTCATAGGATAGGAATCAAAATAAATTATTTGCACCAAATCATGTTTTTCTCAATTCCCTTTTACTGTCAATTTCCTAGTCACCTGAATTCATTTGCAAGCAATGGATCATGCAGCACAGAGCCTCCAAAATCATTACTTGTGTAATGATTTTAAGGGTGTTTTGATACTCCCTTAAAGAGAAAAATAAAATGTAGTGTGAATTTTCTCCATTTAATGGGAAAAAAGAAGGCTAAACTGTTGACAAACAAACATTTTGTACTCTAGAAAAGTGGCTGAGACTGGAGAAAGCAATCTCAGACCCAATGTGGAGCAAGATTAAAATCTACATCTCTATTACCCTGAGAGAAATCTGTAAAGGCTGGTCTGAGAAACAGAGGGCTTTCAACTTCTCTGATTTTACCAGATCCTAGGATGAATGTCTGGTTTAATTCTCTTTGTTTTTATTTTGTTGTGTTCTGTGCAATCAATACCCATTATTATCTGTGTGACTTTGATAAATTGAATTCTATGATATCAGAAAGTTATATATTTCTGTCTGCTGCAAACCCCAAGCTAGGTTTCAGAATACAGTATTTTCCATATAAATAATGATACAGTGAAAACTCAATGGAAACCAACACAGTATCCTTGATCAGCACAAGGCTACAGAGGGCAATTTTATAGACCAGTCTTAGATAATGAAATATTCACTTTAACAATCCTTCCGTATTTTAAACTGCATATTTCTTACTTATATTACATATAATATTACTTAAAGTAGAATCCCCAGCAAATATACAATATGCAATATATATAAAATACACAAATATGTAGAAATTCACATATTATGCCTACCTATTTTTAGAATTTTGTATAATTTTTAATGATTTTTTTAATATCTAAAATAATGAAAATTTGGCCTTACAGAATTTACTGAAGAGAGCCTAAAGTAAGAAACCACTTGCAGACATGCATTCAAAACCTGTGAGGGATTTCCCCGTGCAGTGCTGTTGCACAGTAACTAACTCCTAAACTGTTAACTTACTTGAAACTGAAACCCTATTAGCTGTGGGCAGGGACACCTTCCACTAGACCATGTTGCTCAGAGTCCCAATCAAACTGGTCTTGAACACTTCCAGGGATGGGGCAGCCACACCTTCTCCAGGCAACTTTACTATTCTCCAGTACCAATTGAAGTGGAACAGAATTCTTTTGGATTAATTCTCATCAAGAATTGTCAGCCTTTTTCTTCAAAGACTGGCAGGTGAAAGGGGCTGGTTTAACTGGTCTAGCTGTTTAGGGCAGTGTAACATGGGCAGCTCCTCTGCAGTGGCCAGCCAAGTGATACTGTGGTTTTGATCTGACCCACCCACCCAGAGGTGTTCTGCTTCTGCAGGGAGTAGGTGGAGAAAGACCAAAGCGAGCCACTCACTTATTGCAAGCTCTTTGACTTCCTAACCAGTGTTCTCAGACAAGCTGCTAAGAAGAAATTATATCTGTAAGATTTGGTCTTCTTCTGACAGAGAATTCTCAGAATGGGGTTGGAAATACCGTAGCAAAAAATGCATCCTTCTGTTCTGAGGTAATTTACCAAATGTTTTTCTATTACTGTGGTTAACATGCTGCCCATCAAACACAATGCTGCAAAACAAGGAGAGATCTCTAAGTATCCTCTGCATGCCAGATTTGAAGTCAGAACCTTTTCAGTGAATCTAAAGCAATATGTAAATATAACAAAGGGCGTCACAAGAATTATTACCTAACACTGAAATTTGCACACCTGAAAAATAACCCTCTGGTAAACAGCTTTTGCTACTGCACATTATTTCCTACTTCATACTTCTGAATGTGTTTGAAAACCAGATCACAGTCATGCTTCAATTCTTGCAGGATTTCTATAAGAAATAAATAATCTTACAAATTTTTTTTGGTCATTTATATTAAAGAGAAAAAAGGACACCTTTAAAAACAACTATGAGTCTTGGATTCCCAAATCAAAAAGTGACCAGGGATTCAAAGCAAATCTGAGCCAGCTCTCAAAGCATAGGTCCATCCATGTGCTCATGCACAGCTCAGATTCCTAGAGCTGGGATGTTTTTAGCCTGTTATCAACCCAGCCCAAGGTGCTATACCCCTGTGAAAGATGAATGGCAAGAGCGAGTACTGTGCTGCTGCAGCTGTAACACACCTGGCTCCTGAGCAAGTCAATTGCTTTTTGCTACCTCCTGTCTGCACCAAGCTGTGCTGTGACAACATGCAGAGCTGAGCAAAGACTCAAGTAAAGGTCCCCAACATCAGGCAGAATATCAGGCCTGTTCTGATGAGCTAGTGTCAAGTATAAAGTACTCCAGTGTTTTATTCCAGTATATTGGTGCTATCAGTCATGAAATTATCTGTACTGATCAAGAGCTCTTCAGATAACATGAAGGGTATGGTCTGCATTTCATTGGTGTCACTCAGTGAAGAAGACTGCAAAAATAATTATTGAAGTGACTTCGGTCACTGTGAGCAGGATTTCAAAATTTGTTTTCAAAATTTGTTTTCTCAAGAAAACAGAAAGAGTGATATACCTCTAAATTGAGTCAGAAAGCTATCAAAGTGCTTCCTAAACTACTTTTTCAGGATATTTTTTTTTAACATAGGGCAGCTAAGCACTTCACTCAGATAACTATTAATTAAAAAGAGAAAATACTGCATGTGCTGCATAAGGAGCTAGATAGTTCTTCATCAGAAGGCTTTGTCTCCAATAATGAGGATAGCAATATACATGTCAGTAAGACTGTCAAGCTATCATGTTTTACTGTCTGTGGTAATCATTGGGTTTTGCCATCAGCTGTTCTTTGTATTCTGATGTGGAACTACAGTATGACATTTTTGCATACTGTTACCATTTGCAATGCTTCACCCCAGGAAATACCCTGAGGGGTGGTATTTTGCTGCTAGACATTAGCTTTTTAACAGTGATTGCCAGCTTGACACAAAGGTAGAGAGTTATAAAAAAGAGGAATTGGAGACTGCTGAGCATATTTTGTGATTTACTTTTTGTGGTTATGGTTGCAAATATCCAAAAACTCCAGTTCACTCCCCTCAATTTTAACAGTCATTGCTCTATTTTCAACCCAAAATTAAACAATCCCACACAATCAGACCTGAAGCATATTTTCTCAAAATACTGTGGCAGGCATCTCTGAGAATTTTAGGTTGCAGCCAAAAGCAATTGCAGAAGGTGGCTACCCTGAGTTACATACAGATACACCCTGAGTGTGCAGGAGCCTCAGCAGGACACAATCTGCCAGTCGTTCCCCTGAGTGAGAGCAGGTGCTGACCTACATAAGAACCATTTCTTGTTGCTTTGGGGCTCATCAATCTCAGTTCTCAGTGCTCACAGCTCAGAGCTCAGCTGCACAGCTAAAACATGAACCTCCTGTGCTGCAGAACCACGCTAGGATGAACTCCCTCCCTCTGAAGGAAGGGGACCTCACCTGATGGGGAAGCGAGCATAGATAAGGGAATGGGTACTGAGGAAGGCTTAAGGGTGGAATCTGGTCTAATGTAAGGGGCTTGGACACAAAGCTAATGAAATGTTAATTGCAATACTGTTTACTGCTTCATTATTATAACAGTGGTACCACAAGCCAGTCACCTGGGTTCAATGGAAAGCCTCCAGAGCTATAGGTTCAAACAAGCTGCACACTTTAATGCTCCTAAAACCAGATGCACTTTCGGATATACTGATGGGAAACCATAAGAGGATCGTGCTGAACAAAGACTCCTTGTATAACTCAAGAGCTGATGTAGAATTCAGGTAGTCTTTTGAATTAATTTTACTCATCTCTCTATTAAAGCTAGACCAGTTATATTTCTTAGAATTGTCTCCCACCTTCTGGGAAAGAACTTTTTACTGTCTGGCATTGAGATTATATGTGATTGCTGCTTGAATTTTTTTTTGTGTGTGTGTGATTTGCTGTTAGAAATAAATTATTTTGAATTCAATCTATTTGTTTTAAATTTTGTGGTTTACACTTATTCACTAAAGTTTCTTGCACTGCTTGGTGATTGTAACTGTACAGACAATTGTCTGCTTAAAGTTTCCATATAAAACTGTCCCTGCTGGAAATCTTGTAAAAGAGAACTCAAGAGGTGAAGAAATACAGTGAAATGCAGTTAACTCAGTTTTCCAACTGAGTGAATATTTGTGGATTTTTTTTTATTTTTTATTTCAGTACTTCTTATTTCTCCACCATTAAGTAGAGTCGTGAGAGAGAAAAATATAATAACAACACTGCCTGTTCTGCCTCAAATATAATTTGGAGAGAGCCCTTACTTAAGCAAGTTTTACATTCTCTACCAAGCAGAAAAGCTGTAATATCCCTGCACTTTAAAACCGTATTTTAAAATAGACAGGCTAAATGACTGTATGGATTCACATTAAAAAAATTGTGAATTTTTTGAATACAGATAAGCTTTTGCAGTTGTCACAATGCTTTGCAGAGGTAAGACTTCATCACTTTTAGCTGCTTACTGAGCACTAGATCTACTGATAAACTGCAGACTTATGTAATACCCAGTCTAGCAGCACTTCATATTATATTTACCAAACAAGTTGCTGCAGAGTAAACGTTAGCAAGAAAACAGTTTATGACGTAAATAGATGTGATGCCTGAAGCTGCTCCTTCCACCAACTTATACTCCTATTATATTATATATACTCCTATTATATATACTCCTATTCCACTAACTTATACTGCTTATACTCCTACTCAGCTTAAAATACAATCTGTTGCAGGATAAACACACATCAGCACTAAGTGTGGAGTGCTGGTGAGAATTTCTTACATTCAAAGCTACAGTTAAGTTTTCTCACATAACAGGAATCCAACATGAGAAAATAAATTCTCATTTCAGAAATGCTGAATTGCAAATATCACCTTTCCTAAAACACAGGAATTCATATTCTGGGTTTAAGAGAAATATCTTTCACTTAAATAAATAAATAAATTCAAATAAATTTCATTCGAAGTCTTATATCATTAGTATGAGTGTTCTTGTTAATTATAAACATACAAAAAAAAGAGCATTTGCTAAAGAACTTAGTTAATTCTGTTCAAGGCTGGAATAGTCACAGAACTAGCATTTTTTTCAGTGTACCATTCAGAAAGAAAATACAAGGTACAGGTGGGAATATGATAAAGAAGTGATGCTTCTTTAAGACAGTAATTAGTTCTAACATTACTTATAAAATGACCATATTATATTAAAAAAAAAGAGTATTCTCAAGGATTTAGCATGACATTTGGAACATAAAAAATGCTAAAATTATTTTGCATTGACAGTTCAACCTGACAGACTAATATTAAGAAATAGTCTGCTTTCTTAAAGCAGTTACTAAAGCTTGGATCCAAGTATGCATCATAGACACTAAAATATAAGGCAGGAAAGACTATATAATTTTCAGCAAATCAAATTTTTTTTCCTAAAGCTACAGAAGTGATATGTTAGATTTTAAATAACTGTTTTCCTGTTACAGATCTTAAATGAACAGTAATCAATCAAATGACATCTTCCCCAAAAGCACTGGACAATTTCACAGTCACGTCCAACTTGATGATTGCATTATGAGGTAATGTGTCCATTTTGAAACTCATGCTAAACAGTTCATAGCTGTTTGTGGGTGTATTTATGGGATGTTGCTCCTCCATGCAAAAATAAAATGAATATTGGAGTGTTTTGATATGAAGGAGCACCAGAAGACTTTCTGTTTACTAAAGGCAAACTAACAATAATGATTGAGCGACAGCACAGGACAAGTTCATTTTGACCTTACCAGATCCACTAATTGGGAATAGAGATCATAGCAGTTGTCAAAAATGTATTTATAAGTTGAATCCAGGCAGGCTTTCACACAATCTTTCACCACAGTACTGGCTCGAGGGGGGCTCTGCAATTCCAGGACCTAATTAAGTATTTCATAAATAGGAGACTCTCAGAATTAAATTGAACACAAGAAATCCAAGTGTTGAATGGAGTTCTGTTATACAGGATGAAAAATGTTCAAATAAAGCAATGATAAACATAATTAAAACTGTGTTGAATAAAGGTGGATTTAGTTCAAAGATACATTAAAACACATGCAATTAGATTTTATCACTAATTTTTATTTAAATTAAAATATTTATCTGATGAAAGAGGCATGTGTGCCCAAGAGTTTACATCTTTACATCTTGAGGTTTACATTTTATCAGGTTTTTTTTATTATTTAGGAAATAATTAAACTGTATAATATGTGTTTTCCTATGAATAAGAATATCAGCCAAATAACAGTTATTTATTTAAAGCAGAGGGTTCATCTTTTTATTCCATTTCAGGATACATTAATTCAAACTTTAACTTAATGGATTATTTTAATTCTCTTTATGTAGCTGCCTAATGCAATGGAATCACATCCTATTATGACAAAGGTTGCTTTTGTTTCTCTTTTTTCATTCAGTAATATTAATGTGTATCATTCATTTCCTAAAGTATTTCCATGCTTGACCACTTAAATCTCAACCTTTGGAGAGACTAAGGCAAATAGTTATCAGATCTATTTTGCTGTTTGACTTGTGATTTTATTTTATCAGTAGAAAAACATTATTCTATATGACTCCTAAGGACTTCAGCTAAGTATGCTTTATGTGACTTGACTTTAAACTAATTAAAAAGGTAAATTTTTCGTTTTAGTCAGGAAATTTATTTGTGCAAGTAAAGGACAATACCTTCATCCGAAAAAAAGTAATGCTGGTAAGCAGGTCTACAGTTGATTTCAGATCCTGGAGTCTTTCAGAATTGCTGGCAGGAAAATTATCCTGGTGAATCAGGGAAAGAGGAATTATGCAAAATTTGAGTGACAGGTAAAATCCTCGAACAACTAGTTAAAAACCCTCCAAGAAAACATAAAGTGCTGCTTGGAAGGATTATAGATGTTCACGTTACCCGAATTCTGCCTGTGAGGTAGTTAATGATGAGTATCCCTTGTACATGAGTAGGAACACCTTTGATAATGCTCCTGCACTTGTAATATGGATAATTCAAAATATTGTGATATTTCCAAAACATGGACGGAATAAAAAATGTTACAAGAAGTCTGGTAACTGTAGCTAATGAAAATAATTTATGGGTTTTACATGGCACATACATAATTTGTAGGCATAAATGCAGTAGTAAGCCTAATGTAGAAACAATATATTCAATTTTTGCTATAATCTCTGGGTTAACAGAGTGATGTGAAGTAGTGTTATTTAAATAACTTCCTACTAATGAAATATCAGCCTCATGCTATGATACTGTCTGGACAGCATTCTTCAAAATGAAAAGATCTTAGCATGAACATATCTCATTCATGAAGGATATGGTCTTAAAAACTAAGTATGTGCAACTTCCATTCTCTCTAGTGCCTTGGGGTTCTTTTAAATATTCCCTTTCTCCTCCAGTTTTGGAGTGCAGGCCACATGAACAGACAAATTCTTGACCTGGAGGTCTGCCACTCCTAGAAGCTGAAAGGAGAGCCACAGGTGATGAAGCTCTAACTTAGGTATTGTCCAAAAGTTTCATGATCCAGTGGACTGGAGAAGGAGAGGGAGTTCAGAACCAAATGGTAACTGGCAGATACCTAGTGCCTGCTTTCTGAAAAGTTGGCTTTGGAGCATAGCTCAGTGGAAGGAGATTTCATGAGGCAGAAATGAAACTAATTCCTACCAAATAGAAAAACAAGGAGGATCTTACATTACCAGGATCTTAGCATGCAAGTTGTAGCATAGATGTCAGGCTCTCAGAAAAAATACAGCAGTAACTGCACTTTGCACTACCTGAGTCAGTGAAGATAACTCCCAGATGAATTAACCTAATCAACTTAAGACTAGTTATAGACTGATTTAATAAAAGTTGTTGAATACTATTCTTTCTTAAATATGCGATAATCCCTTGACCCATTCTTAGTTTTTGGAAAGAAAATACTAAGTTTTTTCCTTTTGCCAAATTGAAATAATATTGGTGTTAAACAGCTTAAATTCGCAAATTTTCATTCCAAAGGATTTGAGGGTCTCATGTTGACTCAAATAGAATATGTTGTACATACCCTGTATTTAGATAAATCAATCCTCAGAGAATTGTGCAATTGATCCAGCAGCTTTATGAACTTTTCTCTCTGTAAAAAGAAAACAGGAATAAACAAGAATATGTTGCACTAGAATTTGCAGGTTCCTGTAATTGTTGGGGTTTTAGAAAGCTTCTTTCCACTCTTAACTTATTTGAAAATCAATTTGTTTTGCATTAGTTCATATACAAGTGATGGTTTGAAACACCAGTGTTTCAAGGCCAGGCGATGCACTTCTTTCACTTTATTTTTCCTTTCTATGTTGTATACCTGGTATGCATTAAACCCTGTGCAGCTGTGCAGTACGTTAGGGAGGTCACAGATTTTGCAATGCAACATTTTCCTGTCTTACATTTGCCTTGCAACTGATTAAACTCTTGAAGAAATCACCTCTCCCTTCCTTTAATAAGTAAAAAATTTTGCTCATTTACTCCAGAATTTGGTACAAAAACATGATTGAAAATTATACTTCTGAAACAGTGGCTTTTGTAGGAATGAGTTAAGTAATACTAATACAATGAAATTATACTTTTTCCTTTCAAATGTGAAGATTAATTTATCTTGATAGATGAAGGAGCAGTGAAAGCATTTTACTGTGAGATTTCCAGCTGAGTTAAGCCATTCTCAAGTAATACTAATGAGTTTCCAATTACCACGTTGGAACATATTCCATAGTCTACTGCACAAAACTGTGAAATCTCAGCCTATGTGAAAGCAGCAGACTTCTGGAAGAAACAGGAGCTGATAGCTCTCTTGAACACTTCCAGGTATCTGATAGTATTTGAGGGATAGTACCATCCCTCAAATGCGATGATCAGAAATTTGAAAATAGAGTCTTTGTGCACTGTCTCTCATCAGTGGAATTCTAACCTACACCAAACCCCACTAATTTGGCACAGTTCCCAAAAGGGATCAATCAAAAGATAACTTTTTTGTCATGTTATAAAGCTCCACTGAAATATTCAGTCAGCCAAATCATTCCCAGCTGCAGCCTGAAGACTTGAATTTGAGATGTTCTTTTTGATGAACGATGTGCAGCTATTCACTAACAAATGCCTTTTGACCCAGGAGAGAAGAGTAATCTAATATTTTGCCTATAAGTCAATTGTTTGAAAAAAGAGCTCCAAATCTCTTTTAGTGATGCCTACTACTCTTTTTCCATCCATCTGTTGAAGTATGAATTGGATTGGAATTGCGTCAGAGGCAAACGGGCATTAACATCAGAGAAAGGACTTAATCTCTGTCCAGTCTGAGGATAAAAGTAGTTCTGATCGTTAGAAAAATGGGAAAAAAGGATAAAAATCCAGCAAAACCATTATGAAGTTCAAAATTTGCATCAAACTCAAGGGTCTAATAGAGCTTGAACATCAAAAGAGAAGACTCATTTCCACAAAGATACTAAGTAATTCTTGGTTTACACATCCAAGTGCATAATTTCATAATTTTATCTTGAAAATATGAAATTGATAATTCCTCTATTATTCTAATACTGGAGAAGAGCACTAGTGCCTCCAACACTACTTCAAATAAAATTTGAAATTTGAAATTTGAAATTTTAATTTGTATTTAATACATTTTAATTGCCATTAATATTTTATTTCATATCAAAAAGTAGTATTTTATGAAAACTGCTACATCAAATATACTTTGATATCAGCCCTACAAATAAAAGCCTTACTAAAAGAAGAAAAAAGAGGAAAGAATAAATGCATTTTTTCAGCATAAGATTGTGTTTATACCCTCTGTAGTATGTGTAATACCAGAGCTATGGAGGCAACCTCTGAATTATTGCTCTGCCTTACTGCTCTCAATTCCTCTAAGAGTAGGTGAAGAAATCAGAATAAGGAGTGAATGGATCTTTATTTAGTATCATGTTCAAAGATTAGGAAGTCCACCCTGTGAGATACTTAGCCACAGAAGAAAATTTAGCAGTAACAAAGTATTACTGCATCCTGAAATGCTACTGTTCCTGATACCTACAATTCCTGATACCTAAATCCAGGACTTGGACAATGCACCAGCAAAAATTTTAGCAAAAATAAGAGAGAGTCCATTATTATGGATTCTTGTGAGAACAGCAGCATTTTTGGCTACATCCATTAGGTTAACATAAGTTCATTGATGACACAGCCCAAAAAAGGAATTACATCCAACACTTATTCTAATGCAGTTAACAGTTTGCAAGGCACACTGCAATAAAACAAAAACCTGTTTTTTGGAGCTTTTAGTACCATCAATATGTGCCAGTGCTTTCTACCCTCTATGCCTCACAAGGAGCTAACCAGCACCTTCTCTGGCTTTTACGAGGATTGATTTTAAAGACTCAGGGTAAAATTTTCAAAAGCTAACAATAACCCTTACTCTTTAAAATGAGCAATTAAAAAAAAATTCAACATAGAAGTTAATATGTTATATACTAGAAAAAAAAAAAAAGGAGCAGAAGTCTATTAAAAAAAGAAAATCTACTTACCCCAAAGTTAGTAGCAGCAAAGCGATCTGAGGCAGATACATTAGTTGCTGCTGTTGTATGAGCATAGAAAGCATTTATATTGGCCAACAATGTACTCATAACTGCTGGAACACCAGGGCACATGTATTTAGAAGAGAGACAGGAAAAGTGCCTGAAATTCAAACAAACCAACAGTTATTAAAGATGGCAGGGAATCTGCTTCTTCTCCCACTATAATTTCTTTCTGACTCCAAAGATGTAACTTTCAGGCTACCTCGTGGATAATAGTACAGATGTGTATGAGGAAAATCCAGACATGTTTCATACAATTGCCACTTGCTGCCCACTGATATTTTCAAACTGGCCACATTAGATTCACATTAAGTTCTTACTCTGTTAATCCTAAACACAAAAACATGGCTTAAGTATTTTAATTGCTATTAAGCAAAACATTCACTATTAAAGAAAACCTAAAAAGCAAACTCTAACTCATCATCATGGAAAGTCACAGAGATCTATGGTAGAAAATGATTTAATTGTTGCCAACTAAAAGACTCATACCAGCATTTAAGTGTGGCTTTTATTTTACGCTACATTATCAATGAAAGGTGCTTCAAGCAGCTTTTGGGTTCACCTTGATTTGAATTAGGCCATAACTGAAACTCTTCCACTTCGATCCAGGCCAGTAAAATTTAGGTAATCAGTCTGTTAAACCCAGAGGTACAATCTAGCAGCACTGTTTACTTATTTAATGAAACAGGAGATGCCTGCTGGTAGCATACAAAGAGTTTATAACACAACAAAATATGAGAGGTACAAATTTATGAAAAATCTGACACATGAGGAGAGTGAACATTATCATTGCAAACATAAATTCCTAATTTCAAGATTTACAATTAGGCAGGACTGAGAGGGAGATAAAGGGAAAAAACTAAATGTACATAAATAGGAAAAAGAATGAGGGGGATTAGGAAAAGATGGTGGTAAAAATGGATGAAAACAGAAGAGGATTAAGAAACTCTACTCAGGCTCCATATGACTGAAGGTCCTGATTTGGCCACATGCTCCTCTTAGCTGGAGTTTCTGGCTTCTCTCTCCTGTTCCTCCTCAGGAGCATAAGGCAGAGCAGTGTGCTGGTCCTGAACCACCTGGGCACTAATGCCCTTCCAAGAAAAAAATTAACACAAGGTAAACTGAACTCTCCTGCTGAACTTAAGCCGAATACCCTTAATTGTTGTCACTGCCCAAATCATCTTTCAAGGCATTATTCAAGATTATTTTCCTGTAGGGGAAATTATTAAGTGCTATTATCTGGATTCTATATAACTGAGAGAAACTGCTCAAAACCACACAGAAACCAACCACATGGACCAGGACTAGAGCCCAGCATTCCCTGCTATGTGGTCACAGAATAGTGCTGCCAAACCTTTAATTCACTGCCAGTATTTTCAAGAAGTGCTTTTGAAGACTGAAATGTGAATTCAACAAGAGAACAACACAGTTCTCTACCCCTCAGAAAAATCTTTCAAAACATATGTCACATGTTTTCTGTCAAGTAAAAGAATAATACTTTCCTTTGTAATAAAATATAATAGTGATGTCAGGTGGTTCTCACCAATAAAGGTAACCTTTAAAGCTAATAGAAATATCTCCTTACCTATGAGAAAGTTTGGGAAATATATGTAGGGATGATCAGAACCAATCTTCGAAAAATTGACAAAATAATTAATACTTTTAATACTGATGACCTTTAATTTCCAAAAGGCTTTTAGTGGACTTAAAGGTCCTTAGTGCACAAGTAACATCATTCTGGAGATAAAAAGGCACTAATAACCCCACTGGCCTTAGAGTCATGTGTGTAACATATGCTCTGCTGAGGGTGGAGGCAGGCAAAAGGAGCAGTCAGCAGCAAAGAAATCACTGAGTTTGTCTCAATTGCCTTCATGGAACATGACAGACCATAGAAATACTGTTTGGGTCAACATTTTGAGATGTCTTCTGTAGGTTCCCCAAACTATTTCACAATGAGCTACCCATGACCTGTACTGAATTCTCTATATTGAGAATAGAACCAAACTGTACCTATTTTCCACAAGGAAAATTTAAAGAAATTGCTGTAATTTATGTCTTTATTGTATCACAGCACTGTTTCACCTGTAATGTGGTTAGTGAAAATTACGATAAAGCATCTGTGATAGATTTTTGTTTTGCCCCATCATTTAATTAAAATCTCTAATGTTCACAGGACCTATTAAGTACACAATATGAGTCGTGACTCAGAACGGTGATAACTCAGGTTATCAGCTACCTGCAAGATACCTGGATTCCTTCTGCTTGCTAAAATGAATAAATCAAAGTAAACCCCTGTCCTTTTTTTTGCAGGTCTTTGAAAACAGCTGCTAGTAGCATGAGTTTATTAATAATTTCTAGTGGGGACATGATGTCACCGCAACCATTGCTAAGTCTCACACATTTTAGAGCAAGATTGCACTGCATAAGCTGAAATCAGGCCTGCTTGCTCCAACTTTCTTACTACGCAATTTTCTGACCAATAGACAGTGCCTGGGATTCTTCTAATATTTCTGCTAGCATGAATTAGCAAAGGAAGGAGACTAATTGATGTGCTGTACTCATCAGTAAGCAAATGCTATCAATAAAAAATTAGTTAAATGGGCAATTTGTGTGCTTTCTGTAATGCTGCCACATTAATTGAAAACTAGCAGGAGAACAAGATGACATAGTTAGTGCCCATTAACCTGCTGGAATGAGAGCTATGTTGCTGATTGAGAATCATTAGGTTCTACCTGTGGTGACTCTTGCCAGTAAGAAGTAAAGATCTTAATAGAGCTTTTATTGCGCTTGACTCTATTATGCAGTAAATTCAGGGCTGCTGATATTATGTGTAATTTCAGCGTCTAGTCAAACATTGTTTCAATATGTGCTCGGATTTTCGCCTTCTAAAGACAAATAAATTATGTTGAAAGATGGATGACAGGAAAAAAAGTTACTTTTTCTTCACTGCAGAGTCTGGCTTAATATATGTAGGTAAATAAAGTTCCAGTATGATTCCTTCTAGATATTGAATTTACAGCATAAACTGCTGGCAATCCCCACAATCATCAAAATAAAGGCCAGTTAGATCATTGTGCTCTTATTATACTTTTTCTTCCTGTTTTTTGTGATACTTATTTTCCTCCCTATTGTCTCACACATCCATGCTTGTACTTCTGGGAGTTACACGTAGGTGTCATGTGGCTAACAGTGTCTGTCTGGCTGCTATCTATCACAAAAACCAAAAAAATTCTCACGTGAACCACGTAAGAATGGCTGTAATGTTCTCGCTTTTCTTTTTCCAGTACAGACTTCATGAGGAATAGAAGAATAAAATAATCATAAGAAAGAAGAGTGGATTATATAACCTATACAGTCAAGACTTCAAAGAGCTGCAATTACTGCAACAGAATCAATCTTTTTGTTGCATTTTAGTTTGGGTCGATGGCTGTTTCTATTCACATGAATTCCACATTTGGTAACTTAAAGCAGATTTCCTTGCTCAGGAACTGTGCAGTCATAATCTGTATTTTGAGAGTAAAAGACCTCTTCTAAGTCAGCATCTTTAGGGAAAAAGTGTCTACATTTATCTCATAACAATGTGGAGATGTTCCTATCTCCAGCAAGAAGTGCAACCACACCTGAATTCATTCTCTTTCTAGGTTTGGTGAGAAAGGTCTCACTGGGGACAATGAGTAGAGCAGACAGGTAACCTGTGTGATATCTCCTGGTCTGATTCTCCCATTTCAGTATGAGTATATTCATCGTGTCTAGAAAATAAAGACTAAATTTTTGAAATATTATTTCTGTGCTCTAAAGGAGAATATATAAATAACTATTGAGGGCCAAAAGGAAATCTTCAGGGTTTATTAAGGGGTCATAGATGACAAAGCCACCATAATGAACCAGAAAGGATAGACAAGTGGGATTGTTTATTGCTGTAGTGGAACTGGATGCCAAATCACTTTAGACAGGGGTACTTTAGAGAAGCTTAATCAGGTTTATGTTGTGTAGCAATGCAGAAAGGAATATGTTCCTACTCCAGCATATGCCATCTATCCATACTTAAAAGGGTCAAGACTGACTATAATTTAGTGGTACTTTAAAACAAATATGAATACTAAAAATTAAATTCAAGCAAAAAGAGCACCTCATTAGCAGCATCCTAAAACTCACGTAGCCTGATAAAATGCATATGCTCTCCGGGGTCTGGATCCTGGGGTATTAAAGCTTAGTCAGTTTTGCATTTACAAGCACAAACATTTTAATTTCCAATGTTACCAAGAGACATGCAGTAGAAGTACTCTGCAACTAGATTCTCAAGCAAAAAATTCTTACACAATATTCCTCCGGGCAAAGTGATTACATTCAAATTCTCTCTCTGTCGTATAGTAGAAAATTGCTTTTGTTTTAGTAGAAGATCTTTGTTACCAAATGCAATCTGATAATTCTATTTTCCAAATCAAGAAGTTGTACATTTTCTTCCAGCCACTAAAATTGTTCCAGAAGAAAAAGGTAATCTTATAAAAAGAAATAAAACCGGCAGATAATAGTCCAAAAGAAAATTCCTCATGACAAATAGACTTAATGTTTTCACTACTGTTCTCCCCAAAGTCTGAAAGCTCTGAGATGTGTCTGCAGATGAATCACCAAAACAACGTATATGAATATATATTCTTCTCCAAGTACTACTTGAGATTACATGCATCACTGATTTTATTCCTAACTTAAACAGGCTAGGGCTATCCCTTCAAAAGGGCAGTGCTCATTATTGACATGAAATATTTTAAAATATAAAAGGATGTGGTTATGGGGACAATGAAATCCTAGCTTTTATTCCTTGTGACTAATACCAATATTAAATTCACTTTCTCATAACATCTGCCTTCAGATACATGGTTTGCAGTCAACAACATCAAGGAAATTTGGGGGAAAAGGTATAGAAGAAAGCAAGAACAAAAAGAGAACAAGGCAAAATAGGTCAATTAACTTAAAATGGCTTGGTTAGCATTTTTGAGTAAGGACTCCTGAAAAATGTGTTGGAGTATTTGCCCAGCTCCATGTTAGATGTGCAGACTAAATTTACTTACTTTCCATGAATATATGTATGTTATGTTGTTTACTGAGTTAAAAAGAAAGCATTTTCTTCATATAAAAATATAACCTGTCAATTTCTACCACTATTAAGTAAAAATATTTTATATACTCATATCAGTTATATTGCTATTTTTGCAATGCTAACTTTTGCAACATCTGAATTTCTAAAACCAGTTTCAAACTTTTTCTGGAAAATTTTGCAGTACTTGAATACATCAAGAGATGAAGAAAAATAAATTCAAAATAATTTTACAGTTAAAGTTGTCAGTCAAAAATACAGCCATGTTATACTGAGGTAATCAACTACTGGGTCTATAGTTAAGAGAAAGCTAATGTTAAAGCAGCCCTTTATTTCTTACGCAAATCGCTACTAACAGCCTTCCTTTGGCATTAATAGCTCTTAACAATTCATTTCTGGTCAAAACTTGAATTCATTTCTATACACACAGCAGGAAGAACTCTATCACTAACACTTTGGTAAAATCCCATACCATTTTAAATCAAGTTATAAAACTACAATACTAGGATAAGTTAATAAATGACACAAAAATCACGCAGAGCTACCGAGAAACTAAACACAGAAACACAAATACTCATGAAAGCCAACACATTAATTGCTCCATATGTAGTTTAAATACAAAACAGAGGAGCTCTCAAGTCTCATTAAATATTCTCTGCAATGCTGTTCATTGAAGGAAGATCATTAAAAATGTGTATAGTGCAAAATACATTCCCTACCCTTCTATTAGATGAACGATACAATAATTCACAGACAGCTACGTAAAGTAAAAAACAAGCTCATTGCAATAGTAGGTGGTGTCAATATATTCTGCAAAGAAAAGAAAACTTGAGATTGTTATGTACCTTCTTACTTATTGTAAGACTCTTCTTTTCAGGAGGTAAAGAGATGCAAAAAAAAGAGGTGTTCTGATTAAAAATTCCACAACATCATGTTTCTGTAAGAAAAAAGTCTATATTTTTTATTTATAGACTTATTTGGAGTCCCCTGCTTTTCTACAGCTCCAGCAACATATAGTCCTTTTCACCAGAAAACTTTTTGCTGGATAAATTGAGAACACATGATGGATCTCTCACATCTCCAGGCCTCTGAGCTAGATGGTCCAGTGTTCTAAGGTGTTTAGACAGCTACTTCAGAATGGACAACATAATAATAGGTCTCAGTACTGTTAAAAATGGTTTGCACAAATTATTTACATCTACTGTGGAAACTCACTATAGCCACGAGTGAGCTTCCATAGTAGTAGAAAAGAGTAAAGAGCTTGTGAAATCCTGTCCCAGTTGCATCTGGAACACTAGAAGTCTTTCCAAACTGTGCTATATATCAGTATCATAAGGATTAAGGAATGCATTAGCAGTAATACCAGTAACAGCTTATAAAATGCTTATATGTTAAAGCCACTGCACATGAGAAGCTCTTTAATGAGAATTAGATGGACAAAATGATAAGAATTTAAAGTCAGGAATGGAAGAGAAAAGGTGAATGAATTCACAAAGGCTTGAGACTCATTACTTCCCTCAAACACATTGTTGACAGCAAAGCAGAAAGCCAGCCATGATAATACTTACGTCATAGCTTGATAAATATATTCAATTCCATAGCGCATTGCAAATTCATCCACAATTTCCTGTGCAGCATCATCAAAGTACACCTTCCAGGCCTCATCACCTTTTACCTCAGGGATTTTCACTACACCGTTCGACTTCACTTCCGTCAAGTAATGAAACATATTCTAAAGGGAAGAAATGTTTCAAAAATGAAAGTTTTGCTTTTAAGAAGCATTCTGAAAATATATCCTACATATAGTCTTCAATATGTTGTTAGTCAATTTTTTAATTGTTTATTTTTCCAAAGACTGGTTCAAACTAGTCAGCAAACTTTGTATCTTCTTGATATAAAGTCCTCTCCTTTAACTGGCACAGAAAGACCGCAACATAAAATAGTGCAGAAACTTCCCTTTTATATGCCCTTGTTAATGAACGAAATCATGATGTTATAATACTTGTTACAGAGTGTTTCAATTTTAATTGTACCTGTGACCAATACATTTCAAATTCATTATTTAAGTCCTTCAGTTACAGGGAGCTAACAGAAATACTGCAGGTGCCTCTCAAGTTGTGCAAGGTGTGCAATGAAGCTTAGGTTTAGGACCCTTAGGAGCAAAGCTAGGATTTGACAAAATTCTATTTCTGTCATAGTTTTTTTTCCAAAATTCTTGGGAGCAAAGCTAGGATTTGACATTCATAGAATGCTTCTCAGATTGCCTAGCTCCATATGTATCCACAAATTCCACAACTTCTTATGTATCCACAAAATCCAACCGATTTTATTTCCTATTTTCAGTGATTGAAAAAAAACCCCTAAAACTTCAAAATACTTTCCCTTTTGCTAATTAGCCCATAACTGTCTCTTGGATTCTCTCAAAGAATTTGCATATTGTAATTTTCTTCGTAAGTCCAACATTTGCAATTTCAGGTCAAAATCGTTCAGCACAAATGCCCTAAATATCTGATTTTACAAATAGTGAACAATGGGATTTTATGGCTACATGCTAGTGGTGAACTTTCAGCCATGTATTAGCTATCAGCTTTCAGAAACTACTTGTATTTCCAGAATAGAATTTCTACATGGATCACTATTTGAAGGAAGAGTAATCAATCACAAAGAAAATCTTTCAGAAGACACACCTATTTATCAGTGATGGTTTGTTTCAATGTTGACAAAAGCAAACTAGATGAAAGGAAAATTAGATTTTACAATATTTGTGTTTCTCCTTTTTCTTACTCTCTGAAATATGTATTACTGCAAAACAAAAGAAATCCCTTACAGTATACTTCTGTAATATATAGAAATGTTTGTATATTCCTGATGCTAACACTCATGTATCAAGGGGCTAAATCAAAAAACAGTACAGGTAGGGTTTATCTGGCTCAACCTCTTTTTTCCAACACCTCCCGGCAGGAATGATCTGTTTGTTGGTCTTATTTTGTTCCACCCTTGCCTCTAAACGTGCTACTTCCTCAGCAATACAGAATGGGAAATCTAAAATAAACTTGTCCTCAAGTATAGCAGCAGTTATTTGTTTCAGTGTTCTAATGTTCAGTAGCCTTTTTTTCTTTATCCATGCAACAACTGAACAGTAATTTCTATACTGTATACTACAACTCCTCCAACATACCTCATGTAGACAGGTGTACTGCACATGATAAGGAGCAACTTTCTCCTCTCCTTCAATTTCAACACTGATTTTCAGTCTAATGGCCCCAGAGACAGCTGATTTATCTGTTCGCTTTTCTGAAGAGTAGAAAAATAATACATTAGTAACTACCAAGAACACATGTATGTCATATGAAAAGCTTTCATAAATCATTCTAGTTTAATCTTTTAAAGCTAGGGAGTCCTGCTGTTGAAAACAAGAATGTTTTTTAATACCTCACACATGGTTCAGGCCACTAAATAGAATATCACTATGAAGTAAAGAATCTTTCTTATTTTATCTCCCATATTCAAAAAAGGCTGAACAGCTATTTATTTACTACTTTTCCCTTTTCAATTGAAATTACTGTAATTTCCTACCTGACATCTGTACTAATTATTATTATTTTCCTATAGTTATGAAGACTTTACCAACAACCTGGACTACTCAGAGTGTGATGGGTTGATTCTGGTAGGTGCCCACCAAAGCTGCTCTGTCACCTCCCCTCCTCTGCTGGACAGGGGACAGAAAACCTAATGAAAGCCCCTTGGGTCAAGAGAAGGATGGGGAACAGATCACTCACCAATTACTTTCATGGCCAAAACCAGACTCAGCTTGGGGGAAAATCAACTTTTTCCCAGTGAAATCAGAGGAGGATAATGAAAAATAAACCCAGATCTTAAAACACATCTTCTCATCATCCATCCCTTCTTCACAGGTTTACTTCACTCGTGATTTTCTCTACCCCATCCCTGCCAGTGGCGTAAGGGTATGGGGCAGTGGGGGTTTTACCTTTCATTTTCAAATCAACCTGTAATGTTTAATACTTTAAAAGTCATACATTGGTACCAAAGTTACATATTCTGAAGTCACAAAGTTATAGACAGTAATACTCTACCTAAATTTGTTTTAAAAATTCAGTAAGAATCATACCTAAATTATACCATACATCCATTTCTCCACTTAGTGTTCTTACTTCAATGATTGTTTGCCCAAGGAAGTCATCTGATTCCTTTTTGAAATGCTGTTTTACTCTAGATTTGATATCATCATCTTCATCCCATACTCTTACTTTTATTCTATCCGTAGAGTTATGACATTCACTAAAAAAACAAAAATAAAACACAAAATGTGAGTGATATTGTCCTAGGGTTACTTTATGATGCTTGTATCCCCAATCATGTGTTCTGTTTATGCTGGATATTCTATTCTGTGCCTTCAAGACTGGCTCTCAGAGCGGAGGTGAGGAGAAGAAGCGCAGAGTTTTTGTTATCAGCCTCACTCACTCACTCACTCACTCACTCCTCCACATTCGGCTGGACTGTTGATGTCTGCGCTCGGACGGGGCAGAACACCACGCTCTTTCTGCATCTTGGTTAGTGAGTTTAGCCACCTGAGGCAGTCCGAGCTTTACCTGGACTGTTTCTCTCCCTCTCTTCTTGGAACCATGCCAACCTGCTCCAGATGGGGAGCCAAGGAAACACCGAGAGCTCACACTGTGCAGCCTACGGGAGCGCACTCTGCAGCCTTTCCCAGTGCTGGAGGGACTGATAACAGAGCAACCACCCACCGGAGAGACTTCCTGAATTTGTCATCTCTTCAGAGCAGCGAATGAGTTTTGTCATCCGGTATTGCTCATTTTGTGTGCTGGGGAGTGTTTTGCCTGCTACATAAACAGGTTCTTTCCACTTCTCTCAGAGGAATCCTTCCCAAACCGAATGGGGGGAGGGGCTGTGTGGGTTTGCTTTCTAGAGGGGCCCCCTTTGGAGGTTTTCTCCCAAATTTGCCCTAAACCAGGACAACCAGTAAAAAACTATATTACTCTGTACTGCTGTCTAATTCATTAAAATCAATCTCCACACACTTGCTTAACTGCACCAAATGTTGAAGCACAAACAACCTGCAACATCCAGAGGAAAAAAAGGCCATCCCAGACTGTCAGGGACAAAAAAAAAATTACTATACATATGAGAATTAATACATATAAAGAGAATAACTAGATTGAATTATAGTTACATAAAGATTGCATTTAGGAATATCAAAAGCTGTTTATTAAAGTTTTTAATTTGAAATTCATACTTCTTTATGCTACTATTTAAGAAATATCTTAGGAAAGATACAGTTAGGTCAGGTTTATTTGTTTAGGAATGCCATGTGATACATACAGTAAACTACCGAAGTAGTTTAATATATATATATATTAATAT